>JAPZDV010000009.1:4989439-5003983 GCA_029814665.1 Acanthurus lineatus
TAGTCTTTATCCTTATAAACATAAAGAAATGAAATATTTCACTACAATAAATGAGTTTCACACTATTGCCTTCAAAGAAAAAAATATATCCAAAAAGTCAACTTTTAAAATGTATAAACACATAAACCACAACTGTATCCTTTGGTTTATCTTACAACTGAAAAACAACAAGAAGTAGATAAAGAGTCGGTGACTTCCCTTTGACAGCTGTGTGTTTCCTCTACAGTCTGCTTTGCCTGCTCAGTGTACATGGACAATTGCATAGTTATTAAAAGGTCCAGCATCAAAATGGCAACGACTGAGGTCCTTTGTAGTCTGAGAGAGTTTAACTTTCAACTACAAGAAACAGAAGTGCCACAAAAATATTACCTTCAAACTTTCTGCATGATCATTTAGAGTTAAACTGCATTTGCTTGTAACAACATGATTCATTTCCTTTCTATCAAAGGCCAAAAACTTATCAATCAGAACTTGTGGATTCATTAAAATTTTACACACTGGGCCCTTAATTAGTTCATTTATTTCATGATTTTTGATCATGTGTATCTAATAAAATAGTATTGTCAGAGTTTTCCTCTTAAATTTTTTGCATGGGAAGAACAGAGTTCATTAGATGACACTGATGCATCTCTGGTCCTTTTATCTCAGCACAGAGATCATGCTGAGCCACTGAAGTAGTCGAATAGGACAATTTCCTCAACAACATCCTGGCAGAGAGTCTCTCAGGCGACATTATTGCATAAAAACAGCACTGACGCTGGTAAAAAAAAAGAAAACAAAAAGAACTGAGATGTGGTGATAAGATTAATGCCAAATCAAATGATCCTCTTTATTTACATCTGACTAGAAAGACCAGAGTCTTTAAGGCTCGCTGAGCTTTGTAATAGAAAACGGTCCCCTGATTAAAAAAAAAATATATACTGTAAAGATGATTTGAATGCAACCTGTTTCCCCTCCAAAATTTCAGCGTTAAGACCAAAAACATTTCTTATTTGTGATTTTCATCAGAGAGCTTACGTCCACAGGAGATCAACAGCCGGCTCTGCATCAGCAGCATCACGCCTGCTGACACCGAGGGCAGCGCTGATGAAAAAACAAAATCAAGGCTGTTGCTGTTCGACGTGTGTGTGTGTGTGTGTTGTGGTGGCTGAGCTACAACAGCACCATCTCTCCTTGTCCTCAGTGAGAAACCAAGTTTGTGTTGCCAAGGAAACCTTGGCCAAATTGCCGGCAATGACTGAGCATAGGGAGCCATTTTGTTTCATTGACTGCTCTTCCTTTAGCAACTGAGGAGATTCACACACAGAAAAAAAAGAGTTTGATGACAAAAAAAAACAAGTCTGTTGTTAGTTTATATGTGACAGACTGGGTCATTTCCTCCCCCATAAACAGTCACCCTTGAGAGCGTGCCAAGGTTATTGTATGCAAAATCAAACACAGTGAATTTATGTTATACGGTGAAATGTGTTTGAATACATATTTTTAAACCTACAAACAGCACATGCAAATATACATCTGCCTGCCCTTGACAGCTTTTTATACAAGCACACGAGCAACTGTTTATCTGACGTGGAAGGGAAGTTTAAAAAAAGGTGAGAAAAAGTCAAGTGTGCATTGTCTTAGTGGGGCTTAAGGGCTGTTTTTACGAAAATGGCTCTGTCACATAGTAGCAACCCTCACATGCAGGTGTGAAAAAAAGAGTCCAACAGGATGATGCATCCATTAATCCCACGTACTTGCAGCCGGGCACTCACATATTAATATTAAACAAACGCTGCTTTCATAAACACACTGATTCTCCTTCTGTTTCTGCTGAAGGAAGTCAGTGAAAAGTGTGAGATGACATCTGCAGGATCTCTAGTCTTTTATTACAAAACTAAGAGGTGCTCTCCAATCAGGCTATAAACCATGACCTGGATGATATTTTTAACCTAAAAAAAAGTTTTTTAGATAATTTTTCATCTTTGTTTCTTAAAATTCAGGTGTGTAAAAACAGAATATCAGTCAAAGAAACGAGGTGCAGGCTGATGGAGAAGGTACCTGTTTCTGAATCCTCTAAGAACAAACTCCTGATCTGCCATCATGAGACTGCTGAGCTATGCCAAGAGCCCCCCCCCAATGCCCCCCGCCCCACTTTACCTCACAAACACACACACATGGAGTTGCACACATCCATATATACATACACACATCACAAAGGAGAGAGCAGCCTTGAACGGTCCTGCATGGCTGCTGGTAATCTTCAGAAATATGCACAGAGATTAAAATATTAACCTTTCATTAACCCGCTGCTTCAGCGTGTCCTTACTCTCCTGATTTATAGCTTCTCTGTCCATATCTGCGTCTTCGGACTGGAAACATCTCTCTCGACAGGGGCCGAGTGTGATTTGAAGCCATCCACAAACACTTAAACATGGCTCAGGTCGGAGAAAGCAGCAGCAAATTCTTCCCTGCTAATTACATTTGTTCCCTCGACAAGATTCAATTGGATTGTTTACACTTGGAAATCAGGAGAAGTCCAAAAAAAAAAAAGTGTCCACCTATCTATTTTGCTTTTCTTCTCTCGCTGGAGAAACAGGATACACACTGGGGTTTTGTCTTCCCCTCGAATCCTTACATACTCGCATATTGGCACAATTTGCACTTGGCTTCCATAACATGACTGTTAGGAGCACAAGAGGAATTTTCCCCAAAACACTTTGGAATCCAGACTGACACTGAGGCCACTGTTATTGCTCCACACCCAGAGTTCAACAGCAGGGGTGGGTGGAGACATCAGCCAATGTTTCTCAGAATTATGAAAAAAAAAAAAAAGTAATGAGATGAATATCAGGTCTGCTTTGTCCTGATTGAAACACCTCCCCGCTCTGTTATGATGCTTTGCCTCATTGACAGATTATATTTCTTGTAAATAAAAACTGATCTCACATCTCACGGCGTCTCTCAATTGTGCGATGCCAGGCTAAAGTCTCAGGTGTGAGTGGATGACGGATGGCGGCCATATGGCTGCCGTCAACACCAGAGGGATGACTCGTCCCTCGTCTCCGAGCCCCTCGTTGTTTTCTTGTGTGTGATTTCCCTCCGAATTTATTTCCACATTTTCTCAAGGATCTCTTGTCTTTCTTAACCTATCATTAGCCTGTGGCGCTAGCGGGCTGACAAAGAATGAAATACAAATGTGGACCAAAGCATCTCCTCTTGCCCAAAACTCGCTGTGGCTGCGTTACAACATCAACAATCTGAACCAAATAAATGAATTTTTATTGCTACTCTCTGCAGCTCCGTGACAGAGTTCAGATATAAGTCTGGTAACTGATCTGAGCTGCGGTCGCCTGTCTGAAAGTGTACTTTTGAGGTATTACTCTGCATTATGTAACCTCAGTGTTTTTTTAAGACGACTGTGTAAGTGTGTGTGTGTGTAAGTGTGTGTGTGTGTGTGTGCTCTGTGGGCTTGAAGAGCAGCTTAATGTGTTTTCTCTCTGATGGTGGATTTCTCTCTGTGCAGGATGGTGGAAGCCCATTTTTAGTGACTGGGTGAACAAATTTAAAAAACAAACAAACAAACATAAAAAAAAACCCCACAACGACATCCTTTTCCCATGCTTGTCAGTGTCAGATTTCCTGAATAAAAGGTTCTCACACAGCTAACAAACAATAACAGAAACACAACTTTCCCAAATACACATTATATGCATCAATATGTAGACACACAACATATTAAAACACACACACTCTCTCTTTCCCCCCTTAAAACACAGGTTTCAAAATGAAACACAAGCTGGTGCACACTCATCCTGTTATGCTCGATATCAGCACACACTCACCCACAAACACACACACTCACACACACACACTCTCTCTCTCACACACGCACACACACACACACACTCAAGCAGGTGTCTTGACACAGGTTTCACATACACCTGTGACTGTACGTGGTGGTTAGGGGTGGGGGTGGGTGGATGGGGTCATTTGTCAACGGCTGCAGCAGCGAGAGCGCGAGCGAGCGATGTGATTGGTGGGTGAGGTTGGAGGTTGCCCTGGTTTCCCTCTCCTATCAGTGCAGCTGATCTGCCGCCGGCGATGCCAGGCCCGGGGAACACAGAGACGGTTCAACGACGCAGCCCAGACTCCCGCTCAGTGGTCACACTGCATTAGCATTCTCTGAACTAGGGTAAGACCTCCCGAGCGAACAGGCCAGGACGAGAGAAGAAGAAGAAGAAGAAGAAGAAGAAGAAGAAGAAGAAGAAGAAGAAGAAGAAGAAGAAGAAACCTTTTTACAAAGCACATCAGACTTCTGATCGTTGCTCTGAGGAACAAAGGGTCAATGAAAGTTAAGATGTAACTACACTTGTGCTGATGCTCAAAAAGCAAAGAGGCCGTTAGCTCGTAAATAATGAATGAGACATAATCTGGAAGAGGAGTTCTGGGAGAAACAGAATACGTATCATAAAAATCTATACAACTTTTCTTGTAGCTGACAGGTTTCTTGCAATTTTTCAACCTCAAAAAAAAAACAAACACTTTTGCTTCTCATTTTTTTCGATCCTTAACAAGTGAGCTCACATGCCCGAGGCCCTGCCTGCAGCTCTGACAGCAGCCATGAAGATCTACACCAGGATGAGCCTCTCAGTCACCAAACCCACGAGATCCAGCCACCTGCTCCACCTGCTTTAAGTATTTACAGCACACTCAGAAAAAAAACACCACTCTCTTCTAACGCTGTGGTACAGAGACGTTCAAAAACAGAAATTCACCTTCCCTGTCAGACACAGATAATACAAGTTAAAGACCTTGTAATGTTTTGCATTGACAATGTTTAATGAGTGACAGGTACAACACTTCAAAAGCTCAAACAGAAAGGAAATTCTGCTGGTTGGCTCTTTTGTGTATCAAAGATGAAGAGCAGCATTAAAAAAAAAATATGTCTCTTTGAAAAAAAAAAGTCAAAGGTTCAAGCTTGTGTTCTCAAAAACATAAAAGATGTGTCGACTGCGAATCCCAAGAAAAACTTCAGCAAGAAACAATCACAAAAAAATCTATTTCGGTTGTCGTTGCCAAAAACAACAAGCCAAAGCTAAATATCGGTTATTATAGAAACCAGATAGAAAATGGTTCAATAGTTCAAATAAATCGCTTTCCAATGTTCCGTTTATGTTTCCAATCACATTGATGAAGCATCCTGAATTTTCTGCAGCTCTGATTTGGCTCCATCTGGCTTCGTTTGTTAATTAAAGCAATCTACAACACACTACCAAACAGACAGAAAAACACGACTTCTAAGAGTTCTTCATAAAACTCATGAGTCAAAATTATTAATACTGATGGTGATAACATACGTAAGCTAACTATTAAACTCACCTCCACTGTAATATTGTTAATTGTTCAAAATAACCCCTCATGTTGAACATTATCATCAAAAAAAGAACTTTTAATCATGAATTTATAAGAGTTAAATTACTTCCAGAACCTGCAGCTCGACTCTGCTGATTACAATTAACAAGCGTTTAACTCAGCTGCGACTGCTGCCATCCGTCCCTCTCAAGGTTGGATGGTACCGACATGCAGCCAAAACTACAAGTGCTTCCAGATAATCCTCAGTGTAATCTGGTGTAACTCTGAATTACACACAGATATCTCAACCAGAAGCCGCTGTAAAAGTACGGCAGCCACCATAATTGACTGGTGGGAGAAATAAAAAAGGTAAATATCAGCCAACTTAAATAGCTGTTAGGATATGTGGAATGTAACACAAACCACAAACACACTGCTGTGCAGCTTTATGCACACAGATGATTGATGACATATGCTAATAATTAGACCAAAGCACCTTACAGTGCTCCAGTTAGCATGAAAAGCTCCAGTAAAAATTAAACCACAAACTCAGCAGCCAAAATGTCACAAGTCTTTGCACACAGGAGGAGGCCGTCGAGGGCATGTAGCAAATCATTATATGAAGTGATGACACAGCCTCCCGCAGCACCACCACCTTATTTATATTATGCATTTCAATCTGCGACACAATGTATGACACTTGACTTTGGCCTGCAGTCAAGCAAAAAGCTCATAAATAAAACAGAGGTGGACGTCATCACTGGACGCTGCAGAGCCCCATATGTATGCAGGAATGTGTAGTGTGGGTGTGGTGGCAGGGTGGCTGGCCAGGGTTCATAAACATTATGACCAGTTCAGGGAGAGGTCAGAGGAAAGGCTGCTGGCCCCGGCACAGTGGAAGACCCACGAGATACATTCAAATGTCGCTAAACATCCCCCCGCCCAAGCCCTCCGGGGGGAAAACAAAAGGGGAAACGTGCGCACGTTCCCCGATGACGAGTAATCGAGCACGGATATGGAGAGGTCACGCAGAGGGAGCGGAGGTTACACAGGCAGGGCCGGAGGGGGGGAGGTGGAGAACGGGAGGATGCAGATGTGCGGTGCGGTGGAGAAGAGAGGCACGATGGGAGGAAATACAACAAGCTATTGTTTGGAGAGAGAGAGGACAGGAGCAGACCCACGAGAGAGGCAGCTGAGGATTACTCGCCAGAGTTTACTCTCACTGTCACACACACACACACACACACACACACACACACACACAGAGAAAGGCATGACTGATTGAGTCGAAGCACCAGTCAGGCGTTCTGTGCTGGTCACCTGACCGTGGTGGGTAAAGGTCACCGTACTTTTGAGGAAGTGATGTTGTTTAATGAAGAGCTCTCATTGAGCTGACATGTGATATCACCTGGCAAAGGAGGAACAATGGAGAGACAACAGGCAGGAGGATGGATCTCATCCCTCTGTGAAGGCCAGAGCTGTGAGTTCGGCAGGTTATTTGCCGCAGAAAGCTGTCGGTGCAGCGGCAGAGTTTCTGTTTTACAACTGACGTACAACTGCATTACACTAACTTTAACACAATAAGACTAAACACTACAATTAGAGTTGAACATCTGGCCTGATTTTTGTCTGAATGTAATAAAATTCTGATCAATTAACACTTTATATCTCATTTTATTCATCTTTACAGAAGGCGGTGTAAAAATGGCAGCTCTGTAGTTGCACATGGGGGCTCTGTGCCAGACTATTTTTTGGTTGGGACCAGTAACTTCCTGGATTCTCTGCCGGTTGCCTGGCAACAGGTCCTGATCTGAGCCAGGCTTTTTTTTTTTTAAATCCTGTTTCCTTTTTTAACTTGATAATGTAGTTTCATATCTCCCTGTTTGTAAATCTATAAATGCCTCGACTTTGTGGACACGACACCTGTTGCATGTGTGTTCATCCTGAAGGAGGGATGACGCACGCTGTTGCTCTTCCTCAGGTTTCGACATTATCTCTCCTTTTGTTCCCACTTAAAAACATTTTGTTAAGTGTCTTATTATCTTAACTAAAGGTCTAAAATTGTCTTCTTTTGTCCTGTTAAGTAGAGAAAATGTTATAACAATACGTATTAATGACGGGTTCACAGAGCTAAGAGCCGTTCTGAATGACTTGGAAGAAATTTTAACACCTGTTTGGATAAGATTATATTATATGAGTCTCATTAAATTACGTAATCTTTCACAATAATCTGTTTGACTGTATGTCTCAGAGGCTTTGAGACAAAATAATCTTAAAGTAATTGATGTGAGGATGATTGTTTTCTTAATATAATCAAACCAGTGGATTATATCTTTATAACATGAGAAAAAACAGGTCAACCATGAGATCAACTGAGGAAGAATCCCTCGAGCATTTACTGGAAAGACGAAAAGATCTACAGTCTGTGGATAATTTGATAAGAAGCCACTCATCTAATCTGGGCCTTCAATAAAAAAATTACTAGTTTATATTATTGTTACCTGGCTATAATCTCTGCGACAGAGTGTGAAAAACAACTTGCTCTCTGTCCTCTGATGCTTTACATCGCTACTCCTCGGCCAAGTTCATCTCATGTAAAAGCTCACTCCTCTCTGAATGCATAACATGAACCGGTCTAGCAGGAATGGAGTTTTGTGCAGGCATGTCTGTCATACGAAATCACCGCTTGTTAGTGGGGAAAAAAAAAACGACTTTACATGCAGTCGTCCTGAGAGACAGTCTGAGGAGGCAAAGAAAAGCTATTAAACCACATACAAATAGTGTCTGTGGTTAAGTGGAGGGTGTTCACTGGAGCTGTGGGCAGGGTCGAGAAGCGGCAGAGTGACTTGTCTGTTACTGATTCATAATTGAAATACAATACGTTCTCTGTATTCTAATGCATCCAAAGAAAAATGAGGTCAATTCTTAGAAAACATTGAAACCGAAGCGAGCCATTTTTTGATTGAGGAAAGAGTGGCGGAGTGCCAGACTTTCATGTGATGCACAGCAGCTAAAAAACACTTAAGTGAATCGGTCATGAAGTTGGAGGCAAATACGGGCGAGTGGTCGAAGAACATGGATCAGTGATTCCAAACCAGGGGATCCCACAAGTTTTCCTAGTGGGAGAAAGAAAAAATATGCAGAAAACTGTTGAATTTGAATATTTTGCAGGATACTGGATGAAGGTTCATTTATCAGTGGGATAATATATTTAATCTGCTCGTGCTTTCGGCGTTCATGACCTGAGGATGAACTGTAAAGAGGGGTTGATTGCAGAGAATGATTGCTTCATCATAATAAGGAACCCCACCCTTAAGATACATCACTGCAGGGCTGCATTTATATTTTTTATCATCAGTTACCTTGTTTTTTTCAAAGTTAATCAGTTAACTGTTTGGACTTTAAAATGTCAGAAATTACTGATAAATATCCCCAGAGCCCGAGGCAGCAACACACAGCAGTGTTACAGTATCGCCAAAATAACCAGCTGCGGCGTTGGAACACATTTACTACAGAAGAAAAGCCACGCTGACTGCAATTTCCTTCATAATATTAAAAAAATATCAAACTCCAGAAGACGGACAGGTCGACACACACACACTTACTTAATCACAATCTCTCCCTCTCTGGTCACTTTTAATCTCTCTAATCAGATGATATAGGGAACAATCTGACAGGCCCCCCCACCCACCACTCGGCTGCCATCACCCTGTGAGCCACGTAGTCACACAGCACGGGGAGAGTGTGTGTGTGTGTGTGTGTGAAGAGAAGGATGTGCACGTCTCTCGACATCTTAAACACAAATGGTGCTACTATCATGTAAGCTATTAACGACGACGCCTTGAAAGTCCCAACAGAGCGGCGGAGCATACCGAAAGATAATGATTTACACATGCAGGGAAACGACGGAGTGCAGCGAAGCAGACTGTTAGGCGAATGTTTTTGTCGTAGCCTCAGTAATGTGCTTTTACAATCCTGATGTCCGGACAGCTGGCGAGCCAAGACTGGCAGCCTGCCTCGAGAAACCAGAGACGCCGCCTCAACCAAACCAGCAGGGAAAAGTGTCTTACACCACACTTCCACTGCATTCCTGCTATTCTGCACTGAGAAAGGCTCCAGAAAGAGATGTGTGTGTGTGTGTGTGTGACATCAGATGGATGATATGGGGTAGGCAAACATTCGGGATTCCTCTGTGGACCACCACTCCCTCAACCACGAGTCTGTGAGCTGTCATTCAGCTCTGGGGGACGCTGCACAGTTCACTGATAATCTTACAAATTCATTCATTTACAGTTTTATTGTGTTATTGCCAAGAGACGCATCCACCTTGGCTGGCAGTCTTCCAGAGTGCTCTGTCCCTTTTTTTTTTTTTTGTTTCCCAGAGAGAAAGAAAAACTGGCTCATGTCTCATTATGTGCTCCCTTTTCTCTGAGCCACCTACACCCACACACTGTCCCAAATGCAGAGGGATCCCATTCCCCCTCCCTCGGTACACAGAGAGAAAGAAAGAGAGTGGGAACAGGAGGGAAAAGCGAGAGCAGTAAACCTGCAGATAGTAAGAAAAGAAACAGGGGGAGAACAATCTCTTTTGGCCGATGCTCTTCCATTCTCTCCAGCTGGCTCGATGGTCTAAACACAGTAAAAATCGAATGCTCTCTCGCTCGGTGTATCACACCCCAAAACAGGTGCTTTTACTCCCTCAATCCCATTGTTTCTCCCACCCACTCACTCTGAACTCCGGCCTCGCGGTCCAGGTGGCAGGTGCTCCAGTATTAGCGCAGTCACTGAGCCATATCTCATACTAATGAACGGTGGGATCTTCTCGAAACAGCCATAACTCACACAGAAAAAGAAAATGCATTAACAGGCCATGCAGAGAGCGATTAGATCTGCTGCTGCAAACATTACAGGGCGTTTCCTCGATTTTCGCATCTCTGGGTTCACTTCTGCAGAGGAATTGAAACTCTGTTCTTCATAAATCCGCTCAAAGGGCTTGTGGTAACATTGAATTGATCAGCGTAGTTGCTGACAGCGGAGCAGAGTTCAATGCAGGACTGTCGCACGCTGAGATGAAATTGATTAAATGTGGTTTTCACTTGTTGGATTGCAACATAAACTTACATTAGAGACTTCGAGTCATTGAAAGTGTTTTTTATAGATACCACAGCAAACAGGCCATAACTCTGTTTGTTTCAGTTTACGCATAAATTTTTGATGAATTTATAATAGTCAGTCATAACTGAAATTAATGACCTTTCATTCAGAGTGATGCATTCATTTTCAAGCTGACATTGACATAAACTAAAAGGGTTTGTGTGCATGCATGTTGTGTATCCTCCTCTGTGTCTGCATTTGTCTCCTTACCTGCAGCGGCGTGGACGAGGACGCTCTGGTTGGGCCGCAGGTTGCCGAAGTCGAACAGCATCATATAGGCAGTGATGTAGTTCACGGGGAGGGCTGCTGCCTCCTCAAAGCTCATGCCGTCTGGGATGAGGAAAGTGTGGCTTGCAGGCGCCACAGCAACCTCCTGCCACAGCCCGAAGCGGTTCAGCACCATCACCTTGTCTCCAACCTGGAACAAAGAGCACAGGAAGAAACGGTGTGAGAAGAAGGTAAAGCAACGGGCTCTCTGCTTGTGCCTGTTTAAAGTACTTAAATCAATGTAACCTGATGTAATGCAGCGTTTTAACAACTGGGGTACTTGTACCTCTGGTGCGATTTTTGTAGTTGCTGGGGGGCACATGGAAAGATAGCAGAGCAACTTAGGTAATTTTATTAAAAACACTTAAATTTGTAGAAAAAATGTTCACATATTGAGTCAATTATACCAACTCAACCTGAAATTATGACTAAGAGCGCGTAGGTGAGAAGCAAAGAGAAACTGTTGGTTAACAGTCCGGCATTAATAGTTAAAATAGTTGGTGTTTTTTACTCTCAGTGCACTTGACCGCGGCTTTTCGCTCAGAGCTGGAGTCGGTCCTCAGGCCCCGTCGCTCCTCATGGATGGTACCAATGCAGAAAACCAATTTCATGGCGTTAAATCAGTTTTAATTACATGTTACGAACAAAGAATTCTTCTTCTTCTTTGAATGAAAACTCAACAAAGCATGCCAAAACATAAAAGATTGTTTTCAATTATCTTGTAAATGGAACACATGACATCCATGCTGAAGTATTTCTGAGACAATTAAGTCCAAGTCTTTGCTTTCTTCAAAGAGTTTGTTTTTCATAGAGAGAACCATGTCTTTGGATCGATACTCTAAGGATGTGCATAGCAGTAGAGTGGGGTGGGGGGGGTGGGGGGGTGGGGGGGTGGGGATAACACCACCGTTTTTATTTTATTCAAACCAACCTCTGGTATATTTGAGTGGATTGACTAAGTTCCAGAGCTCGAACCGGATCTGCTGGCAGCAGAAAAACCCTGAGATGTTTTACTATCAGAGCCTGGAGTGTTGTGGAGCGTCCTGCCATCTGCAGCCTTGTGGTTCCTTTGGCGCAGTGGGAGTGATGCAAGCCGTGCAGCAGGAATAGTAACAGTGCTGGTTTATTGTTTGGCTTACAACAACACCAACACCAAAAACAACAACAACAACAACAACAAACCTGCAAACATGCAGCCATCTCATCCACCAAACCCTGTGGATGTTTGTTCCTGGAGAGAGCAAGCAAACAAGGACGGCGATAAAACCGCAGCAGAGGCTCAGCAGCCACTGTGATGACTTTATGGAGGGAAACACTGCAGCAACGGAGGAATCAGAGCAAAAGGAAGTGGCTCTTTTTTTCTTTTTCTTTTAGTTTAACAGGTTAGATCTTCAGGATTGGTGCCAAAGCGTGATGGCTGTTTTATGATTTGTAATGCAGTGGCTTGCGGTGGTTAGCTGTTTGCATGCGGACATATAAAGCTGTGGTCTGTTTGATTTGTATTTGGTGAGCTTTGGACACATTTACTTATAATGTATGGCTTTGAGAGATCTTCTAAGACATTTGTTTCTTAGCTAAAGTTTCATAATGACTGAATTGTTCTTTGTGTGACAGAATATGTAAGTTTCATTTGAGTTATTTTTATCTTGTAAAGCTACGAGGAAGCCGCAGACCTCATGTAACCCGCTGCATGCCACAATCATACTTCTGTCATTTCCCGAACTATCTTTATCAAAGCAGGTTCCTCTGATACAAAACTGTCGCTTTCCAGAAGGACGGGGGCCGTGATGTAAGCGCAACCCCCCCCTGCCCCCTCACTAACCAATCAGAAGAGCCCACTCGAGGGACACAGGAAACAGAGACGGCTGCAGTATTATAACTTTCTTCCTGTTTTCTTCCTCCCCCCTTATCCAGTACTCTTGACACAGCCCCCACCCACACTAACACCCACCCACCCTGTTTCCATTCTCCTCACTTTTTCTCTTCCCTTCTTTCTCTTTCACTTCCTGACTCCTTTTCCTCTTATAACTTTAGAACATCTTCCTTCCCCTTCTCCGGTCCCTCGTCTCGTCCTGTCTGCGTCTCGGTCTCGCCGCCTCCTTCGACGCTTCTCCGCTTCCTCCCTGTTTCTTCTTCATCCTCCGCCGTCTCATTCTGTCTCTTCACCATCCGTTTTTTTCTTTTTTTTCCTTTTCATCTTATGAGGAGTGTCCCGTGTCCCCTCTTCCTCATCAGCGAGACAGGACAATGGGGCCCATCTTCTCCCCCCTGGCCTCTCTCCACTCATCAGAGTCCCTGCCAGATTCTTCCCCATGGCTGAGCATAAGACAAGCTCTCTCCTCCTGGGAACAAACCCTCTCCACCCGGGCCTCTCTAATGGTCTGGAGGGATCCATGTGCCTTGCTGTCTATCCACTCCAATTAGAGCGAACTCCCTCTCTCTTTTTTCTTTCTGAACTCACATCTCTCCATCTCCGATGTCAAGTCTTTTGGTTTATTTTTTTTTAATAACATACTTGCACTTTTTTCATCATTCCTTCACTTTGTTGCTCAAGCTGAATCTCCCATCTCCCTCTCAGGTTTTCTCACTCTTCAAACTCATCAGCCTCACTGGTTTAATTGGGGGTACGGTGTCGTACAAATCGATAGACGGGGGAGTTCAGGCTTTTACAGGAAACACACAAATATGACTCACACGCAGCCTTCAAAACGTTTCTGCAGCTACTCTTCCTCGGCGCCCACGATAAGCATGTGAGTTACTGTCAGTCACACAGAATCCGGGTAGGAACAGTCAAGGCCGAGCGAAACGAGCCTTGTGACAGTTCTGTTACAACATCTTCACACTGTGACACACAAAAACACACACACACACACACACACACATACACACACACGCGCTTCTCTTGCATTTCCTCTCTCAGCATTCATGCCACAGCATCAAATGTACTCGTTCACATTTGGGGTCAAGAGTGCGGGGGCACTGAACAAAGGCACTTCCAGTTAACTGCATATTAGGAATCGACTTAATCAGATGGTGATTCAATTTCGGGGTATGCAGGCCTCAGCTGCTCTGTGGCTTTGAGCTTTGATGATCTCAGCAGAAAATAATAGGAAAAAAAAAGGACAAACAAAATTTCTGAGAAGGTTCTCCTGAGTCAGGTTGAGGCCAAAGATGAAGGATAAACGTTAACCACTCTGCCAGCATGTCTCCTGGAGCTGTAATTAAAAGGGAACATGATATCTCACCGGTGTCAAAACACAGTTTGTGTGATGTCGGGATGAAGGCCACGCCCTGCTCACGTACAGCAACATCTGGGACAGATGTGCTACTTTTCTGCAGTCGACTGCTCATTTTATTATCAAATCTGCCTAAAATGCTTAAAAAAATACCATAATTCTTCCTCTTTTTTTGCAGCCTGACTATTATTAGAAGCCTTTTCTCTCTTCTTCCAATCACAGAAATTTCCAGAATTAACAACGAACACCACGCTGGATCAGCTTAAGGAGAAAAATTTAAAAAAAAAACATCTCTGGAAAGTTTTCTTTTTAAACCCAGCAACTTATGGCAAACTGTCAACAGGCCGGGAGAGTACGAACGCAGGCTGGAAGTGTTGTAATCATGGTGAAAAGGTCATGTGGGGGAATGATGGGGAAGGACAGGGAGTGGAGGTATAGACGTCCTGAAAAGAGAGGATGGTAACCTAAAGGGAGGGATCCACTGACAGTATGATCGACAGAGGAGAAACCGAGAGATTACACAAAAGAAGGAAAGATAGATAAAGGGGAGGGA
>JAPZDV010000009.1:5004083-5019074 GCA_029814665.1 Acanthurus lineatus
ATAAAGGGGAGGGATGAAGGAAATACCAGAATGACAATGTGGGCCAGAGGGAGGTAATTGAGAACATATGGGTCAGATCCTACCAAAACTCACCGAGGGAGAGCATAAAAAATGAAAAAAAAAAAAAAAATGCAGGCAGGGAGAAAAAAAAGTGCTGATGCTTGGTGTCATGGGAGCTTGTGATTTCTGATATTTCCCCTCTTCCCCTCGCTTACTCACTGTTACACTTTCCCCCTGCACTCTCTCTGAGGTCATTTCGGGTGAGGCCACTGTAGTCTCTTACTTCATTCCACTCCATTGTCTCCTTAAGAGGTGCTTGTTTTGCAGCAGTTATTGAAATACAATGCGAGGCATGCAGTGGATGATAAATACATAAACAAGGGAGAGGCAAAAGAGTACAAAACAATAAACAAGCCACAGACACGGAGGCCGGAGCTCAACAATGGTGCAAGTGCTGCCTTCATCAACCTCGCAATGCATCGGGCATTATAGCATTAGCAGAACAGAATTTCAATTACATTTTTTTCAAAGTTTTTTTCTTTACTTGAGCAGACACAATGCCTGATTTTTGATAAAAACAACACATTTTTAATACAGCTGATGAAAACTTTTTTTTTCTTATTTAACAAAACAAAAAAAAGGCCTCGGGGGACATTTAAAAACTTTTGGACTCGAAAGGGCTCTGCACTTCATAGAAATATAGAAAGATCAATAAGAAATCAATCACACTTTACTTATCCCACTGACGTTTGTGCTCCATCTAATTAAACGACATGCATATATGCATAGCTTTGTTTATATTGTATGGGGATGAAATCATCAGACACACTCATTATGGTGTGTCACTGTGTGCATTTGTGTGTGTGTGTGTGTGTGTGTTAGGGAAACAGAGCTAGCTACAGACTGATGGAGCTGCGGTGAGTGATGAAAAAAAGAAAAAGCGCCGTGCCATCGGGGTCAGCACATTCCCTCTGAGTTAGCTGCCAAAAGATCTCAGAGATCTCCATCCATTAGGAAGATTGGCTCTTAATTCTATAACCTAAGGGCTGCAAGGGTGTGTGGGTGTGTGTGTGAGGCCTTGATGACAAGCTGTGTGTTTGTGCGTGTGTGTGGTGCATGACCTTTTAAAACCAATCTACATTACCGACAATGTGGAAAGAAGCTGTAAAGTATTTTAGCAACACGAGGGTCAAACCCTTCTGTTAAATGCGGGTAATACTGACTGACCTGTGATCAGTCACACGCCTGTTACTCTGCGAAGACTCCCCCATCACTTGACAGACGCATGTGCCACTCCCAGCCAGACGCACTGATCCCGCACATGCATCACGCATATGATTATCGCTGTGTTAGCTGGAGATTATTTACTGACTGATCCGGAGAAAATGTGATGTTCAAACTTAAAACTGCATGAGTCATCGCTGTGTGTGTGTGTGTATGTGTGTGTGTGAAACATTTTGGCTTTAGTTTAATTGTCATACAAAGGCGTTAACGTGTTGATACCATGCAGGCAGGAGACGGACACACAGGCCTGTGACTCATCAGTGTAAGAAAGCGACGAATAACCCTCTTTCATTCACCACTTCATTCTTTGTGGAGGTTAAACATTAAAGAAAAGTCAAAGACTTGTGTGTTTTTTTTAAAAAGGATTGTTTAATTGACTTGACTTCATCGTGTGATAGCGCTTTGATTTGAACTTCAATCCTCACACACACTGCTGGCTGTGAATGTAACTGAGGCGATACGCTGTGTGTCGACAAAGAGGCGAGTGATGCCTGATGCGTCGCGCCTCGCCCTTTCCGCTCGGTGAGTCTGTGCGCCACCGTCGCTCCCGGTAACAAAAGGATCGGGACTCCGGTCCACACCGTCGGAATCAAGTCAGCCATATTAATAACGGAGGCTTCTGGCCATTTTACTACAAAATAAACTCCCTGTTAAATTAACATTTTTGCAGTCTCAGTTGAAGAAGTGCTGAACAAAATTGGAACCAAATGTACCTTAAATAACGTTTCGTCCATTTTTTTTACACTTGCATTTAAAGTAATTAAGGCCTGAGCAGATAAAAGCTGCAGACATAAGGCCTGCATGTGCACTGCATCAGACCAAATTTTGCATGTCTAGCTGGCTGGATTATGGCTCAACACGTCTTACACAATCATCATTCCTTTTTAATTGCTGTTTACTTGCATATATTTTCATGTTCGAGTCTTTTGCCTCCACAAAAATGCAAATGGGCCGCTCAGCCGACTTGTCAAAGCTTTAATTTTGAAGGCAGAACAGTCTGGTTTCCGGTCCCATTGTGGTTATCTCTGGCAAATCGACGCAGCTCCCCGCGCCTTGGCACACACCAAAGCGCAATACAGCGTAGGTGCTGCAAAGGGTGGAGAACTCCTACATGTGTTTATTTGGACTTAAGACTTGCAACACACAAACATGTTTGCGCAAAAGCACCGAATCCATCCGCAGAACAGCGACAGTTTCGGACTTGGAGTTGCTCAATCTGAGTGCGCACAGGCAGCGCAGTTTGAGAAAGCGGGGAGACAAGAGGGGCGACGCCTGCTGCTGGCATCATTGTGCTCAACTCGTGTCATTTACACACTTTGTGCTTCTTCCACAGAGATGAAACACAACATACACACATTTACAGGCTTTTAGGTGCAGTCTACCTACGCACGAGTGAGTGAATGAATGAATGAATGGATGAATGAACAGCCATGACAACTCAAATATAAACTACTGGTCATAATCCATTAATAAGATGTTATTTTGTAAATTTTCAGACTGAAGAAGCTATTGATGCATGAAGTGATGAAAGTGTTTGATAGAGTGTGCGGCACCGCCACCACTCCCTGAGCGGCGCGCGGAGCCTGACACGCCCATGTTCAGATGGATCTGCTCAGCACCACAAAACCGAGACAAATATTCACCCTTTAAACAATAAAACACACAGAAAATAAGGCTTCGGGTGGCAATGATGAAAGATGAGAGGCATGTGTGCTTACTTTTCTGTCCGTCACTTCTTCCCCCACAGCCTCCACCACCCCAGAACACTCCATTCCTGGGGTGACCGGCGGGGACGGCAGCCGGTCGTAAAGCCCCTGGCGAGCCATCAGGTCTGCGAAGTTCAGCCCGCAAGCCTTGACCCGCACCAAGACCTCGCCAGCCTTAAGCGCCGGCTTGCCCTTCTTCACCTGCAGCTTGACTTTATCATAGCCCCCGTAGCCGGTGAGCACCAGGGCGCGGTAGGTGAACGTCTCCTCCTCGGGGACCTTCTCGGTGGTCGCCGCTGCCTCGGCGGCGGCGGCGGGTGCGGACTCCGTCTTAGGAGTCTCGTTTTTGGGCTCCTCGGCGGGTTTGGTCTCCTGCTTCTGGTCCACGGCGTTTTGCTGCTGGGCAGGTGCGTCCTCTCCAGACATTGTGCAGGCAGCTGTGAGACGGTGATGAGTCTAGAAAAATCACTTGAGACGCTCTTTTTCTTCACTTCTTGCGCTTGTGTCGTCGCGGACGGGCGCGTTGCTTTGCTCGCCTTGCAAATAAAGGAAAATGCGAGAGTCGGAGCTTCTTTCTCAGCAGTCTTGGATGGAGACACAAACCCGACAGAGTGGGTTGCTCAGTGGCCAGTGGCTGTCAGCGCCGCGCTCTGACACTGAGTGTGAGTGGGACGAGACAGAGGCAGGCTGGAAAACACGGAGAGCTGATAAAACCCAGGGATTGGCTTTTTGTGATTGGATGGGTTTGGCTGTTTGGGTAGGGCTATCAGATAAGCCTATATTGCATCAAGCAGAGAAGTGATTTGCAAAAACGTTCATTATAGCTGAAAGGCAAATAAAAGCTGAAGCAAACCCAACAAAACCTCCTTCAAAATCTGTTGATTACTGCAAGTGTGCACACAAATTAAAGTTACAATGCTCTCGTGTCATTAGAGACAAAAGTGGATTTTCAAACAGAGACGCAGGAGGCCATTGTTAAATATTAATAGGTATAAAGAAAGCCTTCCTTTAGAGCTATAACAAGTCTCTATAAACTCAACAATTAACAGATTTTTTATTTTTTGAGCTTTCAAAGATAAATCTGTGAAAGTTTTTCCCTCAAAAGAGATTGAAAAAAGAGACACAATTAATAAATTCATGCATTTGGCAAGTGTTCGCTTATTTCTGGCAGTCTGCTGCTGCTTGTTGAACCAGTGAGGTTTGTGGTGCTGGAACAGAAGGAGTCGGAGGAAACGTCTGTTTATGCTGCCTATTCTACAGTAGGATTTGCAGGAACTTTCGGCCTGCGTATGGTTCATTGTTGTAACTTCCCTGCACAGGCAGCTCAGAAAAATATGAGTTTGTGTTGAGGTCATGCCAGTTTTTGATTAAACGATATAACCTGCTTTGTGTTATGCGGCTCCAGTGCAGGGAGGCAGAGCCATAAGGGCAGGCTGACCTCTGCATCCACAGCTAGTATGTGAAACACAGCAGCTCATAAAAATTCAGAGCATTTTTAGAGAAAGTATTGACTGCCTGTGTGACCAAAACACATAGTTAAACTTTTATGATCACATATCTGTAGTAACTGTCGCACAAAGAAACCAGAGTCTATTCACATTTTCCAGCCTTTTTACGAACTGAGAAACCAGGCCAGTGTCCGTTCAGAGAGATGTGACCACAAGAGGGATGGTGAGACACCTTGTGGCCATAAAGTGCCACTCAGCACTCCTGAGTCCAAAGTCAGCAAATGTCCCAATCAATATCCCACAGCGGCTTAATGATGTAGGATGCAGGCGTTATTGATCTGCCACTTTGACACAGGGCACAATGTTACATGGCCGACCGTCTGTCCCTCCTCACCAACCACACTGAGCCACTCTGAACACACACACCGGTACGCTGTGGGTGCTGACAGAGTGGCTCGTCTCCTCATTAGCTGTGGCAAGGCCAATATGGAAATGTACCAGTCAGAAAAAAAATGACTGGACTGCAGGTTGGAGTCTGGAAAAAGGGATTAGGAGAGAAGTATAAGGCAAAAGCTTTCTGTATGCGTTCACCGGGAAGCCAAGAATAACATTTTAGAACATGTTCCAGCAGCTAAAAAAAAAAGGGTTTGAACACGTATCCATCACAGGAAATGGCTGTGGTTAAAGGAACACAGGAATAGGATGCAGGAACAGAGATGAACCGCCATGGACACCTGGTGCACTTCAGAGAAATCATCTATTGTCTAAGTAGGTTAGTGAATGCATAACGTTGCTCAGCAGTATGATCTGGCCTGGATAAAGTACTGTGTCACCACTCTGCCAGGCAAATAGACTGAGTCTGCAGGGAGTCTGGATGGTCTCTGGGGATCTGTGTGTCTTAACTACAAACACACAGGTATTTTCACTTCCATTATGACTGAGCAGATACTGGGATTTATTATCAATCTATAAAAACTGAGTTCTGACAAATCATGCAATTCTTATGCATGCGATCTGCAAGAAACATTACTGCAGGTTTGAGAAATATCAATAGCTTAATGTTCAGTGGCTATGGCGACTTCACTGCTTATTACTGAAAGTATTTAAGTGCCTTTATATATTATTGGTTCTTTCAGCCTGGATACTTTCTTCATACACATAGATAAATGTCAGCATCCTTGAGTAAGTTGCTGAATCACTTCCAGAGCTGCTGCTCTGCTAAACCAGTGCTTCCAGGCGCTCTTGGGATATAAATCTTATTTGGTGATGTGTTTGTGACCTTCTTATGTGTATGTATCTCAAAAATTTTAATTTTTAAGTTGTGCTGTTATCTCAGATGGTATCATTTAAATTGATTTTAGGGAGTTTTTGAGAGGCTTGAAGTAGTAGGACAGTCCTGTGTTTGGCATTAAAAAAAAGCAAACACTGAATAAAAGTCAGAAAAATGAACATAATACAGAAGTATATGATTTTGTACGATTCACTTTCCCTGGAGTCACTATGTTATTAAACTTCTGCTCTGACTTCCTTAGCAAGATGATGAAGTTTCATCAGAAAAATACACTTGAAGTGTTACAACTCAAAATGCTAATTTTGAAATAAAATGCTTGATTAAAAAATAATCTTATTTTGAGGAGTTGAGCTCTCTAGTATTTTTTTTGTACATATTTATATGTGGTTTTTTTTTGTTAACAGTATCACCAGAATTATAATCAAATAGGTGCGAAAAGTTTAACTGTGTTAAACTTTTCACACCTTTTCGCACCAATTACCTAATTACACCTCTTCCCGTGTTAACATGAGTGTGTAGGTCTACAGACTTCTCCTCATTGACATCTACTACCTCATCTTTCTGCTGGTTTTGTTGTTCTTGACCTGTTATGACAGGACTTCTCAACTTGCAAACTTAACTTCATGTTATTAGGACATAAAGTTTGTTGACATCAGGATAACTCATTCAAGCTTATTAATTAGCCACAGTAATTAACAACACATATGAGTAAAAGAGAGTAAAGAGTAGTTTAAAGAAGAATAACATGAAGAATATATATGCCACCTCATATCGCATAGGGGCAACAAAGAAAATCAGTGGTTGGTCTAAAAGGGTGCCAAAACATATGCATGTGTTACATATGCAACAGTTATTTGCATATTTTTAATTAAAAAGCTGAGTTTGAAAGAGTTTTTTCTACTAATTTATACTAATTGGCACAGTCAGACTCATATACAGGCACTGGGAATCTCGAACACTACACCCACCTGCTGGCAGAAGCAGGAGACTGCGTCGACCAGTCAGCATGAGTGTAGTAAATCTATAATTAATGGAGTTTTGTTTTTAAATATGTATGAACATGTGAATGCTTTTTGTAAGTAAGTGATGTGAGTATAAGATGAGAGCCAACAGAAACTTGTGGGCATTAAAAGTTGATTAATTCAAAATGAAAATATTAGAGCAGTATGTTGAGATCCTGCAGTTTGGGGACTTGTAGTTTTTGCTCAGTTCACCCATGAAAACATGATAAAATAATTTTGTCTGTGTCCCACAAGATCTGGGGGGGTCCCACGTTAAAAATACATAAAAGCCTGTAACAGCCTGCTCTGAGTAAATGCTGCCACCTGCTGTTGTTCTGACGCAGAGACTTTGACCTGAATCACACAACAAACTTACTCCAAATGTTTAAGTTTGCCCAGTTTTTAGATGTCAGCCTCTGGAACTTGAACCAGTTTTCTGTTGCTCTTTGAAAAGACTCTTCAGTAGGAACTTCTCCAGAAAAAAAGTGATAATCTTGAGAACATGTTGACAACCGTTTAAACAGTTTTAGACTTGGAAAGATTTGCTACTCTTAGAAATAATTTAAGAGACACTTAAAAAAATTCAGTTTATGCTCCTCTTGGGGCATTAAGAGCTTTTTGATCTTGATGCTAACAGGTAACATTTTCTCCCCTCATGTCCAAATAAACAACATTCAAAAGTGAGATACTTCCCAATTATTTCCAATATTTACCCTGAATTGAGACATAGAGAAACTCCCATATTTACAACAGCAGCTGGATTTATCTGAGTGCATTTACTCAAGTGCTGCAGGCTGCTTAGGTTTAATGTTGAGATGCTTCCACTTTACTTAAATATTTTCATTTTATATCACTTTCTAGTAGATTATTCAGACAGAAATGCTGCACATTTTAATTGATTTATTCACCTGGTTCAGTTGCCAGACAGTTAAACTAGTTAGTTATGAGTTAACCTTATAATTATTAAAAGCTTATAATATTTATTATAAATACTGTTTAGAAAATAAATTCTTCCACTTTCATCTGATCACATGTGATAACCAACACTTTAATTTTTTTAGTATTTGGTGTATTTGTACTTGTACTTGGTATATTTTGCTGTACTACCTGATAAAACTTTGGCAAGGAAGGACTTTGCAGTACTTTTAGACAAACTGGATTACATTTTTCATGGTTGTGTTAGTTATTTATGCTGCAAGTAAAGGAGCAAAGCCTTACTTGCAGCATAAATAAGGGACAAGAATTCAATCATAAAACATAGATTTAATAATAATGTAATGTGACAAAAGACCATGGAGGATATTTAAATGGTACTGCAGGTCAGATGTATTGGATTAGAGGTACTGCAGTACTTCACAGTGTCCCCATGCTTTAACTTTCTCCTCAAATCATGCATGACTGAGAGTTCCCTTACCTCTTGTAAAATTGAATGTGATGTAATACACCTTTTGTCCAGGGGGCGTCAGTGTCGGTCTTCAGGGTAGAAAAGATGACTCAACAGTGATACCTGTCCGGGCACGTGGTGCCGCGTCATTTAATTATCTCATTCACAAAACCAATAACTCCTCAGCGGGGCTCTTCCAAGGAATATCAAGTGAAGGATACGAGAGAGGACTCATAAAAACAGCTCAGTCACCTCGAACCACTTAATTTGATGGACTATTTTATCAATGTACTCTGCATTTATGGCATGTTTATGATCAGGTCATGCTGACAGTAAATTAAGAGACATTTGAGTATTTGTGCTCTTTCCCATCAGTGATGGTCTTCAGTCACTGGTTACTGATTATGATGTTTAACACACAATTAATGAGAAAAAAATATGAAAAAATAGATCCATTTGAATTTTGGAAATGGCCTATTTACAGAAATTGAGATAAACATAAACACTATTACAGCATGAGATAGGTAAATTAAATATATGATCAGGTTTGGCATATTCCTTTATTTTAAGTATATCCACTTGTTTAGTGGAGCTTCCAATGGAAATATAATGCTAAAAACAATTACTATCCATGTGGTCTCAATGGGCTGTGATTAGTTCTTGTTATAATCTAACTTAACATTTTATATGATCACAATGATATTATGACCCTGATGTTTGCAGGAAGTTAAACTTATTCCAAGCTCCTTTTGTATTTGTCTATTATTTACATAGACGAGGCGTTTATATGAAATATTAATGTTCTCAAATAAAAAGTTTCTAAAACAGTGACATGTAGACGCCATGGGGATAAACAGGAGGCAGAAAAGCCTCCATGAACTCTGTCAGTCTGGCTGACGCACTAACTTCCTCTGTAACATCACTCATGTATCCAAAAAAATATCATCAGAGACCAAAAAAACCAAACGTGAAGGTCGTCATACAAACAAGTTGCCTCACAGACCCTTTTGTTTGCCATCAGAGCAGCTCATTGAGCCGTTTAGGTGATGGGACTCAGACGCGGATATTAGGAAGGCGTGGCCAACAAAGTACCAGTTTCCAGGGAAGGAAGGCTGCGCGCGTCCTCCCTCCGGTTCTGGTTACCGACCAGTCAGACGGAGTGTGTCCGCGGGACCTGAGAGCTGCGCGCAGGTCAGGAGGAGCCGGAGAAAAGCGCACCGGCTCGGCGCATGTATTTGCTCATTTTTCTCTCCCGTCTTCGTTTCCGCTGCGCCTGGACTCGGATGCTGGATGCAATCCATCCCCGCGTCAAGCAAACACCTCTGACGGACAAACCATGGACAGTCTAGGCAGCCGCTGTAAGATCGTGGTGGTCGGAGACACGCAATGTGGGAAAACTGCCCTCTTGCACGTTTTTGCCAAGGACTGCTATCCAGAGGTAGGTCTGCCAAAAAAAGTCTGAACTTAGTCTTTATTTTGATATGAAAAAAGGGAGTGAGACTGAAGATCAGTGGCGTTAAAATGCAACGCTGATCGGTGCAACTTCAGCACTTGTTCAGCAGGTTTCATCCACCTGCTTTAAGACAGAAATGTTTAAAAAAACACACAGCTGGTGGACACAGAGCTGTGAAAAAAACGCCTGTAAAATCACTGTAATAGTTTTTGTGATGTCAAAATGGACTTTTATTGTGTCTACAATGTTGTCCATAAAACTTTAAGGCGTTGTCTTCTCCTGCTATAACACTATATTTCTAAAATAACCTCTAAAGAGCTTCTCAGCACCAGCTGTGTTGTGAAATGTGTCTGCTGTTATTTTATTTGTTTTTTTTGCATCATTTCAAACATGATATCCTCATTAGTTTCCTCTGCTGGAGTCTCTCAGTGTGTGAACACCAGGTTATCTTGTGCCTCTTAATTGGATAACTAATAAAAAAAATTAAAAAAACACTCTTGTATTTTCAGAACTACGTGCCCACGGTGTTTGAAAACTACACAGCCAGTTTTGAGATAGACAAGCACCGGATTGAGCTGAATATGTGGGACACGTCAGGTAAGACATTTTTTTTTTTTTTTGTTTTTGTACATCTCTTTCTGCACCGTCTCTTAAAGGCTGACATCACATCAATCCTCTCCCCACCCTGCTATGCTGCCTGTCCCTGGCTGCGACCGTGGGAGGACTGCCTCCAACTCCCCTCTCCAACTTTTCCAGCAGTCATCTCTTTGACAAATTTCTTTGACCTTGCCAACGTCAAATGGATGTCTTTTGACTTTAGTTTCTTGTTGTTGTTGTTGTTTTTCGAGCTGAAGGTATCTGCAGTTGTCCTCTTTGCTGGATTCGTGGGTGCCAGCCTCGTCCCTCGGTGCCGTGTGTTTGCATTCCTGCCTGTGCTGTCCCATGTGTCTGCATGGCTCTTCCCATGCTCTGGCCCTGAGGTCGGGCCACTGTTGTGGGGGGGAGAAAGTCTTGTGGGTGTGGATAATTGAGACAGGATGTGCCCAAAGGGACCTGAAACTGTTTAAGTGTGTTCAGTCTGACTGATGTAGTTGTTTGCTGTCAGATCTGCTAACATTGTTCCGGATGTTTGGCGTGTTTGCATGTTGCTGGTTTCATTGAATCTCTTCTTTTGTCATATTTTCAGACATAAAGTCAAGACTGATGCTGAGTTTTATTTAATTTGCAATTTTTTATTCAGACTTTTGCATAAGAATCAATAATATAAAGAGTTATGTTCTCAGGGTTTACACCGTTAGCCACCACAACTCCATTTCTTTTGACCCTGAAAGAAATTCTGCACTCATCAAGGTTTTTTTTCACACACACTCTTTCATCAAGGTTGCAGCTGAAAGTTTTGATGAATTTGCGATTTTTTTTTTTTTGTAAATGTTGTTTCAGGAGCTTTTCCACCCTGACAAACATCCATCCATCCCTAAAATTGTCAAATTTAAACATGCTGACATCCTCAGAATAACAACTACGGGTGTCATCAGAGCACGGCGTTGTAGCTCCACAGAGCAGGAATCCCTGTCAGCAGCGTTGCACCATCTGAATGCAACTTCCTCTGACACACAGATCATCCAAACTTCGACTGGTCAGTGACTTTTTACCCGATTTAGATATGCTTCTTGCTGGGAAAGCAGTTGTGGCCACCAGGCAGCGGCTTGCGTCAGAGGGACTCGTGTATCAAAAAGCCGCGCTCCGCTTTCATCCCGCTTTTGTCCGCACGGATGGTTTAACTGCTCTGAGCCACCTTGAGATCTGAATCTCATCACAGTCATCTGAGGCCGGAGGCTCCTTTCAGCTATCTGACCAGCAACATGGCGACCGAACATGAGATCATCCCCGGGGGGGAATCTCTCTCTCTCTTTTTTTTTTTTTTACCATAAACATTCCCAAACCTAAAAATGATCTTCCGGAAGAGATGACGGGAGTGTTTTTTATGTTTCATGGTCAGTCGGCGGAAGAATGTTGTTTTTCCTTGAACCTCATGGTGACCCGGTGAGTAAATCTGCCCGGGCCTGTCAGTCAGGGGGTCGAGATCCTCTGGGGCCCGAGGCCACAATTTAAAAAGAGTTCCTTATCTTGGGGGCTGTAAGAGTCTAATGACGTGGTGGGAATGTTGTGCTTCTGTCCATCTTTAAAAGCTTAAACCACCTTTGGCAGTGTGAGTCTTTAATCTTCAGCCAGGAGCCGCCCACCCAACAACAAACATGACGTCACCCAGCCCACAGGGCAAATGTGTGTGTGTGTGTGTGTGTCGGGTAAGCTTCTCTGTGTGCGTTTTGTGTGTGTGTGTGTGTGTGTGTGTTCAGAGGTCCTTGTGTGCTTGTGCCATTATTCACTGATTCACAGCAAACACAGATGTTCATATTTTCTCTCAACAAGAAAAAATAATTGGCTCACACTTGGATGAAAAAGACTTTCATCTGAAGAAAATGGCATGTCTCCCCTCGTTCCTCTTTTAGATTCTGATTTTTTTTTCATTGCTTCACCTCCTCTCCTCCTTCAGCTCCCCCTTTTTTTTTTCTGGCTCAGTTTTTTAAATTTCCTCTCATGTACACCAGCAGCAGCAGCAGCAGCAGCAGCAGTTGCACCACTTCAGTGTCCAGGCTCCTGGTCACACCATCGTTTCTAACAGAGACATCAGACTGAAACAAATTCATAATCACTGACTCGCTGTGATCGGAGGAGTTTCTCGTGGAGGTGATTTAAATTTTGCTTCTGCGTAGTTAAACTCTGGTGAACTTTGACCTGTGGATTCACTTGCAAACCATCTCGACAGTGCTGACCTTTGAGGGAACGGAGAAGCAGAGAGCGCGTGGTTAAATGATAAAAGAAAAGATTTCCTCCTTTTCTTCATCCCACTTTTGTTCTTCAACAAAACCAAAAGTACATCAGACCGAGTTCATCACAGAACTTTGGGTGTTTGCTATTTTGGGAAAATGTACAAAATGAATTATGCTGTTTCACTTTCTGGTGACTTCAGGCTGGACAGTTTCCTTTCGACCTGACATTTGCACGCTCAGTCCTCCATACTTCCCTTCCACAAGCCTAAACATCTTCCACTCTGTATATACAGTTGTTTTTTTTTTGACAACCAAGCTTTCAGCCTCTTCACATAAAGTATTGTCTCCTTTTTAATTGCTGGGGAGGTCTGCCTGCTGCGGCCCGGCTCTGCTCACAAAGCGTTATCGATCCTTCTCCCAGGCTTGGCTATTTAAACAGCTTACGTCTCGCCCGCTTCACATTTCTAAGGCATGGTTAGATGTGTATTTGCCATTTAAAAAATGCTCTCAGCATTTCGTTGTTGTAGCACACGAGCTGATCATTGATTAGTTTGGTCTCATTAATTCTGGTTCTTCCACAAGGTCTGGTCCTTGCAGGATGGGTGAGAACGGGGCTGCGGTGTATCTAATTGAGGTCGTTACCGGGTGTGAATTTGTATGTCTGTGCATATGTGTGTGTGTTTGTGTGTGTTTGTGTGTGTGTGTGTGTGTGTTCTTGTGTGGCAGCTTTAAATGAAAGAGTATTTCAGGAAGCATTAAACAAAAACATGGAGGTATTATGGCTTCTGGGGAGCAGAGGGCAACTTTCAGCTGCGCTTTGTATTCTGCGATGCACGCAGCTCCAGACCATCTGGAGAATTAAATCAATTAGAAAGTGATTGAATAGAATTCCAATGAGATAAAAAAAAAACCCCAACACTGTATCTATGAATGTGTGTATTTACTTTAAACGAGTGAGCAGCCGCTCAGTGATGGATGGTGTAGTCGGTTTAACGGTTGTATGGAGGCCTATGTGTGTCTTAATTGACTTTTAAAGCAACCCAAGCTGTTAAGTCGTCAAAATGTCAATGTGGCCTGGTGATGCCTCGTCTGAGGGGCCGTTAGTGATTACTGTCGATGCTCATGGGGCCCATTAATAGTCAGCCAGTCTGGGTTTTTTTACACAAGCCAGAAGCATTAATGCGCTCTTCCTCTCTTCCCAATATGGTGATGTTGCCTGGGAAAGCTTCCCTCCAGCTTCGGCCTCAGACTGATACTCTGCTTTAAGATGTGTGTGTGCTGTTTTCTTACAAGTCCAAGTCACGACAAGCCGGGTTTCCCCCCCGAAAAAAAGCTTCCTACAGAAATACACTCACGTCTCTTTCAGTTTCTCCTCCCTGCTTCCTCTGTGACGCCTGACCTGGTTCTCACATGAAGACCGGACTCCTCACATTCTGTTCAGTCATGCCGCTGTGTGCTTTCAAGTGGCAATCCACAGGAATCCTGTTTTTCTTTCTCCTCTCCAACATCTTTGCTGCTAATTGTTCATGCTGTGGTGTGTTTTTTTTTTTTTGCTTTGCAGTGTTACTTCCCAGAATCACTTGTCATTCAAACCACGTGTCCCTCAGCCTGATCCTGAGAAGTTCTGTCAATGAAATTTGATTTTCTGCTCTTTCTTTGCTTCATCAGTTCTGGCTTCTTGTTGTGACCACCCAATTCTTTTCGCTGTTTTATTTCCAAACAATGTGCTGTTGCTGCTGCTGCTGCTGCTGGGAACATGAAACTGTACAGAGGAGGATTTTTTCTTCCTGCAGCAGACCTGCCTGACACTCGGTGTTCATGACAGAAAATATAAAAGCTTTCATGAACTTGCTGCAGTTTGAAACACTATTGTGTTGCACAGTCACAGTGACAGAGTGCAGAAAAACATGGTTATCACTGTGATTTTTTTTTAAATACATTTATCACTCACATGAGTTTCAGAGCCTCTGTTGAATCTTGAAAGTTTTTTTTTAACAGGTTATTTCTCATGACAGCGAATCTTGTGTTTTCACAGCCAGAGCTGTGATTGTTTTTTCACTTTAAAAAGGAGACGCTGCGAGCGTGTAACGCCTCTCCCGGCCTCGGTGTTCGCTCAGAGTCACCGTCCGACTGTCTCCCTTCCTCTCTCTCTCTCTCACCAACTCACCAACATTCCTGGTGTCTTAATTTCTTTTTAAAACTCCACATTCTGGGCGCAGTGGACCAGCGGTGCGTCCAGAGGCCTGTAAAAACATGCTGAGTTCAGTGGGCTTTCTGTTCCTCAACACTTTCCGCTTGATTAATCTTTAATGGAGAATGAGTGAACTACAACCACATCGCAGAGCAGAAATAAAACCAACAGACGACCCCCCCCCCCACCCCGCCCCCTCCTCTTTGCCCTCAAACCTACAGCTCACTGGAGCCGGAGGATGCTCAGGAAATACTCTGACCTCACCAGCAAGCATGCTGATCGCAGGAGATACCGTTATCTCCTCTTGGCTGTTACACTCGGTCTGTTTTACTTACTTGAATCACTTCTGTAATGTTAGACTTAATGTTGAATGATTAAAAACCAAAAGATTCTCATGTTGCC
>JAPZDV010000009.1:5022708-5043254 GCA_029814665.1 Acanthurus lineatus
TTCACTATTATCACCAGCTGCCTGTTGGTTGTCTGCTGTACAGCTGATTTTTAGAGCTTTTTCACTGAAAAACAGCAGCTTTTTGCAGCAAAAACTACAATAAGAGCTGTGAGAATAAACCAAAACAAAGGTTGTTCATCCGAAACAACAAACTGAAACTCTTTTTACAGCTTTATGAAGTTCAGTGAAGCTGCAGATTTAAAAAACTTGAATAAAACTTCCGATTTCTCCTATTTTCAACATCGTTGGTATCAATCGTTTAAATACTCAACTCAGCAGAGTAATTAACAAACATGCAGGTTTTTAAAACGTATTTTAACGTACGAGTATTGTTGTAGTGAAAGCAACTTAACCAACAAACAAAAAGTACAAAAGTGCACATTTAATAGATATGTATGAGTGTGTGTATACATGTGTGTGGGCATGTGTGTGATTGAGTGGGTTTAGTGTATGGAAATTCCAACAGCTCTGACCCCTGACCTCTCCTATTGTTTCTCAGCCGACCACAGGCGTAATGGGGGCTGATGAGGGGCACTGCGGTGGGAGCCGGGGCACAATAAGGTTGGAAAAGCGGAGCAGCTGCTTCGACCAATAAGCAAACAGACTGGGGGGAGTGTGTGAGTGGCCAAAGTGAGTAAAAAAAGCATGGCAGGCGTGGGGGTGCTGTTATGAGTTATGAGAGCAGCAAGTGTTCGCCGGATTGAAAAGTAGAAAAGGGGACAGAAGGAGCAGAGAGAAGGAGAAGGGTACATCTGTGCTTTTCCCACCCCCACCCGACCCTCCGAGGCTTTTTGTTGTGAGGGAGGCTTGTTGTTGTTGGCACCCTTGGGACCTGACCCCCCTGTGCTGAGGGGATGCAGACACACAAACACTAACTGTGTCACACTTTTAAAACCACTGCCGCACTCTGGTTACAAGCTAAACAGCTACAGCTGAGCTACATACGGCCTTATAAATAATCCTGGGGGGGGGGATTAAATGCAGAGTGTTTGTCTGCTGTATCAAAAGAGGGAGGACACTTTAACTGTGTGACCTTTTGTCTTCGATGACCTGAAGTAACGTGATCTGTGACATCATGTAAAGGAAGTTATTGATCCTAAATGAAGCCACTTCCTGGCCACATGGACTTGACCAGATGAACCGTGAGCTTCTTTACTTGAATGTTAAAGTTTCTTTTGTAACAAACAAAAGAAAAAACACAACAGAAACTAGTTTGTTGGAGGCATTTTTCTGATAAAGTGTTCTGACCAATCTGACTAGGACACAATGTACTTTTTACTGTGATATTCTCTTGTCACTCTTTGCATAAATTTAAAGCATTTTTGACTTAAATAATAAAATAAGAATAGTTTGCTTATGAAATAATCCAATCTTCTCTATTTGTTTCTGCACAAATGCACACAGTCCAGTGAACCAGGGCAAAATATTTTCCCCAATAGATTTTGAAACAGTAAAAATTCTTCCTCTTATCAAAGAAGAAAATTAAATTAAAAATTTCACAACGATGATATCTTCAGAGGCCAAGAACATCTGCGCTTGCAATTATTTTTTTTAATGCCAGTATCTCAAGATTAGGACTTAATTATTTTGTTATCTCAAGATTGTAAAGCTTGTTTTCTTGAGATTATTTATTGTGTTATCTCGAGAAAACCAAAGGCTTGATTTTTTCGAGATAACATGGTGATTTATCACGAGAAACGATTTTTGTGTTCCTGTGATAACGGCTAATTTATCATGTAATCTCTACGAAACAAAAGGACGATTTCTCGAGATTACAGAATAATTATAGAGAACTGTAAAATGAGTGTCTGGTTCTTTTAACTTCTCCTGATTTCAACCTTCAAGACGACTGTTGTGACTTGTGACTGAGGGGGATTCATAGCTAAACCTTGAATGACGTACAGTCTCATGCATTGATCAATAACGGCTTCTTCAGGATCTGACAGTGACACTGTACTTGAAGTACTTGTACTCTACTTGAGTATTTCCATTTCATGCTGTTTTAAACTTCTACTCCACCGCCTTTCAGAGGGAAATATTGTGCTTTTTACTCCCCTACAGTTATTAAACACCAGATATTTGTCAGTTTTTCAAAAAACGACTAATAAAAGTTGATATATTTTCAAGGTAAAGCGACTCTGCAGTGTATAAAGTAGATAAAATTAGTTCCAGCTGCAGCATTTTACACATTAATGCGTCAGTAATCATGATCTAAAAATCACAATATATTATTCTAAAATGGGCTATTTTGCATAATAAGTATTTTAAAGTGTATTTTGATGCAAATCAAGAATTTGGCTGCAGACTTTCACTTGTAACAGAATAAATTGACACTATAATAAAGCTGTGTTTACTTGAGTGAAAAATCTGAATGCTTCTTCCAACCACAGCTGATCTGACATATTACAGTGCCATTCATGTGTTTTTTTTAAAAATTGGCTTAAACAAGGGGGACGAACTAATGTGTCCTGGCGCTGAATCAGACATTTGTTCCAATTGAGCAGCAGCGGCAGTGAACGCCTCAGTCAGCCAGTCGGACAGGAAACCCACCCAGGGAACTGTGGCTCTGTGTTCTTTCTCTCAGTCCACTTTTCTGTGCTGAGTGCAACAGAACCCGATGCAGCTCCGGCTTTGATCAGCCCACTTCAAACAGCCACACTGACTGATTCTGCTGCTCCCAGAGCCTGTGCTCGGTCCCTCCGGCCCCCCCACCTCCTCAGGAGCAAAAAACCCTCTCAGCATCCGTCTGCAACCCATCCGAGCGTAAGGGGATACAGAGAGAGAGAAAGAGAGGCCGTCTTCACCTTCACACACCCCCCCTCCTTCACCACACACACACACTTGCACCTCCCTCACACACACTCGACAGATCCCCATCATTTATGGATGACTTTATTTATATACAAGATCCAATGTGGCTCCCTTTCTCGCCTCTGCTGCTGCTTTTGTGGAATTGAAATTGCTCTTGAAGTAGTGCCATGTCTCCCCGTTGGCCTCCCTGGGGGGTTGCAGAGTGGGCAAGGGGAAAGATAGCACGGTGATAGGGATGTGTGTGTGGATGGTTGTGCACTGGAGGAAGTGGAGTCGATGGAGCAGACGATGTTCTTTTCCACTCCTGAGCTTTTCTCTCATATGCTATGAAGCTGCCGTCTGAATATTCTCACTTCTTTCATATCAGACAGACAGAAACGGACGGAGACGCTGCAGTCGGTGTTATTACAAGTTTTAATAAAAATCCTCGAGTGAGAGTGCAAGTTTTGAAAGGAGAGCATATGAGATTAAAAGATGTGTAAGGATTGGAAATAAAGGATATGATCTCAGACGTTTTACAGGTGAAGGAGATGAATTCAAATGCTCTGTGTGAGTGTGTGTGTGTGTGTATGTATGTGTATGTGTGTGAGGTGATGATAGCCTTTGAGGAGGGCTGGGAGCCTTTTAGAGAAGAACTCATTGTGTTACGGCAATCGCCAATACTTGTACAAAGAATATGAGTGGGAGGAAACGTGGCAGGAAACGTTTTGGCGTCTTCTCAGAGGCTGTAAAAATTACAATACCCATTCAGAGTCAGGTTTTTCAATTATTAGCATCCTTGCCAGATAGAGCTCCGAGAATCATCCCTGTTGCAGTTTATAGTCAAAAATGTTTACACCATTAGATTTAAACTAACTGAGAGTTGATTTATAGCAACTACATAGGAAAATTCCTTCATTTAGTGCCACCTGTTGGTCGCTTCCCATATGACACACTGTCATATAGAAAATACAATGAAAAACACGATTTAATCCAGCAGATGCATAATCTGCCAGGCATGTGGGCTTGCTTATATGAGTATCTGATTGGCAAACACAGTGCAGATAACATTACATTTTATTTTCACGTAAGAGCTGAACCAGGCATCCTGTAGTCTGGATGTCCTGGAGGCCAATCTGGTAAGCTTTTAAAAAACAAAAACGGATAGAAAAACTAGTCTCCTTTCTGTCAGTGCATCTTGTTTTTACATGATCGAACTAAGCAGCCAAATGCACCAGCTGGGGTCCAACAGAGATTGGTTTGAGCAGTGAAAAGGGTTGTGCAAAGGACAAATTATGTAGCATCTGGGGCTCTTTAAGTAGCTCTTGTCATTTTTTTTAAACAGTGTTATTTTGGTGAATCTTGTCCAAACAGTCCTCCGCCGCTGCTGCTGCTGCTGCTGCTGCTGCTCTCACGACGCCCGATGGTTCTGGTGCTTGAGGAAACACAGAAACAGATGAAAACAGGTTCTGCTTGTGCTCCCAAGTACACAGCCAGCAGTCTTTCACAGCTACTTGACTCCCTCACACAAACAAACGCCGGGTTAGCGTTTGTATCATAACATCAAAACACTTTGAACATCTCCAAGGGAATGTCACTGATGGATGCTCCAGCGTAGACTGCCACATTAAATCTTAAATCATGTCTCACAAAGAAACACAATGCTAGACAAAGATATGATTGGTGTTTTTTTTTTTAAAGCAAGACAGAAAAAATATGTCAGTCTGTGGAGGAAGGGAGCCACAAAAGAAGCATAGGTGGTCTTTAAAAGCAAAGTCGTGCACAAACCAGACGTAGAGATCCAAGAACAAATGAAATGCAAAGCTCTATCTCTGGTGAAATGAGAGCGTGTGATAATAAAAGAGGAAGGGCTGGAGTTGAGGAGACTCTGAAAGCGGACACACTTCATCTTCATACCCCCTGGGCGAGCAGGAAACAGACAGCACGGCCGCTCTGTCCCCCTGCCTGGGCTGTCAGCGCCGAGGCCGACCCTGCTTTTCAACCTGTGATTGGACAGCAGACGCAGGCATTAACTCCTTGGCAGCAGAGCTCAGAGCAGATCAGTGGAAGGTGCTCGACGCCCTTCAAAGGCTGCACTTCCTCCAGAGGGAAAAGCAGTGGGGCTTTGATCAATATCCCCCTGTGTGAAGGCTGCAGACATGGAAGGTTAATGGCCATTTAACCCAGTGTCACCTCCACTGTCCCAGCTGTGCGCTAATGCCTTTGAAAAAACTTGACACAGCCATCTCTATTACAGATCAACCGCTTTATCTCTGTGTGTGTGTGTTATATGGACTTGTGTCGCCTATAGGTCGAACTGCATGAGTAACCAAAGATGTGAGCCCCAGTTCCGAGTGAAAGCCACCTGAGGTTGCTCCATTATGTGCTTTTGAATGATTTTTCCCTCGTTGATCGATATGTTGCCTCAAGCTGCTAATACAAGTGTATAGTTGAGTATATCAAAGCTATAAATGCTCAATTTGTGTCATTTAATTCCACATATTGCACAAATCAGACCAGCATTTCAAGTGATGGTGTAATCGAAAAAGTCACAATTGCCATTTTACCTCCTGGGTTCAATATTGAAGGCAGAAAGTGTGAAGCTGTTATCATTGGTAGACATTTTGAAATTGCATCACAAATGCAGTACATATTTACAGTCTGTGGGTGATTTTTTAAATGTTTCTCCTCTAACAAAGTATTTAAAAGCCACAGGTCAGATTAAATATTTTGTTTAACATGATTTTTCCTCATGAAGTTTAAAAAAAAAAAATCTAAGGCCCGTCACTGCTGCTGCTTGTGTTTTAAGATGGCTAACGTTAGTGTTAGTTATTATAGAGAAGATTCAGTGAGACATGTTCTGCTCAATCAAGAGCTAACTGCTTTTCTGTATCACATGGAAATAAAAGGAAACCAAATGGTCTCCTGAATTGTATGAAAAATCATATTCTAAACCCCAAAACTTTATTGCATTCAAAAATAAATATAAAATAAGTATGAATTGATTTTTGGTGCCAAAACAGGCAAACACACTAATATGGATCTTCTCATTGTATACTGTAGTCTTTGAAAACCAGCCTGGCACCTCGAATCAAATCACATTTCTGAATTAGCGAGGTACCTCTCAGTTAATTTTCGATAACTAAGAGGTGTTTTTCAGCTGGTGCCGACCAAAATGCCTCTTGAGACGTTTGTGCTGTAGCTCTAAGTGGCACATGGAGGCTTGGTCTGATTACACGGCGGCCTGGTGATAATGTTCACAAAGTACAGCTTAACAGTCGAGCAAAATTAATTATTTCTGCAAAACCTGCTGAGTTTTGCTTCTACAGCCAGTCAGAGCTGCAAAAACATGCGATGTGTTGTTGTTTAAAAGTTAGTAATGTTCCTCTTTTAGTCTTCGAAACAAACCAGCCTAATAGAGATAAATAGTGATGAGTGGTCCTGACTCAGGCCAGGAAGGGTGGAAATGTGTCTGAACGGGAGGGGCCAAGCTGCCACAGCAAATTTACCACGAGCACTGCAGATTCATCTGGTTCCCAGGCTACTTAGTAACCAGCTGATGTTATAAATCCTGAGTCCTCAAGCCTGATTTTAAAAGTTAGGACACTTTTGCAAAACACATATAAAAAAAGGATGAAGAATTTTTGCAGAAAAACCGTTGACCAACAGCAGTTTTACCGTGTTTCCAACTCCATGTTTCAGAATAAGCTTTTATATACAAAAATCAATTAAGTCAATGAGGTAAAGCGTTAAATATATTCTTTTCTTTTTTTCTATATGTCAAAAAGGGTTTGCAAACTATCACATATCTGTTTTGTTTATGTTTCACACCTCCACCTCTTTTACCATCAGGGTTTTATAAGGGAAATCAGTTTCGTTCCAACCTTCAGTGCAGTTTGAAGCGTGAGTCGAAGTTGTCTGCCAAGGTCAGCGAGTCCATATGTGGTAAAATGTATTACATTGTGGAAGTCGAACTGTAAAAGAAAGTTTTATTTCAGGCTCACATTCATGTAATATAACGCACGCTGACTTGATCAGCAGAGTGGTACACCGGGTCAGAGGAACTCCACCTCCTCTCGAAGGGTGTCTTGGCAGCAGCGTCTGTTTATCTCTGTTTGAGTAAGAACTCTGATTCAGGAGGAGCCATAACAGTTCACAGCACGGACCAGACCTTCAGGAATGAAAGGTCTGCTCAGCCTCTGAAAGGGATGGAGCGCCGACCCTCCTCTTCTCCTCTATTTTGCCACCTCTAATCATCAATGCACCAGAGTCATTAGCCTCCACGATCCCCGCTCTCCTGCTCTCCTCTTCCTCACTTCCTTTCAGGGCTTCACAATGAAGCCATTTGCATCCCTCCAGGTTGCTACGATACTTGGCCGCCCCAACTTGAAATGTTTTCCCTTTTTCTTTGAAGGTGATTTTCAAGAGGAAAACAGCTGCAGGAGAAGAAAAAGACGCAGTGTTAGCGGTGCTGAATGTGTTGTGTTTTTAAGGTTGAGGCTCACTCAATCACACAAACTGTTTTCATTTATTTGGGGACATTTGAGAGGGTGTTTGCTTCCTTATACCCTGCCTTCGTTAGCGTCTGTATGGCCTAATGAGGCTGTTAGTCGCTGTTGACTCTCTGCCATATGTGCTTTTCCTCTCACTCATAATGGTTTGCCTTTTAGCTGCATCTGCAATAAGCATGCAACAAACAGAGGGAGAAAGAGGAAATTCCTGCTGTGTTAGTTCAGATTAAAGCACTGAAGATTGGAGAGCTTTATTAGATGTTGATGCACACTCAATTTCACAAGTTTCCTGAAGATTTTTCTCCATCCAACTGCACCATTTGTGTTTCATTGTGGTCTTCGTTCCTTTGTTTGTCGTGGAAATGGAAATTCTCACATGTGGAGGGTTTGAATTAGCAGACAAAGAGCTGTCGTGTTTCAGACTGATTGTCCCAACGGAGGGGGAGTCCAAGTGTCAGGGGACGGCAGGCTTAAATGAAGTCGTACCACAAACCCTCAAGCCTTGTTATTGAACATTAACACTCCGCTAAGTTCCTGTCCGCCGCAGCATCCTCTGGGATATTTCTGGTCTTTGATGACGCTCGACTGACGGCTGCTGAGGAACGCTCTCCTCCCACCTCTGTCACCTCTGCTCGCCGCAGCCTCCTGCGGCGGGGCTCGGCTAATTAGCCCTCTGGTAATAAAGACAGAAATCCACTTTCCAGTGTGAGAGATCGCCGGCGCTAAATCAGGCTAATGCTAATGCTCGAGGAGGAGGAGGAGGTGGAGGAGGTTTTGAGAGGGGTGTTTTATGCCTGTCCTTGGCACAGCGTGGCAGGGTCCCACTCCTTGCCAGGCGTGATGGTTTTCAGTGGTTCCTGCCAGGCTGTGCACCCCCCCCCCCACCCCGTCCTCCACCCTCCTGCTCCATCCATCTCATCCTGCCTCTGTCTGAAATTCAATTGACCTTTTGTTCCACCTCGCAGTGAATGGGCACAGGCCACCTCCAACCAACGGCCAACCCAGAGCTCTCATACCTCTTTATTTGATCTGTCCAGCCAGCCACGTCCACTGCTTTCATTACCTACCCAAACACCCACCGCACACCACCTCTCCTCCAATCCCGTACAGCTACATCCTTTTTTTTTTTCATCTCCGGTCATGTCTCTTTGCTGGTAAAGGAGATGGGTGCATTTCAGGTGGCGGCAGAGGTGATATATCTTACAATCAGGAGAAAACTCTTCTTTCCTCCTCCTCCTCCTCCTCCTCCTCCTCCTCTGCATGTTCTTGATAGTTATGGTGATCTGCTTTTATTTGTGTCCGCTCGGCTTGTTTTAAACGCAGCACTTTCCCCTCCCCTCTCCCTCAGAGGACTTTTTTCTGACTTTGCAGAAGTGCTGAGGTAGCTTCCCTGTCGCTCAGGGCAGAGGAGCTCTGAATCACTGTGAAGTGAGAAGGCCATGTTGTGACCATGAGCTGCCAATCATTCGGATCATCGGGATTGACAAATTGATCCCAACAGCCTTTTTACAAGCCACCTAATTACATCTTAAATCAAACAAGCGCCATTGTCTCAACTTCCTGTCATCTGACATCTCTTCCCCTTCATCTGGATTCTGCTTTAACTCCCCGTTCGCTCCCCTCATCATCGCATGCATCTGCACCTTGCCCTCGCCCCGGCGTCAAAGTCATTAAAAACTTTTCTGTCCCCTCTCTGCCCTCACATGCTCTGTCTCTTCTTCTTCTTCTTCTTCAGCTCCAACCCCAGAACAGGTCTGCTGCGCTGTGATACATACTAAAGACCAACTCCATCACCTCCAGCACCTCATGTGTGACCACTACCAATCAGAGCTCGCTGTCGTACAATGTGAGCTTTGCTGAGTGTTAGACTTGGCATCCGTGCAACTGGGCTTTTTTTATGTGTGTGTGTGTGTGTGTTTGTTAGTCCTGCTCCCTTAGCAGTGTAAAACAGAAGTGATCTTGTGTTCATAAGATGGGGAGGGGACTTTGGATTCCTGACAACAGGAAGTGCACTAAAATGACATTAAGTTAGAAACAAGAACTGTCAAAAATATTTTTTGTTAACAATTTAGCGTGACTGCCTTTGGGCCTGTGCAGAGTTTAAATGAACTACTCTGTATAATATCTGACGAAGGTTTTGGATAAAGCGATGTTTTGTTGAGCAGAGCTGTATATTGTTTTCACATGCACCGAGACCCCAGGAAACGTGCCAGACTTTGCAGTAATTTGGCAGTAGTTACTACAGTTAAAACTGCAACCCATGTGATGTGCAAAGGACCAGAAACCCTTTTCTTCCAAACCAGTAATTATAAAAGGATCTGCTGCTCGAACAATAAAAAAAAAAATATAACCCCGTTTTGTGTTACCAAAATTTTAAACAACTTTTTTGCTCTTTGAGTCATCCAGAGGACGGCTGTAATTGGCTGAAAAGTTGGAGGTTGTGGCTGCTTCTTTGTGTTTTTGTGCCATAAGCAAGGCTGTAAAAGGCTTCATGTTTGTGCTGAATGCAAAGGGCGGTAATGTGCATCAACAACGGTATGAGAGCTGCAATAAAAGGAGGAAAGAAGAAGATGAATGCCGATGTTAACAATGCATGTTTCAAGACTTTTTTTTCAAAAAGTCTTAAAGTCTCTAAGAAACAGAATGTAATCAAAACTGTTCTTCTCACTTGGAGGCACAAAAAGCACCAACCTTTAACACGCAGCCTGTTGCATCGGTCTCAGTGGGGAGGGAGCAGGTCACCACAGGACAGCCAGCTGAATGATGGGGCCGCAACGGGCCGCGTGCAGCTTTTGTCGTAGTCTCATTCCATCATTAACAAAGAGAACATAGTGATGCTAAAACAGGCTGTAGCGCCATTGTGCAGACTGCATTTACCCCACGAGACAAAGGCATGCAGCGCTTAAACCGGCTGACTGCCTTTTGTGTTTGATGTGTAAGAGGAGCGATAACGGCGAGTAGAAAGGCAATCTATAATAATCAAAATCAGTTTGTGTGAATGTGATACTTGAAATGTCTATTTGCAGCACATGTTGCACAGATTTCTGCAGATTTCCTGTAGTTCTGAGCATAAAAACGAGCTAATCAGCCACCAAATCTGTGAGTTTTCCTGACTTTAAGTTTATGCAGGGTGCTGATCAAAACACGAGGGTTCAGGTCTGTACCAGCTCCCATGGGTGGCAGGAGGGAGGGTGCCCACAACCACATGCACATTTCCCAGAAAGCCCAGATATTTTTACAAGCCTCCTAATGAGAGCTGCATGAGAGCAGGACTCGTGTAACCGAGCAGCTTGTGAAAGTACAGAGGCACTACTCTGCTTTCAAATTTGATAAAGGTGCAAATGAATAGCGGGAGTCGGGGAGAGGAGTGTGAGTGCATGTGAATTTCATACAGTCAAAAAAAAAGAGGTTTTTTACAATAAAGGAGAGTTTGCAATAGAGACAGGAAGAAGGACGAGTCGAGAGAATTAAGGGGTTCAACCTTTAGTTTGGCCTTTGTGCTGGCATTCGCTGTTGTTTCAAGATGATAATGGATTGTATGCTCAAGTCCTCCAGCCCTCAACACACTATAATTCACTTTTGAGTGTGTAACTGTGTGTGACTGTGTGTGTGTGTGTGTGGACTCCTCAGAGTAAACCCCTCGACATTCGTTGAGAAGCAGTTTGATAAGAGGAGGCCACAGCTGCATGGAACCCCAAAAGACAGAGATGCTTAAATATGTGCATACAACAGTTAAGATCAAGGCTCATTTGAATCTGCAGAGTGAATTCAAGCTGCAGTCCAAGTTCATGTCACTGCCTCTGCTTTATTGGGCTTTCCATGTATACTGACCTTTAGATCACCTTCCAGGGACGTGCGGTATGTTTTTAATTGACAGAAGATGCCATATGGTTGGGAGGAAGAACCTCATGGGGTTGAGTTGGTTAAAAACAAGTACACAGAGGGATTTCTGAGAAGACACCATGACCTTACGCCATATGTTATTATGTGTCCACAGGTTCCTCTTATTACGATAATGTGAGGCCGCTGGCGTATCCTGATTCGGATGCGGTTCTCATCTGTTTCGACATCAGCCGCCCAGAGACTTTGGACAGTGTCATAAAGAAGGTCAGTGTTTTGTTTTTTTTTTATTTCCTCTCCTCCTCTTAACACTCCGGATCAGCGTCTAATATCTGCTGTGGCACAAGAGAACGAAGCGAATAAAAAAAAAATTCAGCTTTTCTCCGATCAGCATCTTGTATCCACTCACATTTCTGTTCAGGCAGTTTGCATTTTCATGGCTCGACAATGGAGCAAATCAGCACAGAGGTTAGAGCCTCTCGTTCCTTTATCTCATCAAATCGGCCACGGATACTTGACCCTCGTCCCTCGGAGGAATGGAAGGTCAGAATGAAGAATGAGAGGAGATTCTTTGCAGCCTGGTGGGTTCAAGAGGAATATCAGATACGCAAATTAGCCACACCAGCCGTATCAAAGTAGCTGTTGCGGAGCCTGTTCAAGAGCACAAGAAGTGCCTTTCTGCAGGCGTTTGAAACGAAAAAATCTGAATTTTATGCAGGACATTCGTTCAGATGCTGGCGGTTAAACACTCGTAAGATGTGCTACAGCTCAGATGTTGTTGTACTGGGGTTGTGTTTGGGTGTCGGCTGGAGTGTGGGATCGGTTCAGCAGGGTTGTGGTCATGGACGTGTTTTCACAGTCGGTGTAAATACCTGTTGTACAGTGGCACCCAGTTTTATAGGCTGGTTTGCGTGCATGTGTGTCATGTAAACCAGGCCTGTGCCTTTCAGTGCTCTCTCATCTTGCAGCCATGTGTGTGTGTGTGTGTGTGTTTGCCTTTGAACTGCCATCCTTGTGGGCTAAAGACGGTTCCCACGGCCGGCCTGTTGACGTTTTTAGTGGTCTGAGGGGAGCTGCTAAACTGCTCCTGCAGACTTTGTAGATCTAACCCGAGACACCTTTTTCTTTTTTCTTTTTTTTAAAACCCACAAATATCTCACAAGCATGGGTGCACTCTGTCAACAGGGGGGAGAGCAGAGCTGCCGTCAAGCTTGTGGTTTTCCCATGAATCCCTTTGGCAGGGGGTTGCCGTGACCTCTGACACTGAGCTGTCGCCTTGGTAATCTCTGAAACTCAGGGCCACATGGAAAACCTGTTGCACAATCACCGTCCCAAATTAGACTCTTGACCTCCAGAAACAAGAAGGTCACAAAGGTTTCTGGATGACAGCTGGGGGAGGAGGGAAGGTTAAACAATCAAAGCTTTTGATTGGATGTTATTGGGAGAATAGGGAAGGTCAAAGGTGTTTTTTTCAGAGCGAAGGATGAATGGATGTCCTGACATTCTGCACTCGGCATGTGGAGTATTTCAGGCCCGTCGGCTGCTGTTGTGTATTTGTGTCGCAGAGAGGCGAGACTGTGTTGGTTCAGCCGAGTTTCAGAAGTGACATTTAATCTCTGGGTGATTTTAGAAGGAAGGCTGCTCAACCTTTTCTGTGCAGAACCTGAAATAGATTTGTTGACGGGGGCTGCGTCGGGAAGGTATAACACACATCACATAACGCACTGCAGAGACCTGAAACAAGCTGCCATGAATAAAGTTGTCATATTTTTTCATGGAGCTTAAGCTGGTGTAATAAAACTTGCATTTATCTGTGAAACACTGAACAGAGGATGAGATTATAAAAAAATATGATGTGCATTTATGCTTTTACTTAGAGCCAAAATGATTAAAATGATTTATTGAACATTCTCTCGCTGTAGCATCTCAATCTGGAGGACTTGTTGTTTTTCTTTCTTATGTAAAAGTAAATTCAATATCTTTGGGTTTTAGACAGAAAAGCAATTGGAAGGAACAGGGATTTAGTAAATTATGATGTGCATTTCTCAATACTGTCTGTCAGTTTTTACTGGCTATAAAATAACCTAATTCATCAAGAAAATAATTTAAAATGATTGCTTTTTGCAGTCCTATTGTTACGATACATAGGTGAATTTAAGTTTTATACAGCTGTAGCCATTTCTTTGAATATGTTTGTGATGAACTGATTCATTGTTTTGTCCATAAAATGACAGAACATAATTAAAATGCCCATCACAAATTACCAAACAGAAGCCAAAACAATTCACTACAGTATGAAACACATAAACTGAGCAAGTTTTTCTTCATATTTGCCAAACAAACAGCAATTAACATATTAATCTATTTTTTCATTCTCTCTTGACTTAGAACAACTTTACTAAATGTTTCAGTACCAATGTTTTACATTCCAAAATATGGAAGACTTGACCTCATCTTGACAACTTTTTACGCTTTTTTAATTGAGAGTACTTTAATATTTTTATGTATTTGTTGGTTTTACATCTCTCTGTCAAAGGGACAAGTACTGGCTGTAAGGCATCATTACCCTCAGTACTGAAGTTATTGGCGAAACTCAAAGATCCCTGGAGGAGCTTTATGGCGAACAGACTTTTAGCAAATCCTAACAGATTATCAATACCCCAGCATGTGTCCTCTGTATCTACACTTAAGTCTTTAGGAATGTGTTTCAGATTACATGTATGTAAATTTTGAATAAATTAACGCTTTGAATCTCACACTTGAGACTTAAGTTGTTAAAAAGTCCTGTAATATTTACAAGTACTCACAAGCTAAGTTATCCAGTGTATCCAGAGGTTTGTCGCTGCATCTCAGCAGCTCAGTAGAAGCAGCTCTGCTCTTATATTTGGCAGGATTAGTGATGTATTTCTGTGTTTTCCCTTCATTTCCCGTCTCAACAGTGGCAAGGTGAGACGCAGGAGTTTTGTCCCAACGCCAAAGTGGTGCTGGTGGGCTGTAAGCTGGACATGAGGACAGATGTCAACACACTGAGGGAACTTTCCAAGCAGCGCCTCATCCCTGTCACCCACGAGCAGGTAAGAACCAGCTTACAGCGGATATGTGAGAAGAAAAGAGTGGGATCATAAATGAGAGACTTAAGATGGACTTTGGGAAGAAAAGATGGATTTGAAAAACAAAAACTGATGTTGCAAAGGAATTAGAAAGCACCCTGTGATTGTGTTTGATTTTCCATCTTGGATCAGCAGTGGCATTGCCTCTCTCTGGTGAAGTCCCCCCCAGGAAAAGGAGTGTGAAAGGGGGCTCGTGCAACACAGTCAAACAGCGGCAGAATAAAAGCTGTGTGAAGGCCCGTGGGGACGTGTTGCTGGGGTTGGCATTTTGACCGAAATTCTGCTGACAAGCGATGTGAGGTTGCTTATGGCAGGAGCTGCAGAAGAAGCACAGGCGCTTAGTGGAGTTTATGTCTGGGGACACATTTTTCCCCCTGAAATGAAATATTCATGCAGATTTAGGGATTTTCAAAATGCAGGATGAATAGAAAAACGGACATTGATAAATGAGTGAGCCCTTTTTATCGCACGCCGCCATGACCTCTAAGCCAAGGGGACGGGGAGACGAGGGAGGGGGATGATAAACTGTTCTGTAAATCTGTGAATTTTAATCAGCTTTCAGCGTGTTCGTTTTGTGCTCTCCTGTGTTGGACATACAAAAAAAAGTGGAGGGGGCTTTTTCACCGCCACACAAAAGCCCCCAGAACAAAGGAGGCTTTTTTTTTTTTTTTTGCCTACTGCTTTTTGAAAGCTTGCAGGAGACTAAAAACATGCAGCCTCTGGAAAAAAAAAATCAGTAACAGAAAAAAAAACAGACAGTTCATGTAAATAAGATACATAAACAAAAGATGGAGAAGCAAACCACAGAGCTAATGTAGAATAGCTGGGAACCATTTGTGGCCAGGCCTACATTAAGCTATTGTTTTGCTCCGTCTTAGTCACCGTTTTTTCATCCGAGGCAACTACTGTTTTTCCCTCAAACATGCCCGGCGAGTGTGTGTCACACAGCAGATGCCGGAGCCGTGCACGATAAACATTTTTTGTTGCTCTGGTTCGTGTTGTTGATCCTGTCGTTGATCCCAAATTGAGTTCCAGCAGTTTGCCGGCGACAGTGACCACTGGGTGAACTCGAGACATTTCCGCACTAATCTGCCTGAGATCCGATCGAGCTTTTCCGCTTGTCACTGCAATCTCTACCTGGTCGCCCCCACCTCCCACCACTGCCGCCACCACCACCACCACCACCTCCCACCAGCACCGCTACCCCCCTGAACCCGAATCTGCCAGTCCACCTAATGAGGTCTTCATTGCTCCTTATATTTGGCTCAGTGCACAGCCAAGATAAAAATCAAACGGCTAAGCTCTCTGTGTGCTGGGGAGAGAGAGAGCGTGTGGTTGAAGGGGTCGTGGGAAATGGAGTCCGTCTCATCTGTTGCAGCCTTTTGCATACGTTGATTCCCGCATGAACGTGTGCTCGAAGTCTGATCATGAAACAGGAGACGAGAGGGGGGGCAGACCGCGGCGCACAGAGAGAGGCCGGTGAGGGACTGTGAAATGAAATTTGTCCCTGATTTGATCTCACGCAAACAATTTACAGTCTTAATTAACCAGGTATTTGTAACATTACTCGGGTGGAGGAGTTTAGTCTCTTCTTTCTTAAATAGCTGCATTATAAACCATGTCAACTTTGGCCTTGTGGAGTCTGTGCAGCTCTGTTCCCCCAGCCTCTTACCACAGACTCAGGAGTCAGAGCAGCTACATTATTCATGCCTCAGATCGAGTGGCTTCATTTGTCTCCAGACATGTTTAGACCATTGACATTCAGCCTGCGATTTAGATGGGAATCTTTGCATTAGATCTAGTGCCTCTTTCAGGGACATTTAGTCTCCCTCCGCTGGGATGTAGTGCCTGCTGATGCCAAGTTAAAATGATAGATGGGATGCATGTCGTGTAAGTTGATTTTCTTCGTTAAGCGCTCGTGCAGGTCCTTGATTTGAAGCAAATTAATGTCTAACAGCTATAAAAGCCTGAGGAAACAGGAAAATGCACTGTTGTGTCACAGTGGTCGATTTATTTGAATAGAAAGAACAAAAAACAACATACAAAGAAGACTTGAAAAAACAAAAAGTGAAGAAGGAAGTGCCAAAGATAAAACAATGCTTTTATTTACCTTTTATTTATCCTGTAAATCATCATGTTTGAAAAAATACAATATGACATAACCTTTCTTCTTGCTAATCGTCTCCCACTCTTTCCTGTCTCCCCCCTCCAGGGAAGCACGATAGCTCGACAGATCGGGGCGGTGGCCTACATCGAGTGCACCTCAAAGGTTTCGGAGAACAGCGTTCGAGACGTTTTCCACGTCACCACGGTGGCGTCGGTGCGGCGGCCGCACAAGCCGCAGCTTAAACGTAGCAGTTCCCGCAGAGGCCTGAAGCGAGTCTCACAGCTCCCTTTGCCCCCGCTGCCGGGTCGGACTGAGCAAATGGACCAAGCCCCGGCCATGAGGAAGGACCGGGCCAAGAGCTGTGTGCTCATGTAGAGACCCTTCACTAGAAAAATATATATATATATGTATATACATAAACACAAAAATATATAACAGAGGAAGTCTATTTATTGCTTTTTTGCTGTTGTTTTTTTCCTTGTATCTTCATTTTTTTGCACTGCAGAGGAGTAAGGAAAAAAGGAAGAGATGCTTTGGAATTTCTTTTTTCTTTTTTTTTGTTGCGTGTGTGCATATTTTCTAAGCTGTTTACACATTTGTGTTGTTTTGAAATGATGACAAATTGGACTAACCCCTCTGGATGTGAGGAAACTGTGATAGTGGAAGTGCGGTCTAGTCCCGAGTATTAAAGAGGAATTAATTTCCTTGAGAAAGCGCTCTAATAAGAAGACGGCACGGCGGCGCTGGTGAGGAGAGTGAAGAGCATGTCGACGCGGGACATCTGTGGATGAAGCTTGTTGTTTTTTTTTTAAAGACAGTGTTGCTGAGCCAACGTGAGGACTAATTGTCAAGCTGCACTGTCTCAAGTTGCTTCCTGTTGCCATATTTGAGAGGAAATCCTGTATGTACAGTAATGCTGAAAAGGGATTATAGTGATTCAGTGAATGATGGCTCAAACCAAACATTAGGAGCTGGAAATGGTGTTTTTTTGTAAAGCTGAAGTATTGTGAAGGTGTGTGAGTATTACTACCACAAGTGCTTTTTAGAAAAGAGTCCCGACATATTGGATTTTATTTTGCTCATTTAACACTATTTTTCTCATCGGCTACAGCTGTGTCAGTTCGAGTCACCGAGGTTCAATGCTGTTGTCACTATTTTAAAGATGTTTCTTTGTGCAAAATAAAGTGGTAAAATGTTAGGGCTATTTTTGTTGTACTTTCACTAAAGTCTGAAATAAAGCAACAGCTTGACTGCAGCCTTCAAAAGCAATATGTGTAAATAATAACTGTCCGTTTTCTTGTGTTAATGTCGACTCCGTTGTCTTGCAAGTCGAACAGCACTGCAGCCTAAAGAATGAGTCAGTCTTTCAAGGTAACGTGCACACCGTGCAGACCTCTCAGCCAGCGAAAAAACAAAATGGAACTGCAATGCAGCACCACCGGAGGACTAATGTGGTGTTTTTAAATGACTGACTCCATACTGTTACACGAGCTTCAAGTCTATTCAGCACGACAGATGACATGACATGTGAGCTCTTTCATCTGCAGAGAGCGGTTTGGCAGAGAAGTTGATCCTGCTCTCCAGATCTTTCAAAGCTCCTTTCTTTATTCCCCCCTTGAGCTGCTCCTGTAACACAGTCAATTGGTCAGTCTCGATGCAGACAGTTTCTCTGAGACGGCTCGACTGTCTGTCAGGAGCGTTTTTGCAGTTGGCAAGCGACTGCATCCTGACAGCATTAAGGTGGAGGTGACGGTGGACAGGCCCATCTGTTGTGAGTCAAAAAGCTTCTGCAGCAACTTAAAGTAACTGTCAGCGATGTCTCGCGACTTCTCTGTTGTTACTTCTTTTGTAGACGTTGAGCCATTGACAGGATGAGCTCAAGTGATCGATGATACGTCCCGGGAACTTAGATAGATGAAGAAGGAAACAAGATTAGACAGAAAACGAAAGGGAAAGTGACAGAGAGTGTGTGTGTGGGGGGAAGTATTAGAGGAAAATCTGCTGAATATTAAATATTCACCTTCTCTGGGCTTGAAAAGGTTTCTAGCTTGTACTTTTGCAGAGAACAAAAGTGGAAGATAAGGATTTAATTCAAAGTGGCTATTGATAATTGCAAAAAAGGGTTGTCTAAATGAGTTTAAAAACTATAAACTGTATTTCTGCAGTCGCTCATGCAGCACAATGTTCTTTCCCACTACAGATCCATATGGTCAGTAAGTTATAGACCAGCAGCTCCCAGCCTGGGTTTTGCGACCTGCTAAAGGGTTGCAAAATAATTCGGAGAGGTCGGTCAAAAGCAATAAAGAAAAAATCATTTTTCCTAAACAAAAATGCATCTGACTTATATCCTCTCTCTCTTTTTCGCTAACAGGGTTAACTTCTTCACACCTTGAAAATCTCTTTTGCCAGACTTTTGCTAAACTGCTCACACCCAATTTTCGATGAGATGTCATATGTAGACAAAGCATAACTATGAAGGCTTACAAGGTGAAAAGGCTGGTAAACTGTGTCCCAGACAAATCACTTAATTACTGCTTTTCTTGATCCTCTTTGCCCCCAAATTACAAACTGATATGTTTACTTCACCGTTCACCAAAACACAGCCATGTTTGGGGTAGTCATGCACAACACTGTGATTATGTGAATAATGGATAATATCATTAATAAAACAATGGGCAACTTTGCTTTGGTGACATCTCATTACCGATAGTTAAGAGAATTGTACAACTACACACTAACAGATTTGCTTGTTAAGCCAAAAATCAAGTAGCGGCATTTCACAGTTTATTTGATTTATTTCATCACACTAATAAGCCAGAGACAAGATGTAACTCAGTGGCAAGTCCAACATAAAATGTTACATTATAAGCCAGTTCTGCTGTCATTTCCAATACAAAAGCATCAGACTACAGCAGCTTCTTTCCTCAGGCTCAATTCATGTTTAGCACTCGTTGATAAAAAATACTTTTAATTTTCACAATCCAGCCCGATGGCAGGCATTACAAATAACTCTCCATACACAGCCGCCGTTCCCTCTGGTAGTCTCATTTGCCTATATAACTCATATACAGGCGTCGGTATTAAACTGAAAGTGTTTCATAACCGGTGAAAGTTCTCTGTAGTACGTCTAAAGCAGACAAAAGGAATTGGGATGTTTTACTGGATGGATGCAGGAGTGTGAAGGTGGTGCTCAGGGCAGGAAATGAACAGTGGAAATGAGGCCAGCACCCACAGCGGGGGCATAAGACCTGTTGTGCCCCTACAGTTCAGACTGACACTTAAAAAGGATTAGTCCTGTGGTGCCAATGTGTGTGTGTGTGTGTGCGTGTGTTTGTGCATTTAACAGAGAGGGGAAGGGGGACAGCATCATCTCTGTTGCACTGGCTTGAATTTTCGCATCAGCCTGTATATCCATCAAATAACATACAAATGCTGATACGGATGTGCACATCTTGCCGTGATGAAGACAAATCAGCTGCCGCCTTGTTTGTAAAATTAGACTGGCATGTGAGTTTATCTTGACGATCTACTCCCACTCACAGGCAGGTTTATTACTGCAGGATGTCTAGCCTCGATTTCAGCAATCTGATCAGCCATTTGCCCTTTACTGCCGAGACGCCAGGAGGATTAGAAGTACCTTTGTGGGTTCACGCTCTGATTCGGCATTCTTGAATTTCCCTTTGATTCCTTGCAAGTCCAAGTGGCTCTGACAAGCACAGAGAGCCCAGTCATCCTGCCCATAAAATGACCAGAGCTGACGTCATTCACGCAGGAAACACACAATTACGGACGTTCTTGGCTAATTACTGGAATTTGCAGATGGGGTTGTGTCCCTCAGAAATGGCAAAGAGAGAGAGAGAGAGAAAGCGAGTGAGATGGATTCAGTGAGAGAGACAGAGAGAGACAGGAGTTGGCCTGCCTGCTGACAAAAGGCTACAGAGCACAGCCACAAATTGCATACAGTCATGAGAGGATTTGTAATGAGAAGCAGTATGTGACCAAGCTGAACTCACTCACAAACACACACTCACACTCACACTCACACACACACACAGGAAGCCGGCAGAGATTGTTGGCATTCCACATTCATTGTGCAGAAACTGACCATCAGCGTACAGCACGAGCAAATGCTTTCGACAGCATATTAATCCGAGGACCTTTTCCCCTGTTACCTCTTTAGGTTTTCAA
>JAPZDV010000009.1:5044200-5064431 GCA_029814665.1 Acanthurus lineatus
ATTGTTTCCTGTTTCCCACCAGATGAACTCAACAAAGACCAACCTGGGGCCCCTCCCCGAGGTGGTGTAGCAGTGAAAACACAGACGGTGGAGATTAATTATCCTACGGTTTGGTGCTTTCTGCACTAAAACGCTGCTAATTAAAATGTGTAAACGTGCGCTTTCATGTAACTTGTCAGCATGCGTGTGCATGTCTGTATCTGTATACATCTGTGTGTTGGAACTGGGGACGACGTCTTTTTATACACAGGAAACATTTTCTATGTCTTTTAAGCATCAAAAGAAGAGCGGGGAGAGTTTGACTGATGGGGAGAGTTATTGATATTTTAGACGGTAGTTTTCTTTCCATCATGTGTTCTCAGGTGGATGAACACGTACAAAATTTCCCTAAGGGATTAGAGGTTGTTTATGAGATGAGTGACTGAGCGTTGCTAAGGGAGGTCTGATAAGATGAAAAAGATGGAGTGGTTTGGCAACGATATTCTGTGTCGGGTGCTTGAGTTTTTAAATTGGAGTCCGCAGATAGACATCTTGGAGGGCGTCCATGGAAAATAAACCATCTTTATCTATGATTGCAAAGAACAAAGTTTGAGGGTTTATGAAGTGTTGCATCACTGTGGTCACTTAAGATGGGATGAAGTTTTTTTCCTATAAGGTGGTCTAAAAAGCATGCATTTTCACCTGACACCTTGTATTAATTTAACTGTTTTTAATGGCATTTGATGGCAGGGTTGGTCGGTCACTTAACCACTCTGGTCCAAAATGATATACAATTCCCTGAACTTTCCTGTGACACCACAAACAGGTCAAAATGTTCACCTTTCCTATAAAATATCTGCAAGATAAACGACAACTAACTTTGCACAAACATATGGTTCCTATAGCGCCGCCATGAGGTTGATATTTGTTGTTCTAGGTAAAATGTCTCAAAAACAATCGGACAAATTGTCACAAAAGTTCCTCTTTGAATCAACTATAATCACTAAGATGTTGTCATCATCAGGTCAAAATATTAGTTTGTCAAATACCTTTGATTATGGCCAAAAACCTGTTGCTAGTTAGCAAAAGGTACCATGCCAACATGTTCAACTATGATTGTGAACATTATCATGAGTATACCTGCTAAACATCAGCATGTTAGCTTTGAGTGTGCTAACGTGCCATGGTATGTTTGCAGAATTTAGCTTAAAGCATAGCTGTGTTAGCTTGCAGCAGCTACAGAGTTTGTTATGTGATATTTTACATGCAGCTTAGAAAACTGACAGATTCTTACAGATAATCATTTTTGGGATATTTGTCTACTTGCATTTGAAATACGCTGTCAATTCACAAACATGCCTGTGATATTTTTCGTCCAATCCAGCAGGCTGCTCGAGTTTTTTTTCATGTCTCTCAAATTCGAGGACTAAGGGTCATCAATCTGCTATACTGCCTGCTGTATCATATCACCATGGAAACTGAATAATCTAATATGACTGCTGCGTTAATGTGGCTCCTCATATTCAGACAATCAAGTTAAATAAAGCAAAGTGCTTTGCATTTTAATATATCTGGACTAAATAAAAATGACAGTAATACAAGTTAAGCTTTGATCAAAACAATCAGACAGAAGAGGTTTGGAGAGAATCAAACAACTATTACAGTAGGTCAATTGATAAAAACAGATTTTAATAAAAGACACATCTTATAGTCTACAGTTGCAAATTAATGCTTCAGGTAGATCATCCAACCGAACCTCCTCTGCCACTTGGGTTGAATTCCCAGGTTTTTCTGCAGGGCGTATCTCATTTACATAGTCACACGTAAGGGAGATACCCTTTTACTTGTTCCCTGTTTGGCCACTGAGCAGCTCGAGTTTGGTGCCTTAATAAAGGGCATGTCACTGTCAACCACAGAGGGAGGGGAGGGGGGCATTATCTATTCACTGCCGCCGATAGAGTGAGATAATGTCATCCATCACTGTTACAGTTTTGACCTGTTGAGAGAACGCGGAGGGTTCAAAGAAAATTCATACCTTGAAATGTGTCGGTGAAGGTAAATGTCATTTTGTTAAAAAAAAAACAACAACAAAAAACAAAGTTCATATCCGTGAGAAAACTGAAATGATTAACTTTGAGAGAAAAATAACAAAAAATCGAAAACTTTTTTTTTGTTTAAGCCTTATTTCTCAGCCATTTGCAATTTGCAGAACTCACTTTTTTTTTTTACTGTCACTCTCAGATAATTACCTGCATGTTGCTTATAAAGAATAAAATAATAACCTGGAGAACATTCAGCCACTCTCCAGCTTAATTATCAGTGGTAAAAATAGCATTAGCATCACCACCCGTCAATAGCTGCCTGACTCATCATCAGCTAGTTTACCGTGTTTTACAAATATCTAGCTAAATAAAAATGTCAGCAGTGATACAATTCTTCATTAAATGAACATGGTATGATGTAGATTTTGTGATACACAGGAGGATCACAGGATCTTTTACAACGTTGTTGTATTGTCAGACAGACAGCGAGATGCTGGCAGAGCATCAGAAGCCGAACAGACAGCAAGCACAGTGAATGTGCCCGTTTTAACAACAATGCAGACAAAAAAAGAACATGTTTTTATCCAAACAGTCACAGATTCAGGCTCGAGGAAATTTAATTGACATAGTTGGGGAGCAACTTGTCATTTTGCTTTGTGAAACACAATCACTCGGCTTGATGCTGAAAATGTGTAATTTCTTTTATGTAGTATCATGTGCTGTGTGCATGAAGAGCTCACTTTAGATAATTATGATTTTTTTCTTCCAGCTCTGCATGTGAGAATAAGCAACCCAGACGATCCACAGGTAATGTCAGCGAGGAGATTTCTCATCATCCATCGTCTCTCGGGGGGGTGGGGGGAGTGTCTCAGCCTCACACAGGCTCAGTGGAGGTGATTATGGAGTAATAAAAACCATGTCCACTTGTATATATCGCCGAGCAGGTCCGTCAGGCTGGCTGATCTGATGCTGAAATCCTCCTCCTACTCGATACAATACAAGTCTGGTTTGGACAATTAAGCACACATTAGAGAGCCAGTCAGATGTTTTGTCATCTCTCACTGCTGTTGGAGTTTTTTTCCTCCTTATATTTTTTGCCCTGCAGGCGTTTCGGACTATTTATCATCAACAACGTCGAACATTATGAGTTATCTTTCTTACAAAACCACAAAGAAATAAGCAACACCTGAATCTGACTGTGTTCTGTGATGAACAGAGACGTGAACATGGCTGAGTGTGAGTCTGACCCTGATCCTCGAATGAGTTTCCACAGAGACCCTGACGTCATGGCAACCACGCGGTGATGCCTCAGAATGTTAATGAGCCTGCTGATGTCCGGGACATGCTGTCAGTTACCTGGTGGAGGTGAGTCACCCGGCAGCACTCAGAGCACAAACACGGCATCAAAACAAAGTGCAGCTTGTTTGGGAAGAAAGAGCAGACGAGCTGGACGAAGAAAAACAAGAGAGAGAGAGAGAGAGAGAGAGAGGTGGAGGAAGGAAGATGTGGACATGGGTGGTTTATTGGCACGGAAAAAGCCACTGAGCCGTTCCTAATCAGACCTGTACAGCCCTGAGCACACACTCCAACGTGACGCAGAGGGTGGAGTGTGTTTAACTGGCTGCCTACCTCCTCTCTCGTCTTCCTGCTTTGTCTGGCTCTGCATTATGAAAGGTCACAAATGTTGTCCGGACATGTTACTCAGAACACTGTGCTGCCTTGATTGCACCCAACAAATCTCCTCAAGCTCAGGAAACTTTGTTCACTTCTTTTTTTTTTTTGTACTTGAAAGCTGAAATGCATCAAGGCTGTGCGACTTCAGCGGTTTGCTGCTGCTATCTGCATAAGTTCGCCTGTGTGTGGCTGTGGCCGCATGCACATGCCCACAGCACACCCACACTTGTTTCTGTATATTATATTGAACTTTGCATTGGCTCTGCAAGCACAGCTGTGTATTATTCTGTGAGCATGTGTAGTTTATAAGAGGGGGGGATGTATTGGCTGCAGTCCAGCCCCGGCTAAGCCATCATTGCCAGTTTAGGATGGCATATCACCAAGTTGGCAGCAACTGCTTTCAGACTCAGAGGCCAGAGCAAGAAACTGAATGGCAACTTTGTTATGCGAACTGCTGCTGCAGAGTTGGTTGTTGTATGTCGCATTTGCAGTTAAATGGCAGCAGTGTAAAACTGGCTGGCTCCGACTCGAAATTGGTAATTCAGAAGAGTGAAATGAGGGAGAGAGTGACACGTGAAGACCGTGACCACAAATTTATGCACGTTTCTACATGTTATCATGCTCTTACATGCATAAAGACAACAAAGTTATTTTCATTTCTGCTCCACTTTGTTGTGAACAACAATTGCATCCATTAGTCTGTGTCTTTCTGATAAGATAAGGAATATAGTCCTCATTAATTCAAAAGAAACATATTGTTGAGAAACAATTCACTAATAAATAAAAACTAATTATTATCTTTCCTGCAGCATATTGCACATAGATTCGCTAATCTTTTTAAATTAGAAGGGCATTTTTGTTTGCCTGTTTGAGTGTGTTTAAATGTGCTTATTTACAGTGTGATATGGTTTGTTTGTTTTGCATTGTATGTAAATGTGTGTGTCTGTGCCTCTGCTTGTGTGCATGTGTGTGTGTGTGTGTCCATGTTTATTTATGCTCCGTGGCTATGCATACATTTCTTGCTGGGCAAAGAGGAACAGATGAACAAACAGCAAGTGAAGGAAGGCCGGCCTGGAGGCTTTTGTGCGTTTTTTTGTGTGTTTTTTTGTGTGTGTTTGTGTGTGTTTGTGTGTGTGTTAGTGTGTGTGTGTTCCACAGAGTGAGAGGTAATAACAAAAGCTTACTTTATGTCCTGTTTTGGTCCACCTTCAGAGTTAGCTTTGTTGTTTTGGGTGGACATAACTCCTGTTGATGGCTGAGTTGTGTCAGCAAGATGTGTAGCCTCCCTCCTGCAAGACACATAAATCATTGCCTCCCCCACTGTGTGACTTTACACCACACACACCCATCACCCTGAAACAGCAGCGGCCGCAGCAAAGAAACATTCAACAAAGTATTTCCTCAGCCAATCTTTTTGCACACTTCTTTGGTTGCATTTTCTCACTCAGATTAAGGCTGTGTACTCTTTGTTTGCTTCTTACTTTCACACCAGGTGTATTTTGGTATGTTATATTCAGGTACATACAGGTATTTACAGTAAACAGAAACTATATAATCCATCCTTAGCTCGGGCTTTTCATATTCTCTCCTCATGAACCACAGAGGATACATGCCTCTTTCTTCATTCACATTCCAGTAACATGCAAGCTGCTGCAGCTGGTGGCTTTTCTAATGAAATTTTCAGCTCAGTCAGAAACCAACCAAGATGGTTATGAGGAGGCATCCAACACCAGAATGTCATCCTGGCTTATAAATGAGTCCTGTGCCCCCGGGGCAGGCCTGGAGCCAGGGTCAGGGTCTGGCACACTGGAGGAAAAGTTAGCTGGGCAGAATCAGAAGAGCAACGCTGAACACTGAACACCGGCCGCTGCAGCCACGCAAGCGTAAATGCATCTCACACTGGGGAGATTTCCTGAGGCAAAAACAAGTGCACGTTAGGGTTTGTTGACTTAGCTAAAGCTGGCAGCCAGAAGTGCAGGTACACAGCTGACAACCGGTTGGCTGAAAGAAATGCTCATGATTTTTTAACATAGTGGTTTATTTCCCATGTTTCACTTCTGTTTTCCATTTTCCATGAGCCGGTTCTCCCCATACGGCTTTTTCCGCTACAAGCCGGGGCTTTTTGTTAAACTACACCGTCTCTGAAAATCTACTGAAAGCAGCTAAATGTTTTTCCTCATTGTGTTTTCTTGAAATGAAATGGAATTGTACAGTCATCACTTTCAACTTAAGCAGCATTTTTCTTCAGATACATTTTCATTAAATATGCGCCAACTGGCAGCTGCACATCCAGGTTGTTTTTTTGAAAGAATAAACACGAAAAAAAAAATCCGATAAGTAAAGCAGACTCTCTTTGTTGATGGATGGTGTTTATTTTTTTTAATATTTGAAGCAGTCTGACATCTGTGTTAGCTAAGATGTATTACCTAATTGGATCGGAGGAAGAAGAAAAATCACAGAGATAACGGAGAACGGAGAATTGCTCGAAAATAGGTTGTTATTGTGAACTTAAATCTAAGTGAAAAATTCTCCTCGACCCTTCCAGAAGAGCCGAACAACGCAGAAACAACTCGGCTTTTAGATTGTTTCACCGGGATGATTTCAAGCACAGATGTGTCCATGATTGGCATAGCTTCACGAGGACATTACAGTAATGGCTTTAGTGCTTCCAGCCCTGCTCAGTATCTCAGCGTCTGAGCTACACAGCAAATGGCAGTGAAGAAAGAGCTCTCTTACTTGGCAAGAGGAGTGCTTGCCAAGGAAAATGGCAGTATTTAAAAATGGATTGCCAGTTTAAACAGCATGTAAAATTAAGCAGATTATAGATGTATACATTTAGCTCTTGCATTCACAAAGGCCCTCTCTCCTCTTCTGCACGACTCTCTCATTTTGTCAACCCCTTTTTTTTCCCTTTTTCTATTCCTCTGTAATCCAGTCTTTATCTCTTTTGCACTGATTACTTCTTTTGTTAAGACAATGACACAGCCTCACTCTAAATGGCCGGTTATGTGGAGAGATGTGTGCACCGTGCCTTCACCGAGGATATTAACCTGTGTTTGTGATTTCATTTCAGATTTACAGACTTAATTACTTGTGTGTTCGCTGGAAGTGTACTTGTAGATGTGTCTATGCGTGACATCATGTGGCCCAGCACTTGTGCACATATGATCTATGCGGAGAAGATGAACATTATGTAAATTGACTACAGTGAACCACATGTGTGGGCATCGACGGCGATGGCACTGCAAGATGAAGGTAATTACTTAAGACAGCTAAACTTAGGTCTGTCTCCTGGAAACAAGGAAAAGAGAGCTTTTGTACATCTTGAATAAATATGCTATTATGTATATTTGAGGTGTGAACTTAGGTTTAATTGAAAGAAAAAAAGATGTGATAGAAAACTTTGAATAGAAGAGAGGATGAAGAGAAATTTAATGAGCAGAAATAATGAAAAACAAAGCAGATTCAAGGTTTGAATTAGTTTATTGTCGGACCAAAGGTAAGGAAGAGGTCACTTCAATTCAGACCTGCTTGTAAATAAATTGTCTCAAACCTAAACCAATCAAAGAATATTTGATTGAATGATTCTGCAAAGCCTGACATTATTTTAATCAATGACAACACTTTTCGGGTTCTCACTTTCTTTGAACACAGTGATTATAGTGTTTGAAGAGCAACTTATCACCTCACTGAAATCCTCTGTTGGCTAACATCCAGAGCTTCAGCTTCACCTTGATGGAGCGATCTCACAGTTTACTCCGGGCAATGAAGAACACTGTGACATCACTTTTGGGTGTAGATACTCCAAACTTTACGACAAAGGGTAGAAAAGAGGGATTTCCACTGAGTTACTTTTAAATAAATTGAGTTAAAGCTATGTTTGGTTGTGTATTGGGTCTGGTTTTAACAACAGGTTTGCGGAGGGATGCAAACTCTGGTCTTTTGCATGAAAGTTTTCATGCTACATGCTCCTTCACCACCTTCACCTCAACACCTTTTATCTCCACCTCGCTGCACGCAGGGCACATCACTTTCTGCATCCTCACCGAACACAGGCAGCGGGCATAAATCATGAGTTGGACCGGTCTGATATCGACACTGGCCGGTTCAGCTGGGGCTGAGCAGTGTGCATGCAAGAGTGTTTCTCTGGCTTTTACGACCCCGAGCATAAGATACTACCGCTCCGAGTTGCCAAGGTCAGAATGTTTTATTCCCTGCCTGGAGGGGCTTTAACGTTTGCTTGACTCGACTTGGTGCTGAAAAAGGAAATGGAGTATATTATGGATTAGGGTAAGGATTAGTTTTTAAAATTTTGGAATTTAGCCTCTGGAGCCAAATTATAGAACCACTCCTAAGAGATAAGTACACACACACAGACACACACACACAGACCACACACTGACACACACACACACACACACACCTACACACGCTGTCTCTCTGTGTCATTCACAGCATCTACGCTAATTATTTACAGAGGTTAGTGATGGACACGGTGCTGAGCACAGGACTGTCCTTCTGCAATCTGCTCAAGGGCTTAACAGCACACACACACTGACACACACAGACACACACACACACACACACACACACACTACCACGCAAACTCACCTCCAGAATGAGAACTGGGTTACTAAATTTCACAGAGGAGGTCACAGCAGCACCAAAATGGCTGCAAGGGTCTCCTGGTGACACTGTAGATTGTCTTTACTGACAGGCGAGTTTTTTTTAACAAGCATCACCTGCTCCAAATAATTCTGTTGCCGCACATAATATTAATGATAACAAAGACACTTAATCCATGTGAAAGTTATGTAACTTAATGGAAACTTGTTTATTTGAGTTTTTTTTTCAAAAACAATTTTCTGTCCAAGCAAAGAAAAGACAGACATGCATAACAAAAAGACAGACATGACACGCATCACCACACACCTTCGACCATCACTATTCAAAGAGAGAAAAGAGAAAGATGACAAAGCAGTAACGATATGAGTGAGCCCAGAACTCAACATCAATATCTCCTATTGATTTCTCTTTTATCCTGACACAAAAAATGAACAATTTCACAACAATAGACTGTCCTATTCAGTCTTCTGTTCGCTCCTCTGCTCTTATCTCTCTTCATTTTTCTCCATGGGCTTTTATTGCCAGGGCAATAATGACATAATAGCTGTAGTTTTTCTTCGCTGGCTGCAGATCGAGGTCAGTGGCAGTCAGAGGTGAAGGTCTTCTATTTCCGCTGGGTAATATCATCTTCCTGGGTTAAAGCCCTCTGGAGTCAGGGGGCATTCAGGGTCAAGGAGAAAAGTCCAAAAGAAGAGAACGAAGATCGAAACAGGAAACCGAGTGATTCAGTCTGTCCTTTTGTTCTGATGGTAGAAAGCATAATCATGGAGAGTCAATGCATTTACATAACAGCATCATAACCCTCTGATATACATTAATGAGCGTGATCTCACTGTGACCTCAGCATGTGGCTTGTTCCTCAAAAACACATTTAGTATCTTGCAGGAGCTTTGGGGTTTAACAAGCTTTTTAAAACAGCAACATGTCTATAAAATATACATTTGCACTCCAGCCGTGCATTCCCCTGGCTTTTTTTTCTTTCTTTGACAAATGAGGCCAGCTCTGGTGTTTTGACAACACTGGCTTTGCAGTGAGATCCTTATCCTTTATTTACTTCTACTGATGCTTTAAAAAAGATGAGTGTATAAAACACAGTATATGTGCAGCAGCAGGAGTCGTACTCTGCGTCCAGATGGCTCCACTGGTCTTACAAGTATAACACTTGAAAGACACAAGATGAGGAGGCGGACGCTGTTGGCTCATGGTCCGATGAGTGTTTAGTCAGTATTAGTGGTTGGATTGGTATTCTAATAGCAAAGAGGCTGAATAATGAGCGGCCACCCCTGGAGAGATGAGAGATGTGAGAATAAAAATCAAATTAGCTGAGACAAAGAGACATCCGCCGGCACCAGCCATGTCCACGGCTACTTGGCGAGGAGACAAAGCCACTCCCATGATTCTCCTGAGAGGAAGAGCCCGGCCTCCGCTCCCCATGTGGTCACAACACAAACAAGCCAGAACCGGGGACTTCAAAGCAGCCACATACAAGCGCCACACACAGGGTCTGTCTGCGACGTCTCCGGTCATGTGACTCCAGGCCAGGTGCACTCAGACTGGGCCCTTGGCAAAGCAACGTGATCGGTGGCCAATCAGAAGCCCTCCCTGCTTTGAGGTGGCCATTTTTGGGGGTCCAGGCCGCCTCCCAGATTGGCCGAGCACCTGCTGTTCTCCAATATGCCCACTCGCTCCCCACAGTGTCACAACAGGCCTCTCATTCACACTCCTTCGAACCCCTCCTCCCCCCTCCTCCCTCTCCGTCTCCCCCTGCCAGGTGGGACCAAACACATGCCCGCTGTCTCATAAACACGAAGACGTGCCAGCGTTGCCCGGTTAGCTGCGAGGGGTCCTGCGAGACATCCAACTATCACACAGACTTGTGGTGGAGCCAAATGGTTCGGGGAGGAATCAGACAGGCAATAAACAGCACAAATCCCACAAAACTTAAAAACACAGCAGCCTGACGAAAAGCAGCCGAGAGACGAGCAGCGCAATCGCGCACACGCTCAAAATTAATCAGACAATGGAAAGAAACAAGGCAACAAAAGCAAAGAAGGACAGAAAAGCAGAAAACAGTCCACAAAGCAAAGACCTAATAAAAGATTTTCAGCATGAATAAACACAATATAGCAAATTTCCACACCACACTTATTGGAGGGAGGAAGGAAAAAAGGAAACTAAATAAGAAATTGCCTTTCCTCTCTGTTCGTTCGTTTCCTGCAAAGAGGAAATGATGACCAATATAGCTGACCATCAAACCACAGCGCCTTCCTGCAAATAGCCATGTAATGTAGGCAGGAGTTGCATTAGCAGCTGCAGCCGAGCTCCACGCCGGCTGATGGAGTCAGATCTGCTCCCCAATGATGACAGACACACAGGGGAAATCAAGCCAATCACTCACTCACTCACTCCCCACTCACACATCCACACTCTCCTTCCTTTCCCTCTAAATAACCACACTCCTGCTCTTTTCTTTTCTCTCCTTGCACATATCGCTCTCTCAGCCTCCTCCGCCGCTGATCTATTAACCCGTCCCTCTCAGCAGAGGAACCAGGGCAATCTCAGCCTGGCAAAACCAATTCAACAGACAGTGTAATGCTCTCCACTTCAGCTACGTTCCAACTGGAGCTCTTGAACTGGAAATTACATTTTCACAGCTTGCTAACACTGAATTAATGCCAATTATAATGGGTGTTTGAGATGAAGATGCAGGGAAAACAGCTGAATTTTAAGCCAGAGGAACCTATTTGTCTGAGCCAAATGTTAATATCACTTGGTTTCAGTTTTTCACAGCTGCAATTTGTATTCAAAGCAATGGACGACTCTTGCGGCACCCCTCTCCTCCTCTTTAACATGCTCACCTGTTTTCTCTCTCTCTCTTTCTGTCTTCTCATCCCAGTGAAGTGCTATTGGATATAGCTAGACGAGCAGTGTGTAATAATGGAGATTAGGACAACAGCAACATTACCTGCATCCTGTAAAAGAAAGACGGTTTAAACAGCGAGGAGAGGAATGAAAAAGACAGGTGGAACAGTGAGACAAAGTGCTCTCGTGCCTGAAAGAGAGAGAGAATAAATAGAGAGAAAATGATGGCACTTGGGAGGAAAGTTAATAGTGATAAAGTACTCTGCTGGAAGAAAGTCCCCTCAAATCCATATAGCTGCTCAACTGCAACAAAGTGATGCGAATCTAAACTGTTATTTTGCCAGAGTTGACAGACTTGCAGAGGTTTTTTTTTGAACACGCCCCATGGTGAGTGTTTGGAGACAAAAAATATACTGAGTCACATACACACAAAGCATTTTAAGACAATATACAAGCATCAAACTAAATGCTTTGAATCCAATCTCAGTGGTTACTCCTGTGATTGTTTGAAACTGTGAAGAAGTTTTGACGCAGTATTAACGTTCACACACTATGGAGTATTTAGTCAGTGAAAGTATATTCATTCCCTGATGTAATTAAAAGGAAAAAAAAACAGCATTTAAACATTCAAATGCAAAATTCTATGCAAAGCAGAAAAACCCCGACATAGAATAAAAAACACATTTATCCCAGTGCGCCTACAGAGTAGCAGGGAAGTTCAAAGTTGCCTCTTTTTCTACTTTCCATTAGTGCGTGCAAAATGTAAGATTAAGATGAAATCAGAATTTATTTTTAATGGCTTATGTTGCCTTGTGCTGGTTTATGTTTGAGAAAGTATATTTTCCATTTTCTCCATAAAATAACACTTGCCTTACTTGTCATGACATTGTAGGTATAATGGACTGAATTAACAAATGAATTGAATTTTACATGCACTCAAATGCCTACCTAAACTGCAATGTTAAAAAAACAAAAACAACAAAAAAATGAAGTGAATTGGAATTGTGTCCTTGTAATAGCTAATTTGCAGTGAATATTTAATATAAATTCACCTTTTCTTGGCAATATATGTAGTGGATAGATCCTCCTGGGCTTGTTTCTTTTTAAAATCTGTCTAATTTAATTATCAATGCAAATTTTTTTCAATTGGCACGAATCAGGTAACATTATTCCCCTATTTTTGTTCCAGGTATCAAGGTTATGTACTTGTCCTTGTGTGACAAAATTCTTCATGCTAATATAAACTGGAAAAACAGAACAAAAAAGTAAAAAAGACGAATACAGACGGTTATTTATGTACATATGTATGATTACATGTTAACGTAATTTTGAGCATTTTTTTAAAAAATTGAGGCTGAGTGACAGAAAAGAGCAGCAGTGATCAAAACGGTCATCATCTCTGCATCAAATGAGCACAAAGCATCACTGTTAAAAAAAACCCAGTCTGTCTCCTCTCGTCCCTCCAGAGTCCTGCGCTCTGTCGGCTCGCAACAGAGTCCGAGTGAAACGACTTAATCCGGGATGTTGAGGCGGAGATGCTCTTTGCAAAGATGTGGGCCGACAGTTTATGATTTTCTGTTGCTTGACCAGTAAAAGTCCTGTCGTTAATACTTGTATTGCAGTAAATGGTATCATTGGGTCAGGATGGTTGTCTTCGCCTCGGTCTCACTGCTCAGCGGGCCAATAACGTTACAGCTTTATGGTCTCAGCAAGCTAACGACTGGCTGCAAATAAAAGTTTTACAGCATTGCCAAGCAAATAAATGCATCCATTCTGACTGTCTCTTGTTAACGTGTGGCTGTATTGTCGCCCTCAGAGCTGATCTATCAAGCAAATTTACACACGGCAGGAAAACAAAAACATACAAGTGAGATTTCTTAACCGGTTTTAGCAAAAACCTCAACTGTTCATCCTCCAGTGGTGGATGCAGACACTCCTGATGGAAACACTTTTTTCTCTTCTCTGTAGTTTAAGTATATTGTTCTAGTCCAGTGTCAAAATGTAACACACAGACATGAATTTGGGTTTGTTGTATGAAAATCTTATGCACATTTCAAATTCAGTTTTATTTTTAAAGGCTTGAGACCGAATAAGCTGCAATTAGATTATTATACTTAAATGTTTTTAATGAAATATTTAAAAACAACTATATAATTTCCAGGCTTTCCAAAAACAATCCAGCTAACTGAACAAAATCAAATGCGCAGAGCCTTAAATTTTACATAACAAGCCGAAGTTTTGAAAAGGCTGTTTTTGTACTTTAAATCTCATTATTCTCAGTCTGCCTGCAGTACAAACACTGACTGTCTGCTTGGTTATGTCGCTCCTGTCGATTTCAAAAGCCATTCATGTTCAAGGCAGTTTCCTTGAGATGTGATGTGTGGTTTAAATTAGAGCCGAGATATCACGCATTGTGGAGTCGGAGTATCACGAGTTGTAGCGTAATTCCCAATGATGATCACACCTGTCACCAACACCATCTGGAGCTTCAGCGTTCTGCTCTTAGATTCAGCTTTCACTCTCATTTCTCTCCCTGCTTGCATCTCTCTGTGTCCACAACCCTTACCTAGACTTGGGTGTGTGCTTTTGATAAATCATTTATCAACCGAGTCAAGCAGGTCACACATCATAGCCTTCTCTGATGATGGAGACGCTGCATATTTCACCTGCAAAATATCCTGCCTGTGTATGCTGATGGAATGGCAATGGAGCAGATATGGAGTTGCCATGCAGCTCGAACTTTGATGCTAATGACGCATTTATAAGAAACAGAAGCCATCTACAGATATTGCCTGACGGAGTTTCATTAATTGTCATGCCCCAAAGACAGCAAAATAATGTTGTTTTATTTAAGCACATTAGCAGAGCATTAGAGAGACGCTGCAGAGAACGAGGCCTTGTTGTGTGATGGCTCATCTCAGGAGGCCGTGCTGTGGATGTACACAGCTCATTAAAATGAGCAGCGATAATGGGAACAAGCTTGATTATCTAGCTAATGACACGTTGTCTCATAAAGAAACCAGGGAACAACAGCACGGGGATTATCCAGGATACAACACTACAACATATTTCTGATTCGCTGTCAGAACATTAGTTTTGCTCTGCGGGCAGATGACCAGTGTTAATATTCCTTATGTCAGCGAAGGGTCAGAGTCATCTTAAAGCATTAATTCACCCAAATGGCCAAAACGAATGATTTTCTCACTAGTAGTATCATAAGTTATGCAGACAGTCTCTGAGATTTCAGCCCTCAATCCAATAAAACTGAGGTGATTTGAATTCAGTTTGCGGTGCTCGCTAGCAGCTCACTGAGGCTGTATTTAGACACAGTGGTGCTGTGAGCAAAATGCTAAGATATGCATGCTAACATGCTCACAATTACAATGCTAACATGCTGATGTTTTTCAGGCATACTGTTTATCCTCTTAAACACCTTAGTTCAGCATGTCGGCATACTGAAATGTGAATATGTAGCATTGATAGAGAATGTTTTATTTAGAAAGATTTAGGAGAAAGTCGCATTTTGACTTGATGATGGCATTAGAAAAGTCAGGGGATCACCAAAGTTCTAACAATTATTTTGATGAATATCAAATCAATCTGATTTTCTTGGAAATATTTCCTTAAAAAAATAAAAAACCCAAATGTCAACCTGCTGGAGCTGTGAAAGAAAAAGCTGTGGAATAAAAAGAAAAAAACCTTGTGAGCTTCATTGTCTTGAGACCAAAGAACGTCTGAACAAAATTTCAAGCCAAACTGTTTAATAGATGCCATGAAAGTTAATCTTTTTTTTTTAATTTGAAACATTTGGTTGATCTTTAAAAAAGCAACAAAACAAACACAGAATCTCACTCAACCTTTGGCTAATTGTTTAATTCGGCTTTGGCGTGCACATGGCGCAGTAACAGGTTTCTGCAGCAGGTTCCTGTTGGAGGAGGCACAATGCACGCCCATTGACTGAGAAGCAGCAGCGGGCCAGTGGCTGTCTGCCCAGGAGCAGGGGGATGTTTGTGTGTGTGTGTGTGTGTGTGTGTGTGTGCCCATTTGCTCTTTTCCTCACACAAAACCTCTGTTGTGATGTTTCTGGCACTCGGCAGCAACATTTGACTGGAGGCCTTTGCCAGTTCCAAGCCTGTCTCTCACTTGGGACCAAAAGAAGAAAGACAGGTGAGAAAACTTGAATTATTGTTCCTATAAAAGGTGAAAATCACAGGTTTATTCTAAGGAGGACTTCATATAAAAAAAGTGAGGCTTCACATTAAGTATATTCATGGGAAATCAGATTATTTCACCTCATTTTCACAGCTTACAAGGCTTCAGCATTCAAGACATTAATAACTGGCCATTTCTGATGTGATTATAGATGACACCTTATCTAAAAAGTCCTGGAATACTTTTTAAATGTCAGATTTTTCTGGCTGCTTTCTGAAGTGTAGCATCAGTTGTGAAGTATAAGGTCTCATCATCATCATCACATCAGCGGCGCGATAGAGCTGTTGACATTTGGGATGTTTCAGCCGTCAGACTATTTTGTTTGGAGAGCACTGAGCTGTGGGATCAAGTGTCAGGCCAGGTGATTGCCTCCCCTTTCGGCCGTCTCCTGCCCTACACAGCAGCCCTCCTCACCTGTCAGTCATCCTCCTCCCATGCTGAGTGACAACTCTGTCAGCTAGTGGGGAGAGAGGGGAGACTGAGCGAGTCCGGTCACATCTGTTGTTTTACAGGCAGGCTGCATTCGGCCCCTGGGATCTCATTATAACCTGGCCTGTCGAGAGAATCGCTCATGAAGCACTCAGTCACACAATGATACACACACCTAAACAAGACTGCATGCTTGTTGACAAAAAAATGCAGGCATATGTTGTTGATGTTCGATTAATCCAGGCTTGTAAGTTTAACCAACGTGCTCACTCATGTGCACATATGGAGACTTATAACGGAGGATGATGATGCTATAACGCAGCACGCACAGTGCAACACAATAAGCAGCGCTCTCAGTATTCACTGCTTGTATTCTGCCGCGTAGCTGTCGATCTGGGATTAAACTTTGCCTGCAAACAGACACTAAAGGTGAGCAAATGCAGCCTTCAAAGTCAGAAAGGCAGCAGTCGTGAGGCGGTGAGGTGCTGGTTTTTTGACTGCCCACTGGCTCGGCGTCGCCTCTCGATGAGACAAAGTAGGCTGATTTGTGTCACATTACTGATTCTCACTGGCATGTCAGGCACAGTGTTACATGCAAATCGTCAGCGCCTGTTTTCCTGCGAGTCAGTGTGTGTGGTTTGTGTGTCAGAGCGGAAAGAGAATAAGCAAAGAGCTGTGAGAGAGGAGGGAGTGGAAAAGAGGGGAGGAGTGTGAGGGATAGCATGGATAAAAACAGCGTGCATGCTGGGAGATGTATGTTGATGCAAGCCATTGTGTCAGTCTGGCTCTCTGTGAAAGCAGGTTGCCCATTTACTCCCCACTGTTTGTTACATCCTTGCACACACATACACACAAACGCATTGCATGCAAATACACTGTCCTATCAGCAGCTGTGTCCTTCATTCAAATAACTACTGTGGTGCTTTTCTATTAAACAGAATGACAATAACAATAGCATAAAAGGATATTTTCAGTTTGTACAAGTTCCCATTATTCCTGTTAGCTGTTATTACATTGTACCCACAAAGTAAACACTGAGATTCAAGAAAATGGAAACTTGAGCAGCCTTCTTTTAGAGGTAAAACCGAGAGTGATTTGCACAATCTTGGTAGCAACGCTTCATTGCACATCAACATTATGTGCTCACAACCACAGTTGATAATAGATGAAGCAGATATTTGCTCTCTCCTCTAAAGTTTGATATTAGAGAGCTTAGATGTCCGAAAAAATTGGGACAGTCCTAAAATATGAGTTGCCTAAAAATCCAAATCCTGCCCAGTTTGTCCCAAAAATTCGATCAAACCCAAGTTTGGATTAGTTTGTTCTTTTGTTTTTTTCCCCACAGAGATGCACAGTTCCAGCCCTCCAGTTGGGACTGCAGAGATATAACCTTTTAAAATATTAAATTCTGCAGCCCACATGATTTCTAGCTGATGCAGCATATGTTTTCCATACATAGCAGCAAAATGTTGCAACTACAAAGTAGAGCTATGACCTTGTTGAATTAAAACATCTGCATTGGGAAGTTAAACCTCGCTGGACACCCAGCAAACATCACTGCAGGTCCCAGAACGAGTGGGAAGGTAAATGCTCACACACCACTGCTGCCTTAAGAGGTTTGAAGCATGACTGAGAAAATAATTAATCCTCTAAAATAAAGGAATTGTACTAAAGGGACATTACAACAAAAAAAAACATCTACTCCTGTCCTGAAATGCACCCATCCTCATCCGGTCACCCTGTTCGGCCTGTTCTACTGTCAGTCTTTTTTCATTTTTATTTTTATTGATGATAACATGTTTCCAGATCTCTTATATTAAATTGATGATGGCGTCTTTATTATAATGTCCGGCCAAAACCAGAACAGTCCTTGTAATTTAGCGGAAGGAGAACGTGTTCCTTGTAAGTTAGCTCGTATATGTCACATTTTATTGAGAAACAAAACCCAAAACCTTGAAAATAATCATTATTTTATATCTTATGTAGCCAGCAAACTCCCTGCACATATACAGTGTTTTTTTTCTTTGAATCCCGTCTTCCTCCTTTTCACCACTCTCCCTCTCAATGTCCATTAAATAATTAATTGCTCTCCTCGCTTTCGCTGAACACCACTGACCCATGCTCCCATGTGTCTGTTTTACTGGGACTCTGTACACAGGCTTGGGAAGCATGTCAGTGGGTTTTTTTCTTTTTTTGACATTTGAGAGTTTCACTCCGGCTTGTGGGTCAAGATCAGGAGTGGACATTAAAATTCATAAAGGAGCGCTTTAAATCCAAAGGTAAGTCAGCAGGCGAGAGAGGAGATGAGATGATAAACATGCGAGCCTCGGGTCGACATGCACAGACAACAAGCCCTGAGCCAAAGCAAGGCCTCTGTCTTCTAAGTCAACTCACCTGGGCTCGCCGGGGGCGTTTATGTCCACACACACTTGTCGACTTGTCTTCCAGAAGACTTAAAATGAGACATTACATCTAACAACAATTTCATTTTCCTGGGCCTTCAGGATGGCACTGACAACGCCAGGCTTGGTTTGAACGGTTTATATACTTTTCTGCAGCTCTGCTGGTCGAGTTTCTTCTCCTCTCATAAAAGCAGAGAGCAGTTTTTGATGGCTGTTGTGCTCCAGCCACCGCAGATTAACCTGCTTGTCCAAGTGAAGAGGAAAAGAAACTTTGCACGGACTAAAATCCTACTTTAAAAGAATTTTAATCCGGAAACTATCTTAATAGTGTACAGGCTGAAACCGTCCTTGATCTGATGCATAACTGCGAGGCGAGCTCCACCACAGCTTCCTATTTATAATATAATCTCTTGCCAAAGGCTACACACCAGCTTAGACAATCCTTTTTAACCAGCGTCGTATTCGGCTTTCTGTCCACCCTGCAACAGTCATTTAAATGCTCTTTCCTAACTCCTCTCACAAGGAATTTTCTTTAATTCTGTTGGTTGATTATTTTGCCTTCAGGGATAATATTACTTCCATTTACAGGGACAGCAACCAACGCTATGTGCTTGCAGATTCAAAGCTTTGGTCAGGAGAAGTAAATGAATTAACATGAAACTTTGTGGATGTCTGTCAGAAAACAGGCGTGGCTGAACAGCAGAGAGTAGAAAAAATATGTATATAGAATCAAAATATTGGAGATCTGATGTATTAGAGATCTTACACAGTCATTAATGTATAATAAAATAAAAATAGCATATTAGAACTGCCATGCAAAAATGTTTTCTAATTTAAAATTCTCTATTGTATGCAATTTCTGAAATGACCTGTGTGTGTGTATATATATGTATGTATGTATGTATATGTAGTGAAAGGCCTACATGTATCTAATCACATATATTCAAATCAAAGATGTAAAGGTTTTTAGGTTTGTATATGAGTAAAGCTAGCTAGCTGTTCAAAGCTTCAGATGGAGAAGGCAGATCTACATAAAATGTCACAGTGTGTCTGCTCTGGTATGTGGCATCATTATCTCAGCTGCAACCAACTGTGCAGAAAGAAATGCAGAACCTTATATAAAGTAAGATATATAATAATCATGATCATTACAGCAGGCATGATGAGTCAGGCTCTTATGAGCTTCACACTGTGGGAGAGTAGCTTACTTTATTTTGCTGCCTGAAAGGAAAAAAAAAGGAAGGATTTCTGGGTTTTAAGTGTTCACCAAGATGCCAAACTGCAAGACACAAAAACAGACAAACTGAGACAAAAGAGACTCACAGAGTTTTTGTTTCACACAAACACAAGAAACTATAGACAATAAAAAAGGAATGGCCACGTAAAAGTGAGGGCCGGCATGTCTGGAGAGAAGGCCTGGTCTGAGTGAACAGGGTGAAACAAGACAGTGACTTGGGAGGCAGTGAGTTAATGACACACAAAACCCTCCAAACAGGTAAAGTTACACCCACCCACAGAAGATGAGGTCACATTTTCACATCTACTGTTAAACAACGGGAAAGAAACGAGGTTATAGGCCTGCAACTCGTGAGTTAGTATTTATTAAAAGCCATGGTTAGCATAGCAACGCAACAAATAAGGTGTGTTTTTATTTCCATCAGATAAAAATACAGTGCAGACACAGATAACACTCAGTGAGGAGCGAGCATGGAGCGCACAGAGACACTGAATATTACACGGAGCTGTGGAGAAGACTGCGAAACGCCTAATCAGTTTGATTCATATTCACCTTCATATTCTAACATTTTTTAAAAAAGAGGGGAAGAGAAGGCTCATAAAAATGCCCTCTCCACTTCACTAAACGAGCTATTTGATGGAAAATTTCTGCTTCATCCAAATCCTAAAAAAAAAAAAAAAAAAAAAAACTGCCTCACCTTTCTCTCTCACAGTCTTCTTTTGAAAGTTTTAATGGCTCATGAATCAATCCCTCCTGCATTTTTGTGAA
>JAPZDV010000009.1:5064531-5087742 GCA_029814665.1 Acanthurus lineatus
AATCAATCCCTCCTGCATTTTTGTGAAAAAATTGAACAGTGCAGAAGGGTAAAATAAGTGGAGAAATAAGCCTGATACTTTTGCACCACATGAGACAGGACTGTGGAGAAATTACCTTTATTAAGTCTACAACGACCCTATTGATTTTCTGTTGTGTGTCTGCCATAATAATGAAGACGGCTGATGCCAGTGCGGCCACAGTGTAATCAGTGTACGCTCTGACAGCCTTTCTCTAAGTGATGAAGAGAAGAAAGGCCAAGCTGTGGCATGTAGCCGCCTGGCAGGTCCACAATATTACAACTGATGTGACCGCTGAGTGAAACAAATGAGTTTTTAATGTAGAAATACAGAACAAGTTGTTTTAGACCCTTTAAGTGCTCATTTAAACAAATAACTAGCGTCTGGCTTCAGTGTTGTTGATGGTGAAAGGCCCAATTATACTTTTCTTATGTGTTTATGAGCTATAATAAGAAACTTTTCTTGATGAACATTTTGTGTTTTTTGTTTAACTTCGTCTTTCGATGTAAACAAACCTTTACTGGCATTAGAATACATGAATAATACAGACTTTAGTCATCATTTCTATCACTTCTAATAATATTTTACTCATTAAAATATTTGCTTGGCATTTGCTAATGTCTAATATCTAATGTGCAGTAGGTCAAAGGTCAACCTGGAAGTCTGTCTGCACACTGAGATGGATGTTAGCACCTCAGTTTGGATCATAATTAAACTTTTCACCCTGTTTTATTTTCCAAAGAAGTTTGTCTAAACAGAGAATTTGCTTAGAGCATTTTTGCTCGTCTGATTACTCATATTTTCGCCCTTTACAGCAACAACACCGTGTTCCTGGTTATCGGCATTAATTAGTGAGTTCAGTGTAATAATGAATGTGAATGAGGGTGAAAATAATAAAAATAAAACAGAATTTGCATTAAATGAGAGTCTAGTGACTGCTTTAACTTTAAAAAATCCCACAAAAAGTGATGAGAAGAGTAGCCATCTTTTCTCAAACATGCACCCACACATTGCCAGAAACACACAATCCTACCTACACACACACACACAAACACATTGAGAGGCAGGCGGGCATAAGGCAGACACAGATACATGGTCACACAATCCTAAATTGTGGACTGATTTGATTCTTTACACATTCATATCTGGGGCCATTTCTATGTAAATTCGCGGCTCTTCTGCATCCCTTGATATTGTCAGTCACCGCTCCAGCAACACTAGCCACAGGACAAATTTTAAAGCAGCCGCAGAGACTTTGATCCTGCTGAATACAAATGATGACACGGCTCAACAAAGAGGCCTTTCACATGGACTCCTCTGTCACGCCGGGCCGTTACCTTGAAGGCACGTGGTGGTCAGATTAGCCACACTCGAACCTGCTAAACCACCAGGAGATGCTGGAACGTGCAAAGATAAACAGAGTACATGAAAAAAAACCCCACAGCAGCTCTGTTTCAGAAAACTCGCCTGCAGTGACAAAGCGATCAGAAGCTAAATCGATTAGCTGGCTGACACAAAATTTGGCCTGACTTTTGTGGGACTCATTTATCCAGTGAAAATGTCAAACATTTGCTCGATGCAATATGTGGATTTGCTGCTTTCTTCGATTTAAAAAAACACTTCAGATTAAAAATGTTTGGTTTTGATCTGCTGATCAAATGAAACAAACAATATGAGGACAAGACTTTTCTTGAAAATTGCTATTTTTTACATGATTTTATGACATGTAAAGGAATTATGAACTGATTTAAAGATACGTGACAAAAGGATAATTTTGTGATGGAAAAAATGAAAGTTATAATCACTTGTCTACAGCTTGTTTTTTTTCATTTTCTGTGACAGATTGTAGAGATTTAACATTTACAATAAAGACATAAATAGTGGCCTGTTTTTTAAAAAGGAAAAGTTCATGTACATCATGTTTAAACTGACAGTAATAAACAAAAAACTCTCTCTTCTTTTGTCTCAAAGTTCCTCCAAGATAAAAGCTGAGGAAAAAGACGAGCAGACGCATGCAGGGCTGTTGGACACAGTGCATGAAGGCTCAGAGAGGGGGGGTATATATTCACAGAGATGTTGGCTCCGTGTAACTTATTGCTCCACTAAAGCCTTTTTATGTAGTGAGGAATCTTCATGTCTTCTACCTTGATGTGCAGAGTGCCGGCTCTCTGGGAGAAGATGGACAGCCGGTCTGTGAACCACAGGAAGTCTTTTCTGTTCTGTCTCACTTCCTCGGTTTCCGTATTCAACTCTTCTGGCTCTCCGGTCTCTGCAAGAGCGAAGCAACGTTGCCTTTCATTGTTACCTTTCTCCTTGGATCCAGCCGAACATGCAGGGACTGTTGGAGTTGGTCACACTGTGTTCTGAGGTCGAGCATCCAGAAATTCAGATTTGTTTGCTTATTTTACGTATGTATATAGGTCCTTTGTGGTATTTTTTGCACTATTTTCTTAACATTTTGCCAAAACAGTGGCTACATATCAGGGGATGTTGCTAGCTTGTTGCATGGCCCTTTTTGGTTTGTGCAGAGTAGTTGAATGATTATATAATCTCTGCTTCTAAATTGACTGCAATTACTTATTTTTTGCAACAGACTGTTTGTGGAAAATGCAGAAATAAACATATTTTAGATTGCAATATCTAACTGTTTGCAAATATTTGTCTATTCACACGTTCAGTAGAAGTGGAGCAGCACAATCAGCCTTTTGTAGCTGTTTTTCTGTCTAACTGATGGATGTAACTCCAACATGAACTCTTCTTTTAGCTGTGTTTTTGTTGTCCACTGCAGCTGAACACTCAAGTTTCTTCATCAGCCAATCTCTGACCTTTTCTTTCTGCTCTTTGGTGCTGTGAAGGTAGCATGGAGCCACTTTCTAGATGCTTTTTCAGAGATGAAAACAGTCTGATTCATTGAAAAATGTATGCTATGAAGACAGCTAGAGTTTACCAAAGCAGTAAAGCTGCAGACTGGAGGACCAAAACAATTAGCTCCATTTAACTTCGGTGTTGTTTCATTACTATGAGCCATCCCTTTTACATAAAGGTGGTCATGTTACTCTGTGATTTCAAAATCTTCGATCGGTGCAGCTTTAAACTTGTATCAGGTTCTTCTGCAGAGAAGGACCAATAATCTCTGTCAGTTTCTATAGAATTATACCTATATCTATGTCAACTGATCATGACACCATCAAAGATAAAAATCTGATACAAGTCTGTTAATTCATTGAATAATTTTGGACATTTTGAAGCCAAATATTTAAAATGAAACCTTTGATCATAAGCATCATTTCTCATCAGTGTTACTAGTATGAATACTTGCTTTTATGACGCCAACTTGGGCATTAGGAAATTGAGACTGCTGTCAATAATTTGTCTGAACATTTTATAATATTAATAACTTAATTAGTAATAAAAAAGGCATGAGCGATAATATGATCAATAATAAAAACAATAGTCGGATCAAGGTGTGTTATATTCCTGTAGATGCTCAAGCAGTCTACTCCATTATGCAATGCAATAAGATGTGAGACTCTCTTCACCCCATGAGAGATCTCCTTATGAAGGTAATCCACTGTCAAATCATTATGCGATAACTTCGTACCTGTAAATGACTTTAATAGCTACAAACAACACCAGACTCCCTCATTTCTCCACCTCCCACTCGCTCACTCTCCTCTCCACTTCACGGCCCGGCCCACCCCTCTCTCTCAGACAGAGAAACTCATTATAGCTAAGGATTAGATCGATCAGTATGAGGGAGGGGGGGGGAGATGCCCAGTGGAGAGGCAGCATGCCTGGGCCAAGCAATTTATGCCAACAATGGAGCTCATCTGTGCATATCCTGACTGCTTCATAGAGGAAAACACTCAACAGTAAACCACTGGGTAAAACACTCACACACACACACACATTTCCACAGAAAGACACAAACATAGCTGCACATTGATTTAAACTCAGCTTATTTCAAGCAAATTTGCTAAAAAAAAATATACTTGATAGCAGGAATGCGATTACAAAAAATTTGACTCCATCTCTCGTGAAAAAGGCAGGTCAACAAGAAGATTAAATCAAATCCCAAAAAAGCTTGTTTCTCCTGTTTTATGTGGCTAATTTTAAACCTTACACAGACACACTCATGCAGTTTCTTCTCCGACAAACCTGCTGCACGAAGAGAAAAGGCTCTCGCTGATGGAACATTTCCCCTCTCACAACAATTTATTTTCAAGGCCGAAATTTTCTCCTCTAAGTGGGTTTGCCTCTACAGGAAAGGCTGAGCCTCCTGCCATTGCCCTGGAAACCGGCGAGAGTAAATACGGGTGGGATTGGGTTGGTGCTCTGCTGTGTGTCTTCACAGTAGTCTCATCTCGCTCCAACTGCACCCTTGGCCTATCTTTATTTCCCAGAGGGGGTAATATTGGCTTCAGTACCTGGTTCCCCTGACTCAGGAGTCCTCAGCTACTCAAAGTGTGCGTGCATGAGAGTGTGCGCACACACATGCATGTTCATATGTGTGTGTGCCTAATGTTGCGAGGTTTAATAACGGATTAAGCATCAAAGCAGTAGGCATTGGAGCAGTTGGGCTTTCCATAAATTAACTTCACCTTTTGTCTCTATTTCTTCTTTATTTAAACCTCCTTATTATTATTATTGGAGTAGAAATCCGTGCATATGAGAATGTGTCTAATCCTGTCCCTGGTTAGGGGTGATAATGTAACCTTTTGTTGTTTTTAGTGAGGAATTATCATCAGGCAGGTAAAAGGAGTGGGCACCTTGTGAAGATCTCGCCACTGCTATTTCATTTAACTTCATTTTGTGGTTTGTGCGATTGCGCAAAGTCTCAAAATGGTTCGGCAGATTGCGTCTTGGGGGCAGAAAATGGGAATAAAAATGAATTTCAACATTCTTTTTTTAGTTTAGTTTTTTTTTTTGCATTTCTTCTTTATTCTGCAGCAGACAGTGACAGACAACAGGAGGCAGGAGAGGCAGGAATGACATCCAACAAACGGCACCAGGCTTGGATTGAACCTCGGCCACTGCAAAAAGGACTCTTAATTCATGGCTTTCATTCTACCAGGTGAGCCAAAAGGATTCCCTGAACTGTCGTCAAATTTGTTTTTGGACACAAAATAAAGGTTGTAATTCTGTGAGACACCTTTTCTCAACAAATGTCAGCTCCCTTATCAATTCATCATCTGTACATAAAAAGGTTTGCTTTTTCACATCAGCGCAAACTGTGGAGACCTTAATTAGACCTGTTAAGGATGCTAATGAAATACCTGAAAAGTGGCCAACAAATAAAACAACCAATTGCAAGATCCCAGCTTCCCCCCCCCAAAGGCACAGACTGGGAACAGTGTGCCCATAATCCCTTTCACCACACGGATGCTGTCCTTGGCCTTAAAAAGAGTAGCATCCCGCAGGCAAAGACATGTTCTTATCTGCACAGAGGAGATAACTGCACCACACCCAGCCTCAAGTCCTCCACGCCTCCCCCCACCCCCACCACCAACCTGCCTCTGCACACACCATCCATTCTCTCGGCTCTCCAAATTTTGTCTCTTAGGCTGTCCATCACAGCAAACACACACACACACACACACTCACACACACACATGCTCTGACTGAAACACAATGCAACGGCAGACTCACTAGAAAGACAAGGAGGGAGAAGAAAGACAGGAGTTAAAATGAGTTTGGACAGCAAAGTGAGAGTAAAGCTTTTTTTCCCCTCCTCCTGCTCTGGCGTGGGCACTCTGTGTGCATCTCTGCTGATTCAGTCCCTCTGAAGTGTGCAGCCTTTGATTTTGACAAAGATTATGGAATTTGATCCCCGTTTTAAAGAGGCTGGCACACAGGGGTTGTTTTCACGGCCGTAAAAAAAAATCATTTTGACTAAAAAATCAATGGCATATTCCAGATGGGGCCCTCTCAGCTGGGAGTGAATAGCATCTCTGGGTATGTCAGTGTGTCTGCAAAGTGTTTATCTGGCAACACACTGGTGAAGGAGATTATTACATTGACTCCACGCTCTCAGTTCAGAGCGGCTCGCCAATCACAAGCATCTTGCGGCGACAACAGGTGGATAGAGAGCTGTCGTACGGCGTGATGACACACCACAAGCAATCTCAGCCAAGAGCTCTTACCACTGCAGATAACATGGACGGAGACACCACGGCCTCTGCGGTGCTTTTATATGAAATGAGGGATGTGCAGCCCAAGAATGCTGAAACCACTTAAATGCACAACATCATAGCTGCTCACTGAGCTGGTCTCAGTGTTCACATATATAGAAGTTCAGTTCAGCTAAATCACACCATGATGAGATTTTGACATTTCAGTCGCTGGCATTTCAAACACACAGTGTGTAATTTCTGCCTGTAAGTGTCCCCCTGTTAACAGAATCAAAAAAAAGACATAGCTTGGCGTTGTTGTGAAGTAGCGTCGGGTTGTGGGATTTGTTCATATCATTATTTAAAAAGCCACAATCGCAGGTAAAAATCTATCGGACTGACTCAGGCAAAGACATTTATGGACAAGGTCATGTAATCAAGTTTTATCCACGTTACATTAAGTCACGTTTGCAGACTCCCCCCTCACTTTCGAACCAGTGTTACTCTGAAAGTTAGCAGCAGGCATGGGATGAAAGGCATTGGTACTTGGCATAAAATTAAGAGTTTCTTCCGGTTTGAATCATGTTTGAAACATTAAGGATGATGAATGGACTCAACTCAACAATATATAGATATAGAAGATATTGTTAATAGACATTTTAATGTGTAAATGTTACATATTGAAAGTTTAAGTCTTCTGGAAACTCTTTGTTTTGTAAAAGTGTAAAAACTCATCATAACTTGGCGCACCAGTGGTCAAATTCAATTCAACTCCATTTTACTGTATTAGGCAGCACTACACAGTGATAAAATATATTATTCAGTTCCCAGAGATTTTGCTGAGAGAGCAATCTCTTTAATATCTCTTGTTGTATTAGGGCATCGTGAGCAACTTAGAAATCGATGAAGAGGGCTGACTTATAGCATTATTGGATTTAAAACAATAATTCATTAATGTGATGAATTGCATTGACATTGCAGCCGGATGATTCACTGAACTGACCACAAACAGACCTCTCCTCCTGGTTATTTAATGAGACTGTTTCTCAGTTACATCTCCATGAAAAAGGACATGTTGTATATTGAAACTAAGAAGCAAAACCATATGTTGTAAAAGAAGATCTTCCTATGGAAAATCGCTGGGTGGCAGCAACAATTTCAAAGGTTCATATCTCAAAAAACCTGCACAAACAAGTAAAAACACAACTGTATTGCCACATTAAGCTACTGAAGCCATTAAAGAGTTACAGGAACAAAGTGCTGACTCTAATCCGTCTTTTCTAGGCAGAATGAATAAAACCCATCAGTGGAACAGACTTCTGTACTATTTATCTTCAAAGATGATGAGTGATTAATGCTCGAGCTCTTGTCATTGTGCCGACCCCGGCAGCAGTGAGGGCAAATCATAAAGAATTACGGTTTCCTAAAAACAAACACCTGCTGGTGGAGATTGCGATTATGTTCACCTTTATTACCAATGCCAGACTGCAGTGTGTTAAATCTTGGACCTTAATCACAACATATTGTTTTGCAAATGGGAACTAAATGAAAGTGCCATTCGTGTGTCAGCATGAGCTATTTGCTGTTAAGCTGCATAGTCAATCTCATACGGACGCTTTGGACAAGAAACATTAGATGTAATTGATTATATGCAGAAGTCAACAACGTTTCAGAGTGCAGAGCAAGTTTTTATTAGGCAACTTTTTTCCCCGAAAGAGTCAATTCAGTTGCTGATGTTCAAAGGTAAGAGAGCATGATCCTATTCCTTTCGAAACTCTCTATCTTTCTGAATTCACCTTTTTCCTCTCCTGTCTGTCTGTCTCACTCTGTTTTCTGTGTCTCACTCTCTGTCTCTCCCTTCCATTGCCAGTCAAACAGCTGCTTCTCTCTTGGCCAGCCTCCAAATAGATGACTGAGGAGAGTGAATGGGTTTTTAATTTCGCTTGTTAACGCCACTTTCTCCTCTGTTTCGCTCCGTAAACCTGCAGTTCCAACACTGCAAGAAAGGAGGAATAGTTTGAGCATAAAACAAGAGCCGGATATAAACATCAAACTTTCAAATTAAGAGGACTTTGATTGGAATTGAGCTGAAGTATTTAAGGGGTTTCATTCCCCGCTTTCCTCTTTTGTTGGTTAATTAATCATGAAGGGTTTTACTCGAGTATCTCAGAGGAGACGAGGAGGAATGAAGCAGTGATATTGTTCTGTTGCTCCCAGAGCAGAAACCTCAGACGCTGCTGGCTGTCTTTTAACTCCAAAAACCTACAGGTGCATTTCAGATGCCTCAGGCAGGATGGCTGCTGATCCCACCACGGCAACATGTTCAGGGAGAGCCCATTAATAACACAAAACCCTCCTCATGATTCGACCCTTTCCACCTCACACTGACATTTTCAAATGAGCCATTACAACATCATCACGTCGGTAAATAGAGGACAAAAGTCAAAAGCAGTAGGAAATGCCAACGAACGGAAGTCTGTGAAATAAAAAAACAAACAGCTGCAGTCATGACCGATAAAATTGCAGAACTTAACATCTGCAAACTTATTAATGTAACTTTTGGGAAAACTGCATGGACTTGAGTGTAGATTTATTTAGCTACTTACACAAACCCCAAACCCAACTATCACCTTATCACCACTGACCCAAACATCAGCCGTTCATGGTGCATGGCCTCTGTTCCCAGCTCCATCAGCCGTCTACACATAACGGGTCTTAAGTGACCAAAATAGTCACTCACACACTCACTCAAACACACTCGCCTGAGAAAAACATTTGAATGATCTGTGTTTCATGGCCACTGTGTTGCTCTGGAGTGCAGCTGAGACATTCAGGCACCTTTGAAAGCTTCTTGACGAATGTTGAGAACAACAAAGTACTGAAACATTAAGTTACAATGCAGCGTAAGATAAATAAAACATGAAAAAGCGTTTAGACTACAAGTTGCAGCATGCAAATGAGGCAAATGGCAGAGATATTAAACGCAGTTACTGCTCTATAGAGGGGAGGCTGAGATTAAACGGAGAGAAAAATGTAATGTTTGAAGAGGAAGCAAAAGTTCCTCGAGGATAGTTTCCATACACAAGAGGCACATTAAAAGCTAAAGGCGACGGGTCTGTGAAACTTTTTAACAACTGCCGGGGTACATAACCCCTGGATGCTTTAAACTGAGCGCCTGCGGCATGCAGTCGGATGAGTTGTGACATTCATCCTAAGTGAGATGGATTACAGAGAGCCAGCTTGATTTGAATAACAAGCAATTTACTGGCTTCGGGTGTGATGCTGCAGAGGTGCTGGTCTCTGGCAGGAAGAGGCCACCAGCTCCCATTACACCAGGTGCTGGGTTGAAAACATCCACTTGTGTCCTTGTTGTTCTACCTGTTCAAGCATACTCCAGTCGGGGAATAAAGAGGGTGAAGAATGGACCACAGCTGCTAAATACGTGTTGCATGTTATCAGGCAGGTTATCAGACACATGATTTGCATAAAAACCCTTCAACTGTGGACGAAATTGAAATGCTGTAGTACAGAAATTTGGTAATTGAACACAACACAGACCTGGTGGTTGTGTTTGACTCCATTCAGTGAGAAAAAAAAAGAGCTAAGTGAATAAAATGACAGGATAAACGAGAGGATGAGTCCCATGCAATAAGCGAGGTGTGCCCTCTTGTGGTGAAACATCAGCATTACAGTTTTCACATCAATAACTGGATTTCCCAGTTTATACACTCAAAAAAAATGATTCCTGGCCCCAATAAACATGAGGGATTATTTTCATGTAAACTGTAACTGAAATGTATAAAACTAAAAGTTTATTTGATCAGAATAATTAAACCGTCTGATCTGAGTATAGATGTATATGGGACCCTTACATTAAACTTGCCTAATAAAATTACATGGAAAATCATGTAATTAAAATATTTAAAGTCAAAGTTTTTGGTATAATAATTTTTTGAGTGTAGAAAATGTACAAGTCACAACATTTATCAGCAATTAATTACAAATAAATGGATACTTTACCTTTTGTCCTCTGTTTGTGATAGTAACAGGTAACAAATTCAGATGAGAATTTGAATAATAATCAATAAATAAGTGTAAAAGCAGGAGTTTGAGAACATAAACTTTATTTATTTCATATAAAAATGACACAAAAACTTTCAAAAAAGTTGACCAGGTCCTTCAGGTAATCTTCACGGGGACGAGAGCCAGCCTGCATCACAAACACGACCTCACCGGGGAACGAACTGAAGTCGTCACACCTTCACATCATCGCCTCAAAGTTCACATCTACTGCAATATAAAGACAAACTGGTACAGTGAGCCACCAGCAGAGGCCGGGGTAAGCCCAGGACAAACCACCGTGCCCTTTACACCCCTCCTTCTCTGACTTCCTCTCTTCCTACATCCCAGACTCCTCCTCACACTCCCTCTTTTTTCTCCTTTTTTCTTCCTTCGTCTAGTTTTCCTTTTTTTTTTCCTGTCTTCTTTCTGACCCTTCGTGTCCCTGAGCCCTCCTTCTCTGATTGGTTCCAGACGTGCCACTGAGCTCTTCTTGCCGACTCAACATTCCACAGCTGGAGACTGCACACACACACACATCCACACACACACACACACGCACACAGAGGAACACACACACACTCTTCAGCTCCCTCTCCTCCTCCCTTCCCCCCTCTATCTTAGTCCAACTTATGGAGCTGCTGTTTTTTTTCACAGCAGCTCAGTAAAACACCAAAAGCCTCAGACTCAAACGGCTCCAAAGCATTCCTGCGACCAAACGGACAGAAATGCACTCAGAGGCGAGAGCTGAGGGGAATTGAAAACTGTCTGAGGAGGCAAATGAAACTCTGAAAAATGTGGTCACTACGCAAATGTGAAATGTCAAAATGAATGACGTAGAAAAGGAGAAAGAAGCAGGTTTTTTCTCTTGTAGTGAAATCACTTTTAAAACATTCTTTGGCTCTCATATATACAACCATGTCGTTCACATGAGGGATGTTTTCCTTTTGTGGGGCGGTGAGAGGTCCAAGTGTTGCTTAACCCATTAAAATAGGAAAGTTTCCAGATGTTTTTACAGATCGTTTTAAAGTGGTAACACATAATGAAACCTTTGACAACAAAAAGACCGAGAGAGAAAACTAACCTAAGTGATAAAACATACAGGAAAGTGAATTGCAGCCCATAAACATGATGAATCAGTGAAATATCAAAAATCGCAAACCCTTTTTCATGGTTCATACAAAGAGAATAACTGTCCTTAAAAAAATTTGCTGAATCAGCTCCAGTTGGTGGCAATGAAGAGCCAAAACAAACAAACAAACAAACAAGTTTGGAATCACAGAGCAGCAACTTAAATGTAATGACTAAAGGCAAGTGGAGGACTAATATTGAATGAGCTCAGGATAAAAAGCAGAAAGTGCCAAAAAAATGTAGACGGAGCCAAGGAAACTGAAAGTCTGATCATTTCATGACAACTTCCAGTCCTGCAGTACCAAAAAAAAAGACAAATTAGTCTCGTTAAAGACCAGCTTCAATACTAAGTTCACTACAGAACTTAATGTGCATAAATCTAGTGAACTGCCCTCAGATGATCTGAGGTCCCTGTCACCTTCCACACATTCACATTTGGACTTCCTCGTCCTCTGCTCGTCTGACAGCTGGTGCTGACGTGTCGGATCAGAGGAGAAGGAGCGAGAGGCAGGCTCACAAAAACCACACATGCATCATCAGTAACAGTTCTCTACAGCTGCACAGATAATGGCAAACCAATGGAAAGGACATGAACGTCGACAAAACAATGAAAACACACCTCAAGTAAATACTGTCATGGCAAAAAAAAAAAAAAATCAAGAGAAGAAGAATTAAAAGAAAGAATGAATTTGGTCCCGGAGAAGATTATAACTGTGTGTTTAGAGGACAGAGATGAATGGTTTCACATGAGAGTTGATCAGTGGCTGTGATTGTACCTTTTTTTGCTTTGTGAGTCTTTCATTAAAAAAAGGGAACAAGTAAAGAAATAAACACCGAGCAAAAATTTACTTTGGCACCGAGGAAGACAGCGAGGAGTAATTTCATAAAAACCAATTTTAAGTTGAACTTTTCCAGCTGCAATTAAACTAAATTCCCTGTAGATCCATTTATGCTCTTTGTGAAAGATTTTAGGGAAAAAAAAAAAAGCTGTACATATGGAAGGATCTGATTTGTCTGGAGAGAAATTGCAAGAACTGTTAAGTCTTGGCGAAAGAGGATTGAGAAGGCGGGTATTCAATTTAAAAACTAAACATCTGCTGCGCTCTACACAGCCTTTCAGCACTTAAAAATCTTTTTTTTTTTTTGGTTTCAAAGGAGACAACGAAAAAAAAACCAGAAATGCCACATTGTTTATCTCAGACAGCACATTGAAATCAGCCTCTCCTGTGTCGGTCTGTGTTTTGTCCTGTTTTTCGGTCGATCCGGAGATGTTTTTTTTTTTTTTGCTACTCTGGCTGCTCGTTCAGCTCCATGTCAGACACCAGGATGTTCTTTTCAGTCTGCTCCGCCAGGCTGGAGTTGGTGCGGCTGTAGCGAGCTCCTTCATAAGACCCGCCGGCCCCGACCGTTCGCCGACGGTACAGGTAGATCACGCCGACGATCAGCACCACCAGCACCAGGCCCGTCACCATGACGACAATCAGAGTAGGCAGGTGGTCGCCATCCGCTGGGTAGAGACAGAAGATGGGAGTCGGTGTGAGCGTAAATAATTCACTCTCTGGTGTACAAGTTACATGTTGCTGGATAAGATGGCAGCAGACAATCACACTCACCTGTCTCCGGCTGGGTTTCAGTACCTGCAAATGGAAAAGAGAACAAACAGTATAAATTGACTGTTTTTGGTTTATAATGATCATTTTAATTGTGCTTGATGCTTAATTGTTATTATTTAACTATTAGTTAATACTTTCTTTCATCGCTACGCTCACATCAAGAGTTTTCAGTGGCTTTGCATTTGCTTCTGTGGGGGTACAGTCTTTTAAATACACTGACATCTGTATCCATGAAAGCCATGAGCATGAACTACAGCTGCTGTCGCTTTGCTTCGTCGTGTACAGTGGTGCAACAAAGCGCAGCAATGCATTGCTATGATCTTGTTTATGTAAAACATTTACACAGGAAACTTATAAAACCCCTGCTGGTAAACATCTATCAAAAAAAACAAAACAGAACAAATTGTTGATGCCTTATAAGATCTAAGAAAACCTTCTGAAGCGTGTTTTAAAGAACGCTGACAAGCAGCAACGACACAGCTGAGATGTATTAAGCAATGGCTGATGCAATTATAGAAAAGAATCTTTAAAAAAAAAAAAAAAAAGGATTAAATCCACTGGTTGTGCCGTCAGCTACGCCCACCCAGTTCCTGAATTACACCCATCCTCATCTGACACGGCCGCAGCTGAAGTGGCCTTGTGTTTTCTTACTGCGAGGCTGCTTGCAGATGACTCCGTGTGTGCGGTTTCTGCAGGAGCCTGGTTTCCACAGGCCAGTGTTGCTCTGGATCCAGAAGCAGGAGTTTGGAGAAAGAACAGAGAAGGCGACGTCATGCACCTCCCAGTTGGTGTACAACATCTCCGTGTCCTCGCTCCACACAAGACCTCTACCTGCAGCAGGAACATGTGAACACACACACTCAGAAAAGCATAAAAGGAAAACACTGTTTAGAGAATTAGTCAAAATTAGTTCTGCCTGTCTTTGTTCAGTCACAGAAGTTTCCAGTATTGGGTTAAGTTCTTCTTTCCATAAGCTTACAAAGCGTATTTTAGGGCTTTAAACTCAAATAATCTACTTGCGCTGACATTTAATAATGTAGTTTAACTTAATTAACTTTCCTGAGATAACACACCTTCTTATTTCAAACTTATTTTACACAAGAGACGGTGTTTATCATCAGGTTTTGGCTATTTAATTAATTGTTTCATGATTATTTTCTAAAAGAATCATAATCAATTTAAGTTAAAAGTAAAACTTATTAAATTAGCAAACTTGTCTGAAGCGGAGGGAGATAATTTGCATAAAATCAGTCTAATCAAAAGCTGCATTTAAAAAAAACTTTTGAAAATCTGGAGGTTATTGAGTCTGTTGCTGCAGAAAGAGACGTGGAAAGGACAAGCTAACGCGATGTTGCTCAACCTTTCACGCTGATGCCGAGCCAAGCTCCATGCGCCTGCTCTGCATAGCTCTGTATGTGCTCCCATACAAATCCATTCTCCGTCTCATCCAAGATAGAGAGAAGTTCAGCCCCCACTGAAAGAGAGAAAAAAAGAAAGAGACACACAGATGGAAAAGAAAAATGGAATTGATTAACATCAGTGAAGCAGGCTCGGTAAATCACTATTCTAAATTTAGACATATTGATGTATTTTGTCGATTATGTTTGCAGTGGAGAAGGTCAGGAGAGATTCACTTAATTGGCTTCCTATTCAGCGTCAGGAGCTGTGCAGTTTGAGCAGCACAGCTGGAGTCTGAGCAGTCGCCGCCTTTGAAACTCGTCCCTACCTTTTTTACATGACATGCGTGCGTCCTGCTGCAGTTTCAGACTCTGCAGGTTGAAGGCGTAACAGTGGTTTCTGAAAGGCACCCAGGCCCACCCTCCCAAAGAGTGGGGGCACTGGCCCGGGTAGATCCACTGGTGAACCACAGGCTCATCTGGTGAGGAGGAAAGCAACAGAGATGAACATATTTAATTTTCAGGAAAAGAACCCTGATTAATCGCCTGCAGATTAGAAGCAAGTTGTAATTCTGATGGTTTGTTTGTGGATTTGTGCAACATGTTGATGAATGTTGAGGCCGTTGCTGTCACACTGCACACACACCACTGATCTGACAGATAGCAGCCTCCAGTTTGGCATCACAGGGAGTCATAGTCCACTGCCCAGTTGTGGTCATGTGACCGCATCCAGCCATCTGATTGGGCTCCCCATCTTTCCAGTTTGAGTATGAAACCTCCTCTTCACCCAGCCAGGTGAAGCTCCGCCCCTGTGAATATTAAAAAAAATAGCTTAAAATTGACTGCAGTGCCCCTCAAACTACTTGTGTGACTCTTGTAATCAATAATAAGATGCACTGAGAGTTGATTGGCTCACTCCATAGTTGTAGAGGCCGACCCAGGCAGGCCGGCGCAGGCTGTTGATGAGCAGCGTCAGGTAGGCCTGCTGGTAGGGATCCCTCACTGTCGCCAGGGTCCCATTCAAAGATTCACAGAGATGCAGAGCGCCGGTCCAGTCCAGGCGCTTTTCAACAACCCTGTAAGTGACTCCACCCAGCTCCACGGGCTTCGACAGGGAGGCAGGAAGAAGAGGCGTGGCCGGAGGGAGATCTGGGACTGAAGAAACAGAAAGTCACACAAGATGAGTAAAGTCGACATACTTCTGTTTGTGGTGCAAATATTCCGCATTTTTTACCTTAATTCTATCAATTGGAGTACTTGCAGACCATAGAGGCACTCTTTTGTTATATATCACAGCTTTATTCTAATTTTTCATGACTTTGCAATCATGTTATTCCATATAGTTAGTGTTTAGTAACTAGTTTCTGATTTTATTAGCAATTTTCTTAAAATTAATTTATTCAGACTAAAATGAAGTGAAATTAAAAAGTGCTGAAGTTTCAATGAGTAGGTGGGTTTATTTCAATTATTGTTTAAATGAAATAAATTGAAAAATGAGGTGAGATGAGTTTTTTCTCATGCTTGTATAATTTCTGGGTCCCCAGTCTACAATCCCTGTACGATAAATATGTTGGTTGGCTGAGTGTTAAAGCAAACTGTTGTCATTATAATCCATTGCACACCTTGTTGCCTTTGACAGATGAAGCCATTATTCTCCATCTCGCAGGCTCGGGAAGCCCACATGCCGGTGTTCTTCTGCGGATTCCCGTGAATCATCACCACACAGTTTCCCTGAGAGGTGACAGTGAAATCCTCAGAACAGGAGCACATTAAGGATTAAATCATGACACGTGTACTGACGGATGAGTGTAGTCAGTACCGGGGTCTTGTTGTGGTGCGGTCCGCTGTTGTCAAGGGGCTCTCCGGGAGCCCAGTTGGTGTAGCTGAGGAGGCCAGCCTTGGCCCACTGGAAGTGACCTTTGGAGTCTGAGGTCAGACCCACCCAAAGGTCAACACTAGCATTGTTAAGCAGGGTGGTGACAAACGCTGCGAGGAGGAGGATCGATATCATCAGTTTGCATGCATGTGGTGAAACTCTTATGAGACACTTGTTGACAGTGATAAATATGAGGATTTTTAAATACAAATATGAATAATTGAACCAGTATGTAAATATCTAACAGCCAATCAATTCCTGTGTAACCAACTGCATCAATTTGATGCTACATAAAATAATAAAATAAAATATCATACATATTTACTTAAATATACCTGAAAAAGTAAGTAATCTCCATTCAAGTTAAGAAGCAAGTTCACAAACTTCAGCCTGGTGCTGCACCGCCTCCCTGTTTCTAACTAAATGCCAGCTGTGGTCTGCTGTAATTACCTTCCTCCACATGATTGGACACCACCGCCAGAACACCACCCTGCGATTCACATTTCAACTTGGCTGCAGACCATGTGACGCGGTACGACTGATCAAACACCCTGAAACACTGCAGAAACACCAGATGTCATTGCACACTTAAAAGAATAAAAAAGCTTGCTCAGAGAAGGTTTGTGCACTTCCTGTTTTCTTGCTACGCTTTGCTTCACTGTTTACTCGGCTCAGTTTAAACATCCTGCACCCTTCATGCTGAACTCCCTGTGTGTGTTGCAGCTCTACCTTATGCTGGTAGGAGGACCATCCGCTGGGACAGCCTGAAGGTGGGTGGGGAGATGATGGAGTTGGAGGGATGGTGCCTGTGACGTTTACTCTCTTACAGATGTAGGGCAGGTCAGAGTGGCACTTCCGATCGGCCCAATCCGCTGTGCGAGGGCGGAAAATACATGTTCATGCATGTGTGCCGCATTTGATTTAGCCCCTCTTACTCCGACTAATCTTACCTTTGCTGGCAGACATGTGGACACATTTGCGATCACGGCTCAGTGGGTGTGGCCTCCCAAGGGCCCAGGACACATAATTGAGCACAGAGTGGTCGGACCAGCGGAAACGACCATCGTTCTCGTAGGTGTGAAGCCCCAGCCACCAGTCGTCACCCTCCACCTTCGCCATCTGCAGGTTGGAGAGAAACTGTAACAGGCACGTGGAAGCCGCAGTCACACAGACTTTTAATCATGCAGGACCTGCCTGTGTGTCGAGCACAGACACCATAATTACACAGGTTCCTACTTGTTAGTTATCTCTGAGGGTTTTACCCTTATAAAGCTGGAGTGCCTGCTGAAACGCTGCTAATTAATTGCATATTTGGATTAAATCAACTCATTTGAAAGATGATGAATTTTTTTGATTAAGTGTGAAGCACCTTGCGTAAAGTGTTGGCCAGGAAAGCCTCTTCATCAGCCGAGTGAACGGAGGCCAGTGAGGAATCAAACCAGGAACAAATCCTCTGGGCCTGGTCCCAAGTGGTGCGGTGGTCAAAAAATTTATACTCAGCCTCCTGGAAACCAATCCACTCCGGTGAACTGGTGCCTGACAGATGAGGGAAGACAGAGGAAGCAAAGACTGTCAGGAGACTGAACACGGAGGTTTTGAAATAAGCCCCAAGGAAGTAATTTCAGTATGCTGAGAGAAGTTCAAAGCTAAGAAAATAAGACTGACCTTCGGAGACTTCTGGTTCCTTCTCAACACTACCTAAAAACACACACATACACACACACACAAGGCAGAAGTGTATTCATGGCACAGAAAATGTCAGAACCCAAAAAAAACCTGAATCAAAAAGGGAAAAAATCTTGAGAAACTTGAATCATAGCGATGCCTCCGCAGTAGGAACTGTTGTTGGAAAAAAGTTGTTCCTAAAGGTGAATATATAATGTGCAACATGAAACAGAATGTAAATAATCGCATGCTTTTGTACCTCTGGGGATCTTGCAGATCCAATCTAACTCCGAGTCGCAGTGCATTGCCAGCCAGGTCATGGAGCCTAAGTCTGCCGCAGCACACTGACGGATGTTGTAGTAGTAGCGTCCAAAGTTCTGGTATGTGAACTGAGACAGAGAACAGAGTAAAACAGATTGTGTTGCAAGATTTTTTTTTATTTTTGACCCAGCCACTGTTGGTTTAATGTGCATCCTGTCATTACTCACAGCCAGTCCATCACTCCACTTCCAGCTGCCGTTGTCCATGGGGTTTCTGCGGTTCAGTCCGATCCAAAACCAGTGCTGCTCATGCTCCTCTGACTCCCTGTGGGACACACTGTTATCATCCTCACCATCATCTTCATATCAAACGTCACCTGCCACCTTGTCCAGGTGCACACTCACCCAAAGGCCTCATGGAGGACCTGCAGGACAAAGTGCTCCTCCTCGGGGCCGGCGATACTCAGCAGGTCGGCCCCGTGTCTCCGGCAGAACAGGTGAGCCTGCAGCCAGCTCAGCTTCTGCTCCAGCTGGGAGGAATGAAACACCTGCACACAGGTAATAAAACATATTTACAGTCCATAAAGTCTTTGTAGTATTACTTCCACTTTTGATGTTACTTGTAAGAAATACTATCCCTCTCTATGGCTGCGGATCAAACCTCAGAATTTGTGAGGTTCTGACTGAATTGCTTTCATATCTCTTGACTGCACCAACAATTGGCACAAATGCTCTTTTGTCTAAACTAATTTTGTTCATTCTAAACTAGATTTTATTCCTGTGCAAAACTAAATTAACCACAGATGCATTGTACAGATAAAAATTTTAAATACTGTAAAGATAATAGATCACTGAGTTCATGGAATGCTATATATGCTCTGAAAAATTCAATTCCAGATATTTGTTTTAATAATTTATATTGAACAAGCTTATTTAACAACTCTAATCCGTTCATGAAAGTCATTGATGAAGCTAGAAAACTTGCAGCAACAACAATAAAAGGAGAACACCAAATAAATCCTACTAATCTACTTGATAAAAACAAAATGACTAAAAGTCTTTCTTCCTAGTGAAAACGGATCATATCAACATCTACAAGGACATGAAATACACTCGGATGCCTCCACACTGACATCAGAAAAGGTAATTAATTATTCAAATAACAGCCAGGGTCCAAAGAAAGTGTGACTGAGGATAAAACCCTTTGGAGCAGAGCGCTGTTGCTGGTGTGAAAGTGTGAAAGCAGCTGCGATGGACCTTGTAACAGTAACGCAGGTTGCTGTTGCTCTTCCAGCCGGTGGGACAGGAGCCGCTGAGGCTGGGGGTGGGCTGAGGGACGGGGGGCTCGGGGCTCAGAGACGTGTCTTGGTTCTGGCGGCAGATGAATTTCGCCTTCGATGACGCACACTCCCTCACTTCCCACAGACCTGTTGTGAAGCCAGTCGCCATGGAAACGCAGCCGCCGCGGACGTTGACTGAAATAGACGCAGGGCGAAATGTAGGTGAGTGGAGGGAGAGAGGAAGAGGCTCGACTGACGAAACATGTGGAAATAGAGGGCTCATGTGGAAAAAAAACGAGTGGAAAATGTAATTATACGTTTTATATCAGAAGGTTATGAGAGTTAGAGCTGCATTCAACTTTTTCTTAAAAACAAGGGCGACATTTCCTGTTAGTCCCTGCCTTTCCCTTATCTCTCTCAACTGCCTTGTGAATCATCTTTATGGATCATACGCTCATTTTTATTATGTGCTGGAACTATTTTATTTAGTTCTACCAAGCTCTAAAAAATGTTTGCTGCTGATGCATTTAAAATACTGTGTGAACCGACTGGAGATTTTTTCATATTTCTTTCTATTATTGAGCATTTGTTTTTTTTTGTAATAAGACTGTTTACACATAAATATGTTTGTGTGTGAAACTCTCATAGAAATACTGAGGCTTCTCTCCTAAAACCTTGAACGTTGTCGTGTGAAAAAAACATACAGATTGAGTTAAAAATTTTAAGAAATGTCCTTTAACCGTTGAAGTCTATTAAAGCAACAGCTGCAGCTGTAATCTGTTTAAAGCTTGGTTCATATCTTTGGATCGAACTGTGACTTTCAGGCCAGAGGACTCGCCCACGCCTGTTTTTAAGCCTCCAGGTCTGGTTTAGAAATTAAGGCTACTGCGAATCAAAAATCCATGATAGCCTTGACCTTCACGAGGAGAATTTTGCCCTGTTTGCTGTCTCGACCCTTTAGTGCTGCAATAATGGGAACACAGTTTACAAATTCCACGGCAAACTGGTCCAATTTGGATGCGTTAAATTAGACCAGAACATGCCCCTGCTGGCTGGTCTTCACTGCTGCTGCTGATTGTCTTAGATAGACAGATTTTCAGCTAATCAAAGCTGCTTTACAGCCAAATCAGGATATCAGGCTGTGGTTCTGAATCTGTAATTCAGCCAAAGAAAATCACTCGGGACCAATTCAGTTTCTCCTTTGTAGATTACATCCAAAGTTTGCTCTGGTAGAGAATGTGCCTCATGTTTTAGGCAGCTGAAAACCTCCAGTTATAGATTAGGCTAAATGCAAATTTAATGATGCCTACAGGGAAGTGGTGAACTCAACACAGCAACCAGAGAAAGGAAATGAATAGTAAAGATACAGCCACAAGCCCTAGCTGCTAAAAATAAACGACAGAATACACAGAAAACAGCACATTAGATAAAGAAGACGCTAAAAAGCAATAAAACAATTATTAGACTATTAAGTAAAGTATATGATAAAATTTGTTCTGCAACTTTTTTGACAACTGGATAATTGTTCCAGTCTTTTTCAAATAAATCTCCAATAAATCTGTGGTTCAGGCTTCACAGATGTGAAGATTTGCTTCTTTCTTTGTTTCATATCACAGTTAAATGAAAATCTTTGGGTTTTAGACTGTTGGTCATTTTGAGGCGTTTCCTCAGACTCAGGGAAAATTTATGATGGGGTGGGTATTTTACAACTATTCTCAACTTTGTTTTTCAACTAATAGAGAGAAAATAATTTGCAGATTATCTGAAAAGAATCATTAGTCATTGCTTGATAAGAGACATTTCAAAAAATATATAAAACTATAAGAGATAATAAGCATTATAAACTGTTCGGTAAAATAGATTCACCTAATTGTAATACAACCTTTTTAATATACCATGAAATCTGACATTTCGTGAACATCACTTAAACTTAAAATATTTAAATCCCTGCTGCTCCTCAGGTGTATTTACAGATTATTTCTGACTGTGAGATTTTATTGGATTTCGCTTCAAATTGTCATCACCTGCACCTGCAGGGTAATCCGGCCACTCTGCATCCTGTAACACATCATCAAACCATCTCTGTAGCTCGTTCACGCAGCTGTTCAAACATGATGTATGAGATCTACCTGGCTGGTCGCGATTCCAGTTGGTGTACGACACTTCGTCCCCGCTGAGCCAGTGGAAAGAGCCCGGGCTGCTCTGATCATGGAGGCCGATCCAGAAGGAGTCACCTGAGCGACCGAACACCAGGCTGTTGGCGAAGGCCTGCTCGAACCTTCGAAGATTTAAAGGGACTTTCAGAGAGGAAACACTGATAAAAAACACTTCATATCTTTTTTTTTAAGTGAGGGCATCTGTGTGTGTGCTGCCATATGCACCTGTTGGTGATGGTAATAAGGGTGGCTCCACTGTCATCACATGACTTTTTGGCCTCATCAAAGGTTAGCAGATCTTCCCCCACCCAGTAACAAGCTGGACTGTGCCACTTCCAGCCCTGAGAGGGGAGGACAGGAGAGGAGATTAGGATATTAAAAATAAAGAATATAAAATAAGGCCTGAAAAAATAACAACTCTAAGAGCATAAACATCTTCAAAGGCTGTAGAACATTTTACATTTATAGATACAATCATTTGAAATCTGCGTCTGGCATAGCATCAAAATACTCATGAAACCAATCAATCATGCTGAATAAAGTCTCAGACACAGCAATGTTTTTGCTAGTGAAGCATGTCAGAATAAACTCACTTGTACGCCATTTCGACAGTAAGAAAAGAAGTGGCTCCAATTTTACCAGTGAACTGTATCCCAAACGCAGAATAAAAAAAAAAAAACAAGTCTGGGCATGCAGAAATAACTTCTCCCTGGCCTCAATCCCTCCTGCCAGCTCATGTAGGCTCACTGTAGTTGTGGACGTGTCCAGACGCAGAGCACCGCCAACATGCAGAAGGTCAGAAGAGGTGACATTTTGCTTGAGACTGATAGCGAGAGACAATTGGTATACAGCTTTGTGTGAATAAACCCAACCTCAGGCTTCTTGCACAACCATGTTTGTCTTCTATTCAGAAACAAAGATAGAAACCTCTGCGGAGGCTCGATCTCAACACACTCTCCTATCCTTCTTTTCTCCGTGGGACAGTCACAATCTCAATGCTGACTTACTGAACGTTCACAATACCATGCAACAGTAATGAGACAGATTTCAACTGAAATCAATTAATATAGAAGCTCAGCTAAACCATCTGAAAATTATGTTAAACTATGCCTCCTTAATTATATAAAAACAAGCACCATATATAATTTTTTTAGGTGGAAGTATCACATGAATTATTGACAAAAACCAAGCAGCTGAAAAATGGGCTCAAACAAGCTTTAAAAGCTGAGATACGCTGCAGATTCAGGTGTTAATTCTCTGTACGTTCATCACTGTGAGCCACTTTTTCACATCATCACATTACTTACACATTCTTATTTAATAACTATATAATAATATGACCCAAAGTCTCTGTGGGATTCACATTTTGGTTTTGCGGCGGTGCCACAAGATTTTTGCTATGTACAATGTTTCATCTATTTTATTTTAATTTGTAAATATATGCTATAAAAGTTAAATAATCACAGAGATGCTTTTGTTTACATTTTGTTGGTGAGTGAGGGGCTCCAAGCAGCTGCTTACACCCCCCGGGTCCCTCTGACATTTGAGATCTGTGTTGTCTAATCTGTTTGTTTACTCGCATAAAAAATGTTTACTGAGAAATCCTGATTATAAAATTACCATATTCTGAAGTATAAAGCAGCAGC
>JAPZDV010000009.1:5087842-5101070 GCA_029814665.1 Acanthurus lineatus
ATGTTCATCACTGTGAGCCACTTTTTCGCATCATCACATTACTTACACATTCTTATTTAATAACTACATAATAATATGACCCAAAGTCTCTGTGGGATTCACATTTTGGTTTTGCGGCGGTGCCACAAGATTTTTGCTACGTACAATGCTTCATCTATTTTATTTTAATTTGTAAATATATGCTATAAAAGTTAAATAATCACAGAGATGCTACAAAAGAGCTTACATTTTTTTTATATTTTGTTGGTGAGTGAGGGGCTCGAAGCAGCTGCTTACACCCCCGGGTCCCTCTGACATTTGAGATCTGTGTTGTCTAATCTGTTTGTTTACTTGCATAAAAAATGTTTACTGAGAAATCCTGATTATAAAATTACCATATTCTGAAGTATAAAGCAGCAGCAGCCTACTAATTTAATAACGAGTGAAGTTTCAGTAAGTAATTAAAATGACAGTATTACAATAACGAGTCGTTCATTACATTTTAGGAGTAATGACTCCGGCACTTGATGTGGTTTTGAGAATCATTTGGTGAAATGTTGCCAAAGCAGTCAGCAGGCTTTCACTCATTGTTGTCGCACATGTTGGCCGTGCAGCGTGTGCCATGCCAAATGACCCCTGTCCCATTACCACCCATGATGCCTCGCTCCCCAGAGAGAGGGCGGGGGGGTAAAGATTCATTACACCAAACAAATATGTCCATCCATAGAAAGATCTTTGTGAAATGTAACAGCTGAGAAACAGCACGACTTCGGATCATCGACATCATAAATCAACGCACAGCAAAGTATTTTCAAGGGCAGGAAGATACAAAAAAAAACCACACAACGAGGTTATTGTCTATTTCACACATCGCCGCCAAAAAAAAAAAAAAAATTACATTTGCAGAAACAGTCAGGAAGGCACAAGTCAGGTATAAGAGGCTTACAGTCTCTTATGAAAAGAATTACGGCTTGTGAAATCACAGACAGATGTAGATGGATCCTCCAGATGGGATTTAATTCACCATGTGGGTACAAGCAGTGGGCATGGCTGCGGATTTCTGCTGTACACACTGAATACACAATGGAAAGTACAGTATGTGTTAAGCTAAGGGGGTTTAGTTTGACTGAGGTGAACGCTGAACTTTTCCAGTTTGAAACGAGTTTAGAAACAAATTTATATTAGAGTTTGAAAACCCGGGGGTGGACTTGTGCGCCAGTTGAAGGGTTAAAGATGGAGGAGAGCTCTGGGAAAAAAGAGGTCAAAGGTGAAGGAAGAGCTGCGATATTTGGAATAATAATCACACTCTTAGAAACACAACAGCAGCTAGAATAGGAGCGCTGCAATTCTGCAGGAGATCTGAGGAGAGACTTCTGGAGTAAAACTGAGATATAGAGATAAAAAAAAGTTCATATCAAGTTCAGGACTAAAAAACAAAAAAAATCTGTAATCTAAATCATAAACAGTATATGTCAAGAGGTAAATGAAGTATGTGGCAACTGGATGCAAAGAGAGAGAGAGAAAAAAAAGAGTAATACTTGTTTGCAGTCTTGGTGCTGCGGTTTCCCATCACTCTTTGTTCCCAGTTTCTTGCAGATGGAGGGCAGAGTCAGATTACAAGGGCTGTCGTCCCAGCGGCCCTCCTGCACATGCATGCGAGACACAAACAGAGGGAGAGAACACAGCTGTTCAGTGTATACAAACCGAGGAGACTCACTGACAGCGAGAGAGAGAGAGTCCATCACTGCCAGGTGATTAAGGCCTGAGTCTTAGGGGTCAGGATCAGGGTGCAGGAGGTCACTCACAGCTCCCCAGATGGAGACGCAATCTTCCTGAGTGTTGCGGAAGTTGTTGGGTTCGAAGGGATGCCAGTAGGTGAAGATGACGGGCGTGTGGTCGGTCCATTGGAAGTCCATTTGCATGTCGGTGTCGTGGAGGCCTATCCACAGCTGGTCGATGTCTGGCACGGGACGCAGACACACAGTCGGGTTAAAGAAAATAGAGAAAAGGTTTCCAGCTATGACTTTAATATGAATCTGTCAAACTTTTCCATGAGGTTTAATCACTACATTGGAACGATTCCATGACCTAAAAAATTCGATTCCTCTTTTCATGTGCTGTTTTTCAGCTCAGGGGGGAAAAAAAAGAGAAGAGAACTGCCTGGTTTCCAGTACATTTGAGCTAGCTTTGGAAATGTGGGCATAAAATGAAGGAAAACAGCTGGAAAATGAAGCTGCAATGTTTGATTTTTTTAATTCTATTTTTTTCCCCGGATTGCTCTCTAAAGAAGGCATACCTGAAACATTAGTGCAATTAATTCCCGGGCTTAAAATAGAAAGTGAAGTATAGAATTTAAAGAGTGTTCGGATGGAGCAGAGTGTGTGAACTCTTTATGAACCCACTGCACTTCAACACTAGTTACACACACTCCTGTTCTCTCTTTTGTTCTACACTCACTTATTTTTCATGCAGAAAAATGTGTAAATGTCTGATTTCCCGTGTCTATTATAAAGTCTTTAAATATTTATTTATTCCTTTAGGCCAACTCGTGGTGGGCACCCAGTGGTACAGACATCTAACACTGATTTGACAGAATTTCATTTCATTTCTGGCTCCCAGTAGCAATGCAGTTCAGAGGAAAAAAGCAAAAACACAATAAGAAACGGACAAATCACCTTTCTTCAGGCTGCGCATGATAAACTCGAGCTCAGGTAGTGTGTGTATGCTGACCAGGTTGGCCTCCATCTTCTGACAGGTTTTCTGAGCAGTATCCCAGTCGAGCTTCTCTGAAGTCAGCTTGTAGCAGCCAGCCTGAAAGGCCTGCCAGCCCACATCACACTCATATTTCTCATCATCTGCCCACGAGTCTGTGGGAGCAAAGAGATAAAACCTATCAAGTTCTGGACATTGGCAAAGTGGCAAGACTGTAATGGCTGCATTTCACTTTAATGGACTTATTCAAAAGCCTCCATGCTAATGAGAGTTAACATAGTGACATATTGTTCATAGGTTTATAAATTAATTTCAAATTTAATTTTTGTTTTCAGTTCAGCTTGAAGTTAGTTTCTAGAGTTTTATTTCAGATTAGTTTCCTTTTTTTAAAAAAAAGTTGGTTTACATTAATTCTAGTTTAAGTTTTTGCTTCTTTTTATGTATTATCATGTTCAAGAATGAACAAATTCAGAATATTTGAACACAAAATGAACACAATACTTTATGAGGGCGAGTTAGTTATGAAGACATTGCTCAATACACACATGCACTGTTTCATCATCATCATGCTTTTTCATTGACAAATTTGTGGCATGGCAAAGACTTAAAATAAAGACATTTCCTGTGTACTTCTTATTTTTTTCTGCTTAGTTGTCAGCACACAATATGGTTTCAGTTAATTTGCATTTTTCCTTGAGCCACATTTTTTATTTGGTTTTGAGTCTGGCTTTAGTTAACCATGATAACTCTGACACTGACCGGTGGTGAAGGGATCCAGGGTGGCGTTGGGCCTCTTTTTGCAGACGTAGGGCAGAGCGACAGAACAATCCCGGTTTTGCCAACGACCGGATGACTCAGTTCTGATCACAGCACAGTTCTCCTCCTCAGCATGGTTTGGCTGTTCTGAAGGATGAGATTAAAAGAAAAGGAATTCAGATCATCACAAATACCAAATACTCCAGTGGTCAGCTCTGAAAGACTGTGGTTACCCTGCAGTTTGAACTTGGAGTTAAAAATGAAAATGACCGAGCAGGCACATTGGGCCTTCTGTGGGAAATAAACATTAAAAAATAAGATCACAGATACTTCAAACTTCAAAGAGGACAGAAAAGGTTGAGTTTGTTTTTATAGTCTAACCTTGCTCCCAGTTCAGGTACTTGAGTGGTGAAGAGTCGGCCCACTGCCAGCCTCCATGGATGTCCAGGTCATTAAGGCCAATCCACAGAGCAGCACTGTAACCTGTGAGTAAACCTGAAACAGCAGGACAACACCTTTCTTAAATGTTATTAAAGATGACAAGAGAAAAATTCCCTCCGCTTTCTTTGTGTACACACACAAAAAAAGAAAACCCTCAAAAATGTGTTTCCACTTAGGTCTAAAAAGTTAAACTGTATTGCAGTGGAAGACAGAGTTGTTATGTAAGAATGGCATAAGTGGCCTGGTATTTGCAACAAGGTCACAACATCCCAAAAATCAAATTTTCTGATATAACCAGAGCAAATATGAATAAAAAATATGCCTGGAAAATTTCATTTACCCTCAATTGCCATTGCCCTATTATATTTGAGGCTTATTATGTTATTATATTATATCAGGCCAGCTAAGAAATAAAGCCTTGAAAGACAAAATACACAATATGGTGATCTCTGATATTAGAAATCTGACATTTACTAAGAAATGAAGGGTATTATTGTTATTACCAGTTCATGCAGAGGTGATTCAATGCACAAGTAATATTGCATTCATACTGTTCGTAACAGAAACACAAAAAAACCTGAACTACTAAATTATATAAGACTTCAAATTAATTTCCAGTATGACAGGAAGGACAGCAGTGGTTTTCTGTTTGTTCATTGTTGATGTATTTATGCTTTTTGTATATTTCTTTGCTTTTATTTGCTAATAAAATTAATTATTTATATTTAATCTAGTACTTTTGTGTCTACTCACAGTTACATGTACAATACCATCTACTGTTTATTAGATACAGCCAGTCTCCATGTTTTCATGAAATGGGTTTAGGCTTTTGAGACTTTATCACAGAAGCTGGTGAAAAAAATCTCAATGCTTATTTTCAACAATAGCTACAACAGGACTGGATGCATCTGTCTATGTGTGCACATTACCATTGATGTACGTCTGCTCATGCAGCTTGGTGATGCTTAGCAGGTCTGCCCCCTGCTGCTGGCAACTGATCCGGGCCTCGCTCCATGACAGAGTAGCCTGGAAGTTAAACTGGTAACAGCTGTCTGTCAGCGGGTCAGTATCCCAGAATGTCTCACAGCCACTGCCTGACGGGGAGAAAAGGAGATACGAAGGCTGTTAGACCAGAGGTGGAAGCAGGAAAAAAAGCTAACACATGAGTGGGAGGAAATTACAGCGAAGTTTGCTGAGTTTCTGGCAGGTTCTTGAGTCTCTCCAGTGAGAGATTTAAGATAACAACCCTAACATATGAGGCAATAACTCACTCTTAACAGGACAGAAGCCCCAACGCTCATCCTTGCCGTAGTCATAGGTGGTGGCACACCAGAGGTGACCGTCCTCACGCCCGATGCTGGTGCAGTTGTGGAACCACTGGCCATCATACAAAAAGGGCAGATAGCAGGGGCGGCCATGAGAGTTTCCCTGGATCGTGTAGATCTCTGGAGAGCAAAGACAGGACAGACTTCAAACCCCTTCATGCAGCAGGAGAGACTGTTATGGCTGTGAACTACGCTGAACTGAAAACTTTATCTGTTTTCCCAGCAGCTTGTATAATTAAACAGATGGTCAAAACAGAGGATGATGTTACAGTGAAAACAGTGGAGTCAAACAGTGGTCAGCAGAAGGAAGAGCAAATAAATGATGAGGATAAATAGGAAAACCATGTACCTTTTGTCCTGAACTTTCTGTGAAAGCTGAATCATGAGCTATGAATTTAGATAAAGATACCAACCTAATTATTTTTTATATTTCAAAAGCAGGATCTTCTTCACCCGTTAAAGTAATAATCTCTATCTGATTTCTGCAGTTCGACAAAATACCCTGAGGTTGCTGTTCTAAAAATCCACATTCCACTAGTATAGTATGGTGGGAAGAAAAGAGCAACAGGGAGAAACGCTGGATCTGTAGTGTTACCACAACAAGCTGGGCCAATGGAAAGTAGGGCAGACATGTTAAACGAGGGAGGAAAGATTTCTGAGGCTCCCTCCCTGACTTCCCTCTCTGCTCCACCGCTCGCTGGCTGCAGCGGAGTTGCTTCTTGGCTGACTAATGTCAGAGGCATTCGTCTCCAGCAGTGAGTTGATTTCACAAAAGAAACTTGTGAAAATCAGCACATGAAAGTTAAAAAATGTCAATGCACCCAATTCCCTTGCCGCAAAAAAAAAGGGAAAAAAAGAGAAGTACAAGAGGAGGGATAAAGAAGAAAGTAAAGGGAGATTTTCTGGGTTTTACTTTAATGGCAGATCTGGTTTTAATTGCCGTCAAGCAGAGCCTGTTGACTGTAGAGTCACACAGCTGACTGAGCCTCGCAGTGTAGTGCGTCAATGGACAGCTTTAACATTTGATACTGGTAAGAAAGGCACTGACAGCAGAAATGAGCCTTGGCTATAAACCACCATGGTTAGACTTAATCTGGACTGAAAACTATACATAAACATGAATACACTTGAGGGCAAGGACAGTGTGTTTACTGGAGTTTACAAAGACAAGCGATGTTTTGCTTGGCTTTCCGACTGGCAGACGGCCACTTGCCCCCAAAGATTCCCTGAAAGCAACATTTTGCTGTATCCATTTAATCAAATACAGCTGTGGTATTCCCAACAGTCAGTCTATCTGCTGCAGAGGCATCACAACATACAGTGAAGAAGCAGCTCACTGGGTCACTGTATCACTACAGCTGGGAAAAGTGAGGCCCTCCAGTCAGTTTCATTGAGAAAGACTTGCAGACTCGTCGACTATGTGCGATTTTTGTGATCTCATTTCTTTTTTATTTGTCAGCCTAACTTGGTTTTTAGCACATAGATGTATCTGTTTTTAAACTATTGTTACTTGTTTTTACTTTTTAAATCTTTTTTTATTCTATTGTTTACTGTTTATGAATTTGAAACCACATTCATGTGTTCTTTGTTCAAACTTCTATCTTAAAAGTATTGAAAAAAACAAGATTTACTTAGTCAGGCAGATTGTGTAAAGTGTGTGCATCTTCTCTCCAATGTTTTGTCCATGTAATAGTTTATGTTGCTCAGCATAAATGGTTTATTTTTTTAAAACAAAGGTAATTTTTTAAAAAACCTGCAAATTAGTTATAAAGTAAAGCTTTGTTAAAGAGATATTTTGGGTTAAACAAACGTGCTGACCACCTATGTGAGGAATCATTGCTGTGCAAATTTGACCTTAGCATGCTCACCACGATATGTTTTAGAGCACAGATCCTGCACACCACCATGCAGCGTCCATTTGAGCGCCGAAGGTGAGGAGGTTGAGGAGGAGGAGTTCCAAAATGTAGGTGAGGGAAGGTAGTTGTTGAGGTTGTCCAACACCTGAACACAATTCCAGGTCCAGCGAACTCTCGGGGGCTCGTGGTCACAGGTGTACACACCCAGAGGAGATCTGTCATATTTGGAGGTGAAGTTACCAGTGGTCAAGCCCAGGCACAGCGAAGAGCCCAGGTTGAAGAGCCGACGCCGGGTCACCCACTTCCAGCGCTGGTTGACCTCCTCGCAGGAGGCTGACAGGACCAGGGAGTGATCCCGCACCCCCAGGCACCCCTGGGCGCCCTCATGGAAGAAAGCAAAATCGTCAGAGTCCGGCGGCGCTGTGCAGAGAGAGGGAAACAATGGCATCAGTCAATAATGCTGATGAAAACAGGATTCGATGAGAGCAGCTCACATAGCAAGAGAACAGGACCGGGGCTGGATCGATATCTTCATTAATGGATGCAGAGCTGGGTTAGAGCTAGTTTCAGTTGATGCCTTTGATGTCCTGCATTATACACTTCAGTGTTATTAATCCTCATAATATCCTGTTATTACCCTGAAATCCTGTATACAAATTATATGACTAAGCTCCCAGCGGGAGGTAATTGCAGAAATGTCATGCAATGAACTGAAAAGTGGTTGCACATGTTTTTGACCCAAGGAGAGCAACCCCAGAGTATTTCAACATGCACCAGTCTCATTCACCCCAAGTCTGACCTAGAGTTACCTTTCGCCTTGTTTATTACATTTTGTGGTGTCTATTTATGTTGGGTTTGACTATGGAGAGTGCAGCAGCTGGTAACTTTGGGGGTTAAATATGTAAGGATCTCTATCATGAGCACTTGTAGGGTGTTTTTTAACAGTTAACACAAATAACTGAATGTTTTAACTGATCAGATTTGAATTCATTTTATAAAACTGTTGTGATCCTCAGGGGAGAACATTGATACTTTTTTTCAGTCAGCTGACTTCCCACTGCTGTGCACTGATGACTTCATTTACAATTTCTGGTATGATTCTCCAAGAGGACAACACCTACCTGCAGAGCGTAACCCACAGAGCTTTGCAGTACTTGCATGTACATTTACACCATTTACATTTATAAGTGTTAGCAGAAAACAAAGAGTTACCGCAAAAGAATGTTAAATAAACAGTTTTCAAGTATGTAAAAATACTTTGCCATCATTGATATTTAGCATGTTTTTTATATCCTACAGCTTTCATAAAATGGGCAGGAGGACCATCTACTCTTTTTCCCTCATTCAGAAATTTTGAATCCATCCATCAATCACAGATTTCGTGCCTCTCATCACCTTATGCTTATGCTGCATTGACCTGTTGCTCAGATACAAGTCAGTGTACACTGAGTCTGATATTTTAGGGGACATAAAAAAAGAACAAAAAGCATTTGGAGTGGAGGGGATCTTTAACATATTCAGGGCAGTGGCTGGATGCCAGCTTCAGTGACTGGAATTTCAGAAGCAAAACCCAACAACCTTCTTGAAAAAACATGTGGTTTTTTCCCTTCATTCTTTTTTTCTCTTTATTTTTTACTTTAAGGATTTAGAAACTGGAAACCGAAAAGCCAGGATTGTGACTATAATGGTGCGTGGTTGTGTGAGTCTGTGTGAGGTGGAAGAAGGGAAAGACAAGAAAAAAATACATGTCAGTAGTGTAGGAGTGACTCTAAATTAAGGTCCCGTTAAAATTACTTAGAAAAAATATATATTGCCAAAACAAACATAAGCTCCTTCTCTCAGATCTGAGATCCAGAGAGAAGGAGAGAAAAAAAAAAGTGAGACCCACAGCATTCCTACTCGGCGGGCTCCGGTGAGAGGCCAGGAAGTGGGGTAGGTGGGAAAAGATCACTGGGCGTTTGGTTGAAAAACACAACTGTCCTATTTCACTCCCCTCAGTCTGTGGCAATCCCTTGTTTCCTAACTCTCAGCTAAAACACTCCAAACCTCCTGTGTTGCATTTATAGACACAGAGACAAAGGAGTCTCATCAAGAGCTTCATAAAAATCCCTGTAATCTAGAGGAGACGACCGACACGCCCCTCTTCTTGCACTCAGGCTTGTGGTTACATTTCTCAGAAGCAGTGTTAGCTCATTTGGCTGCTAGCAAGCAGAGCAACAGAGCGCAAGGACAGACTGGTTCGACATAAGTTTGAAAATACAGTGCAATTAGATATAATAACCTCCCTGCTCCTCTTATGAAGCCATCCATCTTACATAAACATATTGTTTTAATCCTGAAAGATTCAAATCAGAGAAAGTTTGTTCCCTGAAATGAATGCAGAAACCCTCAACTCTTCTGCTAAACTGTATTCAAACTGCTTAAAATAACATAAAACATCTAAGATGCTTTTGGGACAAGAGTATCCTTCCATGAGTCTGTTACTCAAGTCTCTCCTATAAATGCAAAATTATCCCAAACTAGATCAAATGTGAAAAGAACACCAACAAATATCACTGAGTTTTATCAAAACTCAACTTCCTCATTCATTTCTTGATGAGTGATTCATTGTTTGGGCCATATAATGACAGAAAATGTCAAAATGCTGAAATTTTTATAAATTTCAAATATCGAAATGTCCCAAAGCCTGTGTTAACTTCTGTTTCACTTCTGTTTCTGCTTCAAAAACCAATGCATGTTTAGTTTTATGATCAGTGAAACAATGAAATCAAGACACATTTATATTTGAGAAGAAAGAATTGGAGGAATTTGGGATTTTTTTGGCTTGAAAAAATAACTCGAACAAATAATCCACCTTAATATTTGCATTGAGCTCTCATGACAGTTCATATAGAAAAACCCTTTATGACAGACTAGTCCTCAGTTTCCTGCTGTGAATTTTTCTGCTCTCTACTCCAAATTATAGCGTGATGACTCCAAAAATAGAAAATAAAATGTTGATGCACTATAATCTGAGCTCAGGACTTAGTTACACTTCTCAGTGCAAGTATGCATGTTGCTTAGGAATACTTAAATAGCTCGACTTACACAATACTGAGCCGCTGACGAGGTGAGACATACATGCCAATAAATCAGGCTGATGCAATACACAATGGGAATTAAAGCCATTTTCAAAAATAGACCACAGAGTCAGCTCCAACGCCGCCTGTGGGAAGATTTTCACACCAGAAGAAGCCCAGTAAAAATCAGCATTATCGTGTGTTGAATTCACTTAAGTATGTGAATATAAGTTCACAATGACAGTATGAGACATTTCTGGCAAAAAAAAAAAAAGCTTTTGGACCACTAGACAACCTGAGGCTGAAGTTTCAGACAGCAAAAGAGCGAAATTCAAAAAGAAGTTTTAATTCCAGTCTGGAGGGGATACAACTGGATGTTTGATGTGAGAAAACTCCCGGGCAATCAGAGAGAGTGCAGAATTCCAGATTAACTTTAAGCCACTGAGCCCTGTGAACGCTAAGCCACAACAGCTCTCCTGCTGTGATCTCATCCTCTTCTTTGCCCTGTCACCCTTCTTTTTTTTTTTTTTTTCTCTCGACGCTTAAGACAGTTTCCTGCTGAAAAGAGAGGGCTGCAACTCACGGCCAAGAACAACCAGCGACGGTCGCCAAGAGAGGCAGATATTCCCAGAACCGCCACCTCCTCAATACAGTCATCTGTTGGACCAGGTTTGAGGACAATTCTCTGAAATGTGGGTGACAAATCAATGGCGAGTCTTTGCTTGAGACATTATGAGCCCAACACAATTCTTGATCTCACAATTTTTTGGTGAAGTGTGAGTGTGTGACTCATTCATGTTGCTGTTTTCTCGATCGTTTATCTTTTACGCTTATATCTAGTCTACAGATCTAGATTTAAGCAAGAGCAAAAATATTTTTCCTGCAATCTTTTCTCATTCTGAAAGATGTCCAAGATTAAAAAAAAACAGGCCTTAACTGGCCAGTGTGATAAAATGGCAACCAACACACGGGAAATTCCAGCCTGCTTTGTTAGTCTCTTTGGTGTTTTATGGTGGCCTGGTCTCTGAAACAACCAAAACTGTGGATAGGTTTTACCTCATTTGAGAAGCATGAGAGAGGAGAAAAGGGGTATATCAGTAAGAGAATATTAGCATTTTTGCAGCCCTGTATCTGCAAAGCTATCAGGATCCTCTAATTAAGCGTTAGTACATTTAGAAACCAAAGAAAAAAACTAAGAGTGTACTGTTAAATCCACTAATGCATGGTATAATGGTGATAATGCACATTTTTTCAAGTGTTAAATCATATTTTTTAAACTCTCTGCATGTTATTTTAGACCTTTCATTCCCATCTAAACTGTTGTATTGCAGTTCTACCAATCATGGATCAAGGAAAGATAAATACAATTGATTCCCGATAAATCAACTGGTGTAATCGTTACACAATACCACCAGTATTGTTGTGACATTAGATGGGAAAGCACAGGATTTCAAAGTTCACGTGTAACCACACAGTGCAGAAAGTTTGTGATATACCGAGCTGCAACTGATGGAGGATATTTTCAGTGTTAAAACTTTAGAATAGCTTTGCTCTCCACATAAACAAATCCAAATAGAATACATTTCATAAAGAAAATCAACAGTGCTTATTTTCTCTTTAGATCCTTTTTGCAGCTCATCCATTTGGTCCGGAAGTGATTGACAATGAATTCTCAACTTTGGCAACAGGGGAATTCGATGGCAGATGGGTGCGAGTCACTTTAAAATTAAGAAACTAAACCTCACCACGAAGAACTCCAGATTATTGAGGATGTGTGTCTTGCATTATATTCTTAGAGATAATAGTGTAAAGAGTAGGAGTGTATACCCACATAATCTCATTATTATTATTATAATCTTCAAAGTAGTTTCAGAATCAGACAAAAAGAGGTAACTTTTTGTATTGAGGGCCTGCAGGCTTTGATTTCCTGAGTCTAAACCGATGGTTACATAAAATGCAGTGTGGTATCTTTAAAATGTTATTTTTAAAAGCAAACTGATGGCCAGAGATGACAGCTTGATTTATCCTGAGTTTGCAGTGAATTACTTAAAACTGACAGCGTACACTCCTACTCTCTTTATCCTTTTTGGTGCCAAAAAAAGAGATCATTATGCTTCCCCCGGTTGAAATCTACTTCATCATCTCATTCACTCAATACAAACAATCAATACAAAAAAAAAAAAAAAACAGAGACAGTGAGTCAAATCGGTAAACTCAGATTTTCTGTTGATGAGCAACAACACTGGATGAGATATTTATGTTCTCATAACAAAACAAAACAAAAAATGCTCTAAATATCAAAATTCTCTGTTGTGGGAAACTGTTTAGGTTGATTTACCCTCCATGGCATCCCATCACATGTGATGGTCTAGTCGCTGCTCAGGACTGAACTGAATGTGTTAATTGCAGCCTGTAACAGGATGTAAAGGTCACATCTGCCCGCAGGGGGGCCAAATGAAGCGTCACTCCGCCTCAGTTTTACAACGTAGGCTTTAAAAGAAAAAAAAAAACTCACCCGGTACAAAAATAGAACGAGGATAAGAAAATAAACAGACGAGACTGAAAACTCGCGTTGTTTTTTTATCTTAAAATAAACTTCATTGACTATCAGGAGTCACAATAGAGACACTAAACCAGCAGCCCCCTCCTCCCTCCCCCCCAGTTTTTCTCCACATCTGGTTCCACTCACTGCTCGGACTTTTGGTTCGTGGCATACCAAAGCACCAAATCCACAATACGCACAAAATATCTCTCAGTAGCTGCTTTTTTTGCGCATTTTTTTCCAGACCGGGAGTCGTTAGCAGAGGAAAAGCATGCACAACAGGTTAAATGTCTACCCGTTTTTTTTTTTTTTACCGACTTTACATGAATGAAATAAAGGGGAAAGTTGAGATTTTTTTCCTCACCCGTGACGCCGCTCTTCAGTTCCAGACTAAAGATGAATAAATATAAAGTGCATTTGTAAAATACAAGTTGCCAATTTGTCCATGTTCCCCTTGATTCCTCGTTTCGGTGACGACCGTTGCGTTGCATGCTCACAACTACAACACGCTGGGGAAAAAAAAAAAAAAAAAAAAAAAAAAAACCAAAAAAAAAGTGT
>JAPZDV010000009.1:5102180-5133864 GCA_029814665.1 Acanthurus lineatus
GTAAAAAAAATTTTGCAATTTTTTCCATTTTCCCATTTATTCCTTGTTTGGGTGCCCCCCTTTGGTTTTCTTGCCCACAACTCAACCACGCGGGTGAAAAAAAAAAAAAAAAAAAAAAAAAGACCGAAAAAAAAGTGGAGCCGGAGCCGTTACTTCCGTTACTGCCCCGGTGCGTTACTTTGAGGACGGATGGTGCAGGTTTGGTGAGTTTGACCGCTGGAGCTCCGTCTGCCTATCAGTCAGATGAGACTAAAATGAATGGAGTAGCGTCAACAATGTGTGTGCGTGTGCTTGTGTGTGTCTGTGTGCGTGTCTGTGTTTGTACGGTTCCCAACATGCGGTCCGGGGACCTCCGGGCGTCTTTTAGTTTACCTGGCAACCATGTACGTGCATAAAGGAAGTGCACTACTACTGACTCCTAAAAATACTCTGAATCTGAGAATCGACTTTAGTTTTTTGTTTTGCACGAGAAATCTGTGGACTTAACACTTTGCAAATTATTATTTTATTTTATTATTATTTTATTTAGTTGCTGCAGTTGTTTCATTGCAGATGTGTCTCTGTAGCCCTGTAGTGTGTGCCTGCTGATGTATTATTAGGCTTTAGTTGTGTTAGACATCAGTTCCTCTTTTCTTTTGTATGTTAAGTGTTTTTTTTATAATGCTATTTAATGCTCTATATGAACAACACATTGCCACATCTGCTCTTATAATTTGATCTCGGCTGAGTAATCTGTAAAAAAAGCCTCAGAGATGGAATAGCTTTAAGTATATTGAAAAGAGCATAATTTTGCTTTCATCCATTGTGATAACTTCCTTTTACAGACTCATGTGTAGACTTAAAGCTTGGCATTGATATGACTTAGTTTCACTTCAACTGTGTTTTCTATCTAAATATATTTGCTTTCTAAAGCAAAGTACCACAGATGCATTTTATGAGGAAAAAAAACATACAAAACAATTTATCCAAAGCTTTCCTGCTGGCCCCTTGAACTGCAAACTCTTTCTAAGGACATCCAACAGCCAGATAGAGGGGTCCAAACCAGGTCCAGGAGTCCAAACCAGTTACTCTTGGGCTCACCTGTACACACAGCGCTGGGACTGGAACCAAACTCCTGGAGGGGGGGCTAGAGAAGATTCTCACCAGCACCATGACTGTTAGCCCTTTTTTGAACAAAACTGTAAAGTTGACAGCCGTTTGTTCTCCCAAAAAATGACTGATCTGTTGTCTATTTACTCACATACCAGAGATTTGAATAGAACTGCAAATATTAACAATAGAACCAGTTATCAGCTGGTTGACAGTAAATGTAAATGCTCTCTGGAAATGTATTGAATGATTTATAATCTTTAAAGTCATTTTTTTCCATAAAAAATTAATAACTAACTTAATTATAAACACGATGCTAATGAATACATTATTCAGCTGTGTTGTAAATGCAAGTTACTCCTTCCAAGTAAGCTGATGATAAACCCAGTCAGACAGAAACCCAGAACAACAAACACATTTTAACCAATAGTATTTAATGGTTTATGCAACTCTCTGCTAAGGCCCAATCTCCCCCCAACAGTACTATTAGGTAGACCAGTCCCTTGCATTTTATTGGCCAAAAAATAAATTCAAACATACCTAAATAAATATGTGTTTATGGTAAGGGGGTAATTCAAAACAATAACAGTTCTAATTGAAGGCAACTTGAAAAACACAACAGTTTTCTCCATAAAACTGGTTAAATTGAAAAGTTTTTTAAAAAATGTAAAAGGGATCATTTCTCACCAGCTTCCACTCCATATCAAGTAACATGACTCTAAAACCATTCATTATAAAAACTGAGGTGGAACACTGCCACCAGCTGGAAGTTACAAGCTTTGGTCACAGGAGTTTGACGAGGAGACGGGAAGGGGTAGGGGGCATTGTAGCTTCTGTCCCTCCTCGTCAAAAACTATCTGGGTCTGGAATTTGAGCAGGGCAGGGGGTCCAACGACAGCGGCTGGGTGACATAGTGCCATAGATATTTAGGTTTCAATACAATAACAGGCCAGACTGGTTGTCTCAGTAGGGTTTGGGGAGATGAGAACAAACAAAATGTTTGAGCTTGGGGAGTCAAGCCTACCTCAGAATGGCTCATGCATGGGTGTATGTGTGAGTGCGTATGGGTATGAGGCCCTCTGCAGTCCTTTCCATCCAGCCAAGCTGAAGCAGTTCTATACTTCTTTTTATTTTCTCTTTTTTAAGCAGGAAAAAAAAATCCCAAACACTGAACCCCACATATTCGTCATCAGTGCCTAGCCTCGCCTCTTGCTGTGTGAGTCGTCCAGGGCTTTGACCCCCAGAACAATGTCACCCTTTTTGAGAGGAGAGGACAGGTAGGCTTGGGTGGGTGGACATGAGAGGGTTGAAGGTTGATGTGGGTTTTCCATCCCAACCCACCGATGACTCCTCACCCACCCCTTTGCCGACACCTGACCAGTTTCTCTTGGGTTCTTCCTGGCGAAGTGGGATGCAGTTTGGAGGAGGGGGGGACAGTGTATGGCGTCGCCCCCACCCCACTCTTTCAAATGGTTCAGTCAGTCAGTTAAGGGGCATGGGCTCAGTTTGAGGCGCTGCTGTTGGAGGAACTGGATGTGGAGGCCACGGCCATGCCCGAGGTGCCCGATGAGGCCACCGACTTGCGGATGTGGGGCATGAGGAAGGGGTCACTGGCCAACTGGTGCACATCGATACGGTCCTCCTTTCGGTAGACTAGACACCGCCTTATAAAGGCCTGGAGGGAGAAAGAGCGTATAGACTGAGAAAGTAGAAATCTGAAGCACAGGTGTCAGCATTAAAAATGTTTTGGTAGAAGGTAAAATAAGTTTTGCCTGAATACATACATTCAAAAAAGCCCTCTCTAAAAACTGTGTGAATATGAGTAATGAGAACAATTCTGGTGGCATTTTGTGAGGTGAAAATCCATAGTCATGATGCGAACATCAGACAGACAAAACAAAAAGCAGCATGTGAAAATCCAGTACCTTAGCTTCAGGTGTAACTACTGGTTTAGGGGGAAACTGCACATCTGTTGCCTTCAGTATGGTGTTCTCCTGCAGGATGTCCTGCTGTGACTGGTTGTGGCCAAAGGGCTAGAGAGGAAAAAAGAAGAGGTGTTACTGATATACAACAACAAAGTGTGGTGGTGTTTCAGCAGTCTGTCTGTAAATAAGTAACTTGATTTTCTCTGTCTAAAGTCTAGTTTTTCTTACAACATTGAAAAATTTCTGTGCCACTCTGGTAATTCATTACAGTTGTTTAGTTTCAGTCGTTATTTATACATTAATATCAAGTATTAATATCACTGGAGAAAAAATTGTTTGTGTGTAAAAAGACAATTACACAAACTCAACAAATCCTTCAAATGATTTAAAGTACAATTTTAAGTCATGTAACCTGAGGAATGTATCCACATATCAATGAAAACAAAACTTTAAAACTCAATAAGAATTCAAATGCCTAGTTACAGCGTATCTTTTTTTGTGTTCCTACCTTGCGGCCGTACAAACACTGGTAGAAAATAACTCCCACAGACCATACATCCACCTTATTGGAGATTTTGGGTGGTTCCTTCCCAACCACAAAGCACTCAGGGGGCAGATACCTGATGGGTAAGAAGAGGAGACATTAGCAAGAATCCTTTTAAACAGAAATGGTATGGGCTAGTTTCAGTGTGCATTTTACAGCCTGGTAATTTATGTAAGAGTATTTTTTTTACACAGTAGACACAGTAGTTCTTTGGCAAACACCCTGCACTTGGTGGTCACCAATGAACATCAATCAAATCAAAGTACAAAATGGAAGCTTCGGCATGGTATATCCATTCCACCAATCAGTCACAATGTTAACACCACTGACAGGTGAGTTGAACAGTATTAATCATCTCCTCACATGTAGTGTTCTGGCAAAAAAGACCTTGGGTTCTGGGATTCTTATGGTCTCCATTCCATTTCACCATACACCCAAACACTATTGCAGACACTTCCTGGCAATGAAACCCTGAAAGCAGTGGCTCTTCAGCAGGGAAAATGTGCCCTTCCAAATCACAAAATCTGCCCAGGTGGCATGAGGTACATGACACAAAGAGCTTATGGACTCTGGCCTTCAAGGTCTTCAGATCCCAGTCATGAGGTGTTTTAGCTTCCACCTGAGAATCTTCCTCCAATCAAGCTCCTGCTATATTTTCAAGATTCTGACTTTTAACTTTCTGTAGCATTAACTGCATCTACACAGCAAAATAATGTTTTGTGTCGAGTGAAACCACTCAGGCATGGGGAAATATTACAGCAGCAGCTACTTGATATAAATTTGGCTCTTGAGAGTCAAGGCTCAGCGGTATAAAATAAACAGCACAGTTTATTATGTCACAGATGATGGCACCTCTGCGGCAGTTTGTTATCTTTCAATGTAAATCTTACCAATAAGTCCCTGCTCCCTGCGACGTCAGCTCCATCCCGTCCACTGAGTTGTAGCTGTCGTCATCCATGATCTTTGACAGGCCAAAGTCTGTGATCTTAATCTCCCCGCAGGCTGTGCCGTTCACCAAGAGGATGTTACCTGAGCAGGAAAACAAAATGGTTGGTATGAAATGGGATAAAAGAAAATGTCTGCCCAGCTCAGATTTATATTCAAATTTTGAGGCTGCTGATTCCAAATGTTTGTCTGCTTTACTACATAAACACTAAATTTGCTTAAATAAGTAATTTGTATAATAATGGGCAGCCCAACCCCAAACACTTAGATAATTTTACCACCATGATGTTGACAACAAATGAGTCAGATATTAATAGACTCAGTCAGACTTGGTCCAATCCGTCATGATGACCAAATCATGAGACAGGCTGACACAACAATAGTGTTGTGTGTCTGTCCGTTGAGCTGCTGGGTGTTTAGCACCATATGAACCACAATAAATACTCCGTCATCACTAACCTACCTGCAGCAACATGTCCTGCGGCTGATTAAAGTAGTTACATTTACTTATAACAATGCTAAGAAATCTAAAACATGATCATGCAAGCTCTTAGAAACTAAGAGTCATTGCTGTGTGGAAACTCACCAGGTTTAAGGTCGTAGTGGATAATGGGCGGTCTGATCTCATTGAGGTACTTGAGGGCGTTAACAATCTGCATGATGATGGAACGGCCCTCTTTCTCTGTCATAAGTTTGTGCTGCTTCAGGTAGAAATCCAAATCATTGCCCTCACAGTACTCTAGTACTGTGCAGAACCTGCTCCAAAACAAGGGAGAGGTATTTGTCAACCTCGGAATGATTTTAAACATCAGATCAAGACAGAGTGAACGTTACACATATTGAATAGTCTGTGATCTGGTTAAAGATTAACAGCTTATGCATAAACATCAGTGAACATTATTGAAAGCAAACATTTGTTGAAAAAGGAAATAACTTACGAGTCAGTGTCAAGCGAAAAGTAGTCATAGAGTTTAACTATTCTTGGGTGGTCCAGCTCTTTATGGATTCTATATTCTCTGCATGCATGTCTGAGACAAAGAGCATTTACATTATTCACATCATTCATTTTGAAAGTCAGTATTACACACAGTAACTCTGAGGGGGACAAAACATGTTTAATGGTCATTGTAAATATAATGTATTATATAGAAAAATTTTACAGTACTCACTTGTGATAGTTTTCCTTCTTCTCATCCCTCCAATTTTTGTTTAACTGGTGAATTTTAACCGCAACATACCTTTGCTCTGTTAAGTCAAAGGCCTGGAAAATAAACAGCTCCTATTAGCTTGGAACTGCATTTGGAACTACTTTGATTTAGCTGCAGTGAAACCCATGCTCCACATTAAAAGGCTGCGTTCATTCATCATTTTTACAGTGATGACAGCAGATTCTTGGAACAACTCTCACATTCTGGCACAATCATTTACTTCAAAATGTTGATGTCAGCTTAGTGTAATGTAATGAAACACACATCCCAAAATATTTTCCAAAGAATGCACAGCAAGGTTACTGCTGTCACTGAAAGAACAAAAGTCCGTTTTCATCAGTGTTAATGCAACAATTGTTGATCTCACCACAAATTTGATTCAAAATCTAGAAAACTCTCAAGTGTCTTCTATAAGTTTGCACATCCTAGATAATATTTGTAAAACAACAAAGTACGAAGCTGTCTGTTTTCTGTCTGATAAAAAAGGTAAGTTGGCAAATGATTGATCAAAATTGGTTCAAACTGATTCAGAAATAGGAACTAGAATGTCTTTATGATGTAAAAACTGTTACCAAAAAGAAGTGAATCCAACCAAACAGGAAACAAAGCGTCTCTCACCTTGTAAACTTCACTGAAACCTCCCCTTCCAAGTAAATGGAGTAGCAGGTATCGGTCATTTAGCGTGGGATGATCTTTAAATCTGCACAGGGTGAGAAACAGTTCAAGCTGTGTAATTAAACAGAGCAAAGGATCAGATCACAAGACTAACTAGAATAGGATCACGTAAGAGATCTTACTGAGAATTATCCTCATTGTGAATCCTTTTCAGCTCTCGAATGTGCAGGTTCCTCACTCGCTCCAACCTTTCAAGCTCTGCCTGGATCTCTGCCTCCTCCTGCAAAGGAAAACAAGAATATCACAGAATAAAAAGAATATCGAAACCAGTTATTTAAAAAAAAAAAGAACAACAAAGACCACAATAAGCATGATGTCACTCTCAACTCAAACCAAAACACATCAGGCATTACCTTCTTAAGATGGCCTAATCTTAGCTTAAAGATTTCCTCTTGCTCATGGTACTCTGCCTGTGTTAACCTGCAAGGATACAGAACCAGGTTCAGTGTGACTCTGAACATGTGTGCAAGGGGTTAAAACAGATGACATAAAAGTGAACATAAAATAACAAACAAAAGCATCATACGTTTCACTTTCTGTTCCATTGGTCTTGCTTTTGCGTTTGTTTTGCTCTAGGCTTGGAGGTGGAGTCTGAGCCATGGATGGTGGCTTGCGTTTGGCCAGCAGCTTCCTCTGTCTTTCAATATCCTCTCGCTGTGAATTGATCCTTTCTTGTTGTCTGAAAATAGAGGATAAATTGCAATGACATAAGGACATAATCCATTTAACAGTTTGTGCATGATCTAGTGTAAGTTTACTGGCTCCTAGATTGAGATGCTGCCTTTACCTCTTCTATAGAGAGTACAGCCACGTTATCTAGTTGACAAACACAGGGTTTAACACCCTAAATTTAGTCCTTTCCTGGATAATGCAACAGTATGTGTTGTCTTATATTCAGTTTGGACTTAACATATATAAACTTGTTGCTCCATTGGTTTATTGTTTAAGAAGCAAGGTAAAATTTTCCCGCACATGTATATCAATAAGAATAACAAACAATTTCGCCTCTTGCAGCAGTCGATCACAGTCACTTAAAATGATAGTGATCCACGAAGCTTTAAGTTAAGACAAGAAAGTCCTCACTTGATAAGGTTTTGGAAGGCATATCCATCCGTCCACTGTTCAGTGAAAGATGCTCCATGTCTCACTGTGGTGAAATGACCCAGTCGAAGCCTGTCTTGCATGCTTTTATCACGGCACGCCATCTTCTCCTGTTTGGACTGGAAGAAGGGCAAAGAAATATAGGCTTTAAATCAGAGCTAGAGATTCCATGTGGTTTAAATGACAGCCTCTGAAACTAGCTCATGACAAAAACCCACAATGACCGACTGACTTTAGAAATTAATGGCTAAAAATAAGTCATAGTGCTCTTGGATGAACATACTTTTTCAATCAGCAGCTTCTTGGACATGGTTACACACTTATTTAAGCGTTCTTTGTATCGTTCCAGCATCCTCTGCTGTTCATCAATCTGTCTCCTCAGATCACAGTTTGCCTGGAGCAGAACATACAAACAAGAAGAAAAGAGTCCACTAAAAGACAATGACAAAATTTCAATTTGTTTATACAAGTACAGATAGAAAGGGTGTATCAACTCTAACATGCCTTGAGTGAAAAAACCAAGACAGAAAACATGACATTAACAAAACCATTGAAAATGGCAAGCAGAGTAGCAGGGATGAAAGTGTAACAAGATTAGTACCCGTAGCAAATCGTCTATTCGGCCCTCCTTCTTCTCCAGGTCAGAGTTCTTGTTGTTCTCCATTGCTGTTAGTTTCTCTATAGTAAGGTCAGACTACAGGGTACAGTGAGCACATAAACAGTGATGGTTAACAGTGGATCATTCTGCATCAGAAACAAGTGTGGCACAAACATTACACCTAGAAAACAAACTCTTCTCAAGAATCTTGAAATTTATAGGTTTATGTGACAATTATATAGGTGACTTCTAAAATATAATAAGAGTAATATGTAATAAAACCCAGATTCCACAGTGTTGGTATGCTGTGTTGAATGCATATAAAAACATTTTACACCATATTTTCAACCCATGATGGCCAAAGCATGTCCCGCCTTCTGCGTAAAATCATGTCACTGTCGAGAGAAACAAATTTGGCCTGGCATACAGCTCGACAACGCTGGATCACAGCAACTTGCTGTCCAAGCTTGTCTGAAACATGTTGCTGGCATCAAATTCACATTAAGTAAATATTTACAAAAATCATTTAAGTTTGAGGTAAAACATTTAATATAATTTGTTTATAATGTTTACAACTGATTGTGTAAAGAAGGGATCAGCAAATGATTACATTCGTTCTGTCTTACGCAGCATCCAAACGTTTTTGGAATCAGGGATGTTTAATGAGTCAAACTGGATAAAGAGCAGCTGACATGTCAAGTACCTGTGTGGCTTTGTGGAGCATAAGAAGAGAAACAGGCTTCAGTGAACACGATGAGTGCTCTGTGTTGGCCGAGCTTATGGAGGAGGGGCTTCCCTGCTGCACCTGGGAGGCAGAAACATTCATCCAATAAAAACCTTACACATACAGAGGATATCTGAGAGTGTTAATTTCATCACATTAAAGATTTCATCAGGACCTGCAGCTGCCAGTCATGTTAAAACGCAAGACTAATCTGGGAAAGAACTTTGCATGAAAATGAGGACCTTAAATTGTAGACACTAAAATGAACAAAGTATGGAAGTATGAAGTATGGGAGATTGGGTTAAATTCTCATTGAAAAGCACTTTAGAACTTTCAAATTTATTTCAAGGCTTTTGAGTTATTCCTTTCACTTTAAAAGATGCAAGGACTCCAGTTAAAAAACAAAACAAGACAAAGAAACAATATAACATCCAAAAGCGTGTACAACAGGTTCAACTAAACCCTTTTGCCATTTGACTGCGGAGTGTGGGGGGTCATTTGCATTTTATCTGTATCAATTTCTACAATTTGTTGCCTGTAATTGTAGTTTTCCATGATTTTTTTCATTTTCTAGAAACTGTGGCCTATGATGATAGATTTATGAAAACTCATTCCAAGACTTAACATCACTATACATTGATTCTGGACAAACAGTGTTAACAGATCATAGATTCTCCCCACCTGTAAACAAACTTGACCTACCGATGTTAATAACAAGCGTGTAAAGAGAGAATATCAGGAAATGGTGTTAGGAGATGAAAAGCATCAGAGAGATCGTAGAGCAAACATGCTCACCATGACAGGGGGGTTGGAGAGGGAGTGTTGTGGGGAAGAGCGGACCACTGGTGGAATTCCCCTGGCAGGGCTGGTACCAGGACCGCTACCTCCCGCAAACTGACAGACACGCAAAGAGAAAAGGAGAGGAAAGTAGCTTAATGGAAAGACCAAGATGGCTGAAACAGGGGGTGAAAAAGTAAGTATGAGAGTTACCCAATACTGAAGCATTTTTAGAGGACATGAGCTCTGTCTAACACACACTCAGTTCAACACAGACACAATTTTCTGCCACTCACCTCAAAATAATCACTAATTTTATGTCCCCTTGCTCCTGCTTTGCCTATAAAAGAGAGACAGGGAGTTCAGAGACAAGCTGATATTTATGGATACATAATAAGAGAATCAAAGCACTGGGATAAACCCACCTTGGCTGCTGTCAAAATGGTCTGCTTTCCGTTTTCTCACTCTCTGGTCATTTGCTTTTTTCTCAGGAGTCTGCAGGGAAGGTAAAGTAAATGGACCACATAAATAATAAAGTAACTCAAAAAGAGATGATTTGTGTGAAAAAAACAACTTCATGTGTGGCAGAGACTAACCTCTAGCTCTTTGTCACTGAGAGAGCCCACACTACATAGACTCTGATTAGATGACTCATTTTGGTTCTGACCCGAGCCCTGTTAAAAATTGACAAAAAAATAAGAAAAAATACAGTACAAGAAAAGATTATATGAAAGGTTGCAGAAAAAAGACATATGTATGTGAGAAATTGTATTTTCAAAATGTGTGCAACTTTGCTTGTCACTTACGCATGCAAGTGAGAAAGAACACACAGATTACACAGTTAGAAAACACATTGAAATGGGTGAGAAACTGAAGGAAAGGATGCAGAGGTTTGGCTACACACTGTCACCAATTACTTCCTGCTGAATCTAGACCTGCATGGTCTTAACGCTGGTTCCCTAGGTGATGCCTGTCAGTCAAATGAATCACATCAGAATTCAGCAGGCACTGTCCAATCAGGGAGAGATACTTAGTCATTCAGAGCACACTAGAGCTCTCTCACTGAACCCTCCTAAAATGGCTGAACATTAGGCATGCTGCTGAGGAAGTATTCCTCCCTCTGTCTGTCACCTTTAAATAATGTCATCCATTTTTCTCCTGTTCACCATGGTCTTAACCGTTCTTTTCCTCTCTCAGGAGAAATCAAGTGAAAGATGCTTTGCTAGATGTAAAAATGACAGCTTGTTTTTAACTCGCCTCCCTCCCCGAGATATCTTGGTTGTTTGATCAGACTTGTTCAAAAGGAAATGCACTTTCAAAATTTTTAGTAGGCTCTCTGTGTTACATTACCAAAAGGTGTCCTAGCACTTCGTCCTCAGAGGATAACAATTTTTTTCTTGTTTTTTTTTTTTTTTTTTTATACCACCTCAATGATTATAGAGAGAGCTGTGCCAACGGGCTGCTCAAGGTCAAGAAGAAAAAAACTTGAAGCTGCTCTGTGACATTGAAGGGCTTTTAGACCACCAACCCATATTTCTTCACAGCCATTTGTTGACACACTTCCCTCACTTTCCCCCTACACACATTGCATCTCTTGTCATACAGGGTGGCTGTGGCATAATGCCATACCGAGAGCCGCCATTTTCTCTGCGGCAGCAGCCATGCCATGCTCTGGGCTCAGCTCTGCCTATGGCTGGCACAGGGCCCACTCCTGGCGCTGACTCTCGCTCCCTAACTGTTCCAAGATCACCTTCCACAAAGACAGCTCCATCCGTGTAGTATGCAAGAGGGTGCAAGGCTAAATGCTGCCTCCACTCACACCTGGTAAAGAACTATTTCTGCATTCTTCCTCTGCCTTCACTCTTCCTCTCCCTACCACCCCTGTCCTGTCTCTGGCCTTTTTGGCAGGCATCGCCACTTGCATATACAGCCATTACATCACGAGCCAGGGAGAGATGCCATATCACACCAGCCAAAAAACACAGACATAGCTCAACCTTCTCCAGAAACAGACAAAGAAAAGGAGTGGGGCCAAGCTTGTCCAGGCCAAACAGCAGAATGATACTGAGGCAGAGTAAGACAAAGAGAGGAGGAGATTCACCAAAATGTGTAATAAAGAAAACTGTTATTGTAACCACTTTAATGGGAGAGTCCTCATGCTCCACCTTAGTGACATCTGCCGTAACACAAACCTTAGCCACGCCAACCCCAGTGAAGCGAGCCTCCAACAGCTCCTGCCGTCGGGGGTCCAGGCTATGCAGTTCTTCCATCATGGCTGCAGAGACAAGAGCACAGATTAAGGAAGGCGTTGTGGGGTCTGGTATATTCAAGTGGGAGTGACAGATCACTGCTTCAAAAGCATTGGTTGTGATGAGTCATGGCTGTTTTTAGCTATATGGATGTGGAAAATTCCTGTTCTGAGTCATCAATAAGCCTGACAATAATGTTTTCCACTACCATGTGTGTTCAACAAGCACCAGCCATCAACTTGAGAACTTAAATAGTCACAGTGCTTAAATGGACAATCTGGACCAAAACACTGCCAATAAACGATATTTAATAGGCATCAAAGATGTAGGCCAGATGTGTAGTCATTGTCTAGAAAATTATAGCATCATGTGATAACACCCTGGCATTATAGGCCTTAGCTGCATGGCGCTGGAGTTATGAAAGGTCACTAATAGGGGGACTGCCAAGTATACTCATACAAATGGAAAAGGCCACTACAGACAATAAGTGCCCATTTTGCTAGCTTGTGCAAAGGTTAACGTCTAAGTCACACGCCCTGACTGCTATGTCTGTTATCTATGGCTTACATACATTAAATGATCAGTTTAGCCAGCAGTGTTGGTGTCCATTTAGGGATGCATTTTAATCGTCTTTCTTGTGTAATTTAATTCCACACTGGCTTTGCTGGCACAGAAAACATTGTAATGACCTGCAAAATTATGTAAACTTTTATCGGTGAATGACTGACGAGTTAACGTTATGTTAGCTAGCTAATATTGGGGATAATTGAGCTAACAACCCTACCGCTGTTGGCCATCACTTAGCATTGCAACCTAAGAGCTAACGGTTAATATTAGCTAACGTTAGTAACATTAGATCTGATTTTGTCCAATAACACATGAAAATAAGAAAAATTGTCACTCATATAGGTACTGTCTCGGCTGTCTAATTATATTGCGACTCAGACCATCACAACTACTGTTCGAGAAAATAAATTATTTTACAAACACACGCAAGATAGCTAACGTAATGTAGCCAGCAGGCTAACGTTTACTCGTCTGTCAAAAGAAGCATCTTCTCGGTTCTATCTTGTCAGGTGCTCGTGCCACGACGTCTCTGCTCACTAAGATGTGATACTTGACCAGATTTATCCTTTTTTCGACAACTTAATATAATACTTACTGCAATTTAATATTTTCTCGGTCCTCTGGGGGGCCTGTTGTTAGCCCTGACTCCGTCCCCGTTGTTTCCCCGGTGCTCCGCAGACCCTCCCAGGCTAGGCCGCATCAACAGCCGCGTCCCTCGCGTGCTGATTCTTAACGATCGAGACACGGGGACGTGTGGCGTAGCTCAAGGTAGACGACGGAGGAGTACCTCGGAGGCCTCGACAACTCCGGGTATCCCAAACCCGCCTCGCTGTACTCCTTAGGCGGGGATCCCCATCACATCCCTCTCTCCAAGGACCATACGGTGCCTGTATCAAGTATCTCGTTTCACACAATGGCGACCCTCAAGATTCTGCGTTTTTCACCAGGTATAAATGCTATCTTTGGGCTAACGTTAGTTACCCCTATCCTTTTCTCCCCCGGTGGTGAGATGAATTTCGGGTCCTGGATTTCAGTCTGATCAAAACAAAGTTCGGCTTCAGTCGCCTTCCTCGCCGCAGGGGATTAATCTCTCTGTTTCGGAAGTTGAGCTGTTGCAAGCGTTTCAGTTGAATCCGGATCGATTCGGTTCGGTTCTCATGTTTTTGCAATGTAAACAATAATCAGTAAAATCTCATATTTTCTCGTGAGATTGTTCAAGTATTTTCACCTTCGTTCAGTCCACGCCTGCTCCAAATCTGCTGTCTGGACCAATGGCAAATTCCTCCGTACACAATACAATTTAGCACCCACCCACTCAACCACCAAAATGATCACTTATCAGAAAGTGTCCATTACCATGGAGTGCACACCCACATACTGCACTTATATAATATCAGTAAATTACACAATTAACTCTTTTTTTAATGGACATTCATATATGAAGGTTTGATTATCTAAGAACCAACATCATAACCTAATTTAATTCTTTTCTCTATACATATACCTTGTAATGCAGCTCTGGAATACTGAAATAAATGACAGACTTACAGTTTTGATTTTTATTCATTTTGCAAGTACAAAAATGTCATAAAGTTAACCTAAAAATCATGCATTTATTTCAAATCTTAGTCTATTAAAAACAGCAACCCACAGAATAGAAAGATGAATATAGGGGTAACCAGCCCTTTGCTCAGATAACTGTACAAATCAGCACAAAATAAGAGATATTCACTCTTGTGGCTGGAATTGCAGTGTTATCAGGGAAACATCCATAAAATGAGTTCTTCAACATTATGGCAGCTGAATTAGTGTAAGGCTTTTATAACCGTATAACTATCCAGTTATATACCCTTTATCAAAGTCACAATGGAACTTCTCAATTCTCAAAAAAAGCCAACACAGTCTGGGTTTGAGCTCCTAGTTTCAGCTGTGATTACAGGTCAAGTTCCTCTGTCTCAACTCTGCGTCTCAGGTAGCCGATCGAGAGCCTTGCGGTACTTGCACTGGATCCACACCCTGTACATGGTGAGCTGTTTGCCTCTGTTCACCTGCAGCCGTCTGTCCACAAGGTTCTGCACTTTCTCAAGCCCTGCCTCGGTGAACATCTCGTGGAGCTCATCTAAAAGAAGAATTACAGAAATATTTTCATGTATATAAACACATAAACACAATTAAAGAGTAAGATAATTTGAATAATTCTTTACAAATATGTCTTAGTTTTTACCTTGAGTAAAGAAATATACTCTTGTTCCATCACCTCGAACATAAAAGTTTTCTGACAGACACCTTCCTGAAAGAAATGAATTTGCACAAGGTAACTCTACAGAAAATTGCAAGTAATACTCTTTCATTGATGCAGTGCCATTTTAATTTGCATTGTATCATTAGTAAATACTGTATATAGACTTGACAGGTCTTGTGCAGACATTCATAGTGTTACTATGTGAAAAAGCAGCATATTCATGACAAATGAAGTGAAACGTGTTATAAGGATTAATTCAAGTAAAAGGCAATGAATAATTGATCTTTCTGACTCTGGACATTCTGAACAGCTATTTGGTCCAGAGGCTCACTGGACCCCAGTCTGACTAACCTTTCTTGAAGCGAAGCTGTGCCATATCATAGCGTCCATAGTCCCTAAGTAGCATCACTCCTCCAGGCTTCAGCAGCCGCGCTAATCTACAGATGGATGCCTGCATCCTGAGACAGGGTAAAACTTTAAGGCAACTAGTGTTATATTCAATGACTTACACTGAGTGAAAACCAAACAGAGGATAAGAAGAAAGACAAAGAACTTCTTACTTGTTGGGATGCAACGCTGATAACACAAAGATTAGCACTATAACATCAAGGGTTCCATCAGAGACGGGGTAATTGGCTTCCACATCACTCAAGTCATGAACAAAGGCAAAGCAGCGCCCAGGGTCATATTCTGGATTAGTCTGACAAGAAGGCAATGTTAATTCATCAGTTAACTGAAACCCCTGGAGATGAATACATCTTCATCACATCATGCTTTAATTCTCTCCATTATCTCACCTTAACTAACTCCACAGCAGTGCTGGAGAAGTCACAGCAGTAAACAAAAAGTCCTGGATCACTGCAAAGAGTGACACTGCAGTTATACTTTTAAATTTTCACCATAAGAAAAAAAAGAAGAGGACAATATTTGTCAGTCATGGCTCCGATTACACAGAAATACCTTAATTTGACTTACTTGTTGGTCTTTAGTATTGGAAAAACTGTATTGCCTACACCGCAGCCGACCTGCAGTAAAAAAACACGATACAATATAACCTTTATTTTATTTTATTGACTCCCATTTGTACTCAGTATCAAACACTAAAATATACAATAGCAAAGATTTTTCAAAAGATTGAAATCCGTAGAGCTGAACTCTTCAAGTTATTTTGGTTGGTGTAACTTTCTTAAAGAAAAAATGCATTTCAATCTATTATTTTTAGGGGGCAGAAGGGACATATTGCAGACTTGATGTGGTTTTTCTGTATGTGTGATAGGCTTTATTGTGTTTTAAATAAAACTGATAATAAAAATTGAGACATTACTCTACTCGGTCTTTAAATATCGCCATGTTATGTCATTTTACCATTTGTTTTGTTTAATTGCATGTTAGATGATGGGGAAAAATGTCCCCTCTATCTCTAGATATATTAAATCTAAAACTAACTTGCTTTCAAACAAATTTCTCACCTCCAGAATGCGATACGTGGCAGAAGACCCAGGCATGTCACCATCAGTATGAGACAAGGCTGCAACTTTGCTTTTTTGTTCTTGATCCGGACTATCTTGCTTACTATCATCTGTGCTAGACACCTCAGGAGGGGACTCATGGTTAATGCTACACTGTGGGGCCAACTCTGGAAACTCTGTGAAGAGCCAGTGGCGGTCTTTGAAAAAACGATTCTCATGGATTGTGTAAAAATCGTTCCAGTACTCATTTGCTCGACTGTCGTATTCCTCTGCAAAAAAAAAGAAGTAAGGCAGTATGGTTAGAATTAAAAACATCATCTACAGCTCAATGAGACAAGTACTATGGATAAGCAAAGCATTAAACCAGTCATCTTTGATGCCAGTCATACTGTGAAAATGTTTATTCAACAGAAAGACAACCTTGTTTCTCTGAAGGTAGTGGCTGACTGTTTTCTAAGACTTTCTTTTTAGCAGATTCTTCTTGTTCATCAGTCCACTCCACATTATCCCTGTAGACAACAGAACATAATTATTTAATTTGGAAGAGGCAATAACATAACATAAACACTAGATAAACCTAAGATGCTTAAAATTGAAGGGTTTATGGTGTGTCAAATGGGGTTGAGAATGACAAAAATAGACTCAGGATGGTGATGCATGACATATCATATCAAATCTTAAAGAATAAGTAGTACTAAAATGATATTCATCAGATGAGCTGCATAAAGAGATTCTGTTTTCAAACAAGATTAAAATATATATTTATTAAATCCCAATACATATTAAATGGATGCAGATTATACTCAAGATGTCATGTCAGTGTTATTAAGAAAAGTCAGCCCCAAATCACAGAGAATGACTTAACTATCTGTTCAGTATAATGCAACTGTTGTCTGTTTAGACTTTCTTTAATATGGATAGTAAAAAGTGCAAACAAACAAACAAAACAATACAAAATTTAATTTATTAACACCCTGAGGTATATGGTATAAACCTAGGGTACATCCATCTGGACAACAGAATGAAGAAATGCCATTGGATAGGCCAATACTTTTACAAAAAACAAGATGAATTGAAAAGAAATCTTTAATTATAGAAAGAAAAGATTAATGATCAGATGATACTACATGGCCCGTGAATACATTTTATTTTGCTATTAATATGCCACAAAATAACATTAACATGATAATATAAGATGTTCTTTGGTAAATCCCTTAAAAAAACAAACAAAAATAAACTACAAATCAATCAAACAGATCTATATATTCGTTCCTTAATAATAGTAGATATATTCGGTCATATACTAGATTTAATTCATTAAAAGCCAGTCCAGTGGTGGTCACAGACAGGAGACAAACGGGCTCTGACAGAAATGCCCACCAAAATCTACCTGCCCTTTCGGATATTCTGGATTAACTTTACCGACCATGCGTTGTGTTGGAAGACCTGCCGCGGGTCTGTGAGGAAACGTGTCCCAAACTGAGGTCTCTTAACATCTTCTCCTGTCGTTGAATCAGCCAGAATCAGCTTGGTTTCACCGCTGCCTCCCTCCACTCCGGCCACGGCATGGGTCGCCGCCATGTTTGTACTGACGCGACGGAAGCCGTGATGCGTTCAGAGACTATCGGACACTCTATTAATTTAACTACAAATTGCCTTGTCGTGAATTTTTTTTGTTATAAAAAGTTGTTATAAAAGTTGCAACGTATCTTTTGAATGTGAAAGGAGCAACGCATTTAGAAGAAGGTGATAGTTTTTATACGTTTTCTTGTTTTTGTCTCTCTATTTTTGCTATTGACATATTACCAATTTTTAAAATCGATCCTACTTCCATTTCTTAAGGCACATCTTTTACTTTACAATTTTATAACGCACTGCTCATCCTTACAACTAACCAAAGAACAGACTGGACGACAGGACAAAGCATACTAGTGTAGGATTAGGAGTAAATTGCAATCTGCATATTTGCGATATTGTGCGGAAGCTCACAAAGCAGACACGCTTCTTTGTCCGCATATATTGATGGACGCAGGTAGCATTATAACCTTGAACAGGAGTATAATCCAGCTCTGTCCACTGTATCCCACCGATAGGTGCTGTATATCAAAACGATCTACACTGAACTTCCAGGCTACATTGTTACAGGTTTGCAGCAGCATTTGATCCGTGCAGTGTGTATACACTAGAGGGAGACATATGCTAAGATTATGATACTCTGGTGTTATTAATCCCCTTGTTTGAACCGCATGCCTGTGCTGAAGTCACAAAGGTGAACAATGAACTCATGATTTGAGTCCGGTTAGGCTTCATTTGACCAGTCCTAACTAGCAAACCGACAAACAACAGTTTCTAAAGTGTAACTTGTACAGAGATCTTAATAGACCTTGCTGACTTTTCAACACGTCATTATACATTTGTGGGTCATTAGTGTCATATTTGTCAGTTTTCTGATTATCAAATGCATGGCTAATGTACTAGAGTAGAGCCTGTAAGACCTCAAGTAGAAACTTTCTTGCGCTGTGCAAATCTTTCTGAATAGCCTACAGCCAATAGGCTACAAAACAACTCAATAGCTTACGCTTAGAGGGAGAGATTTACTGATTAACACTTCTGACTTTTGAAATGAAGGAGGTCAATGTGTGATGTTTATCTTTGGCGGAAAGAAATAAGATTTTTCTACACTATTATTGACCTTTAAAATTATATCCTTTGCATTTGCTCCAATTTAGATTAAGAATAATAATCAGTTGACCTGGAGGTAGTCAGCATCTAAACTGAGATATTAGATTTAAAAAGGCACCCCTCTGTTACTGCAAATAGCTTAGAACAACTTGTTTACAATATTGCAGTAATAGAATGATCTGAAGAAAACATCAGAGTTGCTTCATACACTGAACAAACATGTTAGATTACAGTATGCAGGGCTGTACAAGCAAACTTTATGAAATCTATCAGATACACACTGGACTGTTAGGCTTATGTGAACAGGATGTGAAGACAGAGATATGTTGTAGTTAAGGGTAAGTGTTTATTTTAGCAACAACAATCCACATGCAACAGGAAATGGTCTGTGACATGGCAAATTGTAGCAAAGGAAACCCTACAAACTGGCATCTATTTTATCAGTGTCAAACAACATCATAGGGATCATGTCTAAATTAGATGTATATATTTCTTTAAAATTGTTGAATCAAAAACAATAGAAATTAGGAGCCAGGATTCCTAAAAATCAACATAAAACATGTTAGATTCTGGAGTTATTGTGTCTTTTTTGATTCTGTTTGGAGGAAATAAGTTTTATGTGCACTGTTTTCTATTCAGCTGCTGCTTTTGGCATTATAATGCATACTGAGGGTATATTTCTGTTTGCTGTGTTTGATCATTTTTAGCATTTACATTGTGACGTTTTCGAATTATTTGTGTGATAACTTACTCTGTCTGAAAAATTCTGGTTTTTAGTAATACCTTATAGACCATCGGTGATGTTTATTATAATTTATATCCAAAATGTAATGACAACCATCATGGCACCGCGAATAAAGAAGGAGTTTAATAAGTAACCTTTTAATAATTAATTCCTTCATTCCTTATTGCTATGGGTCTGAATATGAATTAATAATGACTTATATTTTTGTTTTTGATCTCAATAAAGGGTAAAATTAGCTTTACAGGAAGCGAAATGTCACACATAACACAGAAGTTGGTGAGGTCATGTATAATTTATTTTTATGCATTTCCTCTGTTTATCAAACTAGATCAGATCCTAGGCATCTTTAAAAACTGTGCAAAAAACAAACAAGGCAAACATGTATGCAATGAGCTTAAAGCCCATCTCCTACAGGACAGGCCTGCAGGATATTGATCGAAGCTGTATTTTGTTTAATCAAAGCTGTTCGCACCTCATATTGTGCTCTTTTCTCCCATTTAGACAGACAAAAGAGCAATGAAAGTTTGTTCGTTATTACTAAAAACAAGGCATTATGTGCAATAAAATCTGCTCTTATATTGTACACAAATAACGAATGTGGCATTTCAGTGTAACACAGTGCAGGTCAGTGGAAAATTGAAATTAATCAAACATTTTACCATTCAGCAATGTCCAGACTGATCATAATTTTTTCATACAGCATTAAACATAAAATGAACAACAAAAAAGCCCAACAGGTGGTAATGCAAGGAAGAGGAAACGTGTCAAAGCTACCACATGCATTTCAAAAACATATCAGACCACAAACGTCACTTTAAACCAAGTCAGCTCAGAGGCTGTAGTTAAAGTTTTCTCTGCCGCCTATTATACTTAATTGCAACCCCACAGAATGCTGCATATGTGTCAAAATTATCATGACAAACACGTGTCCAACAATGGGTTACATCCATTTGAACAGCATATTTTAATTATTATATTCTGTGGCATACATTTTAAGTACACTGGTAAACTTAAACGTGAAACTGACTTTTTCAGTTTGGTTAAAAAAAGGAACTCTAAAACAGCTGCACTCTGAAACAGCAACTCACCAATATTCATTTCAATGGCATCTTACTACTAATCAGTCAAGGCAATTTCTATTTATTATTTTTCTATTTTTCTGTTTTTTTATGAGCAAAACTGTAAAGGAATACTAAAAATTCTTTCAAAACATCGTTGTAATGTTGTAAGAGTCTCCCCAAAAAGATAAAAAATGACAGACTTCCTGCAAAAGTTGTGCTTAATGTAAACTGACAGTATCCATACAGTAGTTGGTAAACTCCAATCTCATTGCTTTACTGTACAAAACCTTAGTACTCTATAGACATGACATAGTTAAAAACAGAAATACCCAATAGCAGGCCACCATCTGTAACATATGTCACAGTTTTAATCCTTTTTTACAATATGTACAATTATTACATCATATTGTTGGCAGCAATATCTAGTTTCTCGCTACAGTAGCTGATTGTGTTACAGTGTAAAGGTTCTTCCTCGCATCTGTCTGTCTGCTACTACATTCTTCCTCTGTCGTCCCCTGAGTTTTTCTCTTTGCTTTCAGGTGTTAGTTGCCTCGGTAGGCTACATTGGTGAAGGTGGAGGTGGCTCCTTTATACAAAGGATTGTTAGCCTGTGAAAGAAAAGCAGAGATAAGACTGTTCAATTCACTCCCACTGTGATATCAAACTTTCTGACACACAGTTTAGACTTTCCCCTTTAGAGGGCAGCCATATTCTGTCACTGCATTTGTAGCACCCCTTACGTCCCTGAATGAAAAGCTGATGGTGTATGTAGTTAATATTTTTAATTATTTCTCACCGTATCCCATTTGGCTTTGGCTCTCTCCTCCTCAAACTTGGCAAACTCTCTGCGGTCGTGGATGGTGACCAACAGCTTCCAGATTAGCAGGCCAGCAAGGCCCAGTAGCAGAATGGCTCCCGCCACCGCCAAGAGCACCACCAAGATGTCTGCACCCTCCGGACACTCTGAGAAACGAGAGAGGAAAGGAGGGCAGAGGGAAAGAGAAACAGAGCTTATTTCCCATGGTGATCTCTATGACGTTTGTGAAAACACACTCACAACGTTAAGCAACAAACACTTAGACAAGCCTTTGCACAATGATCGAGTACATCATTCCTGTGTATTTGGGTGTCTGTGGTATAGCAAAACAATGCTGTGGTTTCCTGATTGTTGATGAGCTCTTTAGAAAAAACACATCACCAGATGCACACTCTGATCTTCTGTGTGTGTCCTAACAGGTTTACCTAATATTATATCTAAATCATAATGCTCAGTATTCTTTAAGTTTAAATGTCTTATACATGCACACGATCTTTTACATTACCTGGTTCTTTCACCACAAACAGAATGGATTTGCCACTCTCATCTTCGTAATACTGGAAGTGCACCACGCAGTCGTTCTCATCTTTGTACGAGCAATTCACTGCATTTTTATCATTGAAAACTGCAGAAGTAAGAGAAGAAGCAGCAGAAGAAGAGGAAAGAAAAAAAAACATTTTAGGAAATGACATGCAGTCTTTAAAAACTTGGACTATCGTGGAAAAATATTTTTTGGATCACTGTTCATGTATCATGGTTCCCACTGCTAATAAGAACTTTTTCCTCATGTGATTAGTTGTGGGAAAAAACACAGCAAACTTTATAACAACAGTTTAAGATCACATTATGTGGTAAAAAGTTCTGAGAAGAAAGAGTTCTCACCCAGTTTATCAACAACTCGAATCTCATCTTTGCAGATTCTACCACAGCTGTCGTCGTCTACGTACTGTCCTCTCTTGAAGTGTTGACACTCAACACACTGCCTGCAAGCACAGTCCCATAGGTTAATACAGTGGCCTGCACAGTGTGTATATAGTGAATGCTCTTTAGTAGCAGTGTATTACATAACCTTCTTTGCAAGAGGTGGATAAATTAAATTAATATTTAACAGTATAAATATACTGAGATGACCCTGTGCAGTGTTGTTATCTGCTGACTGTTTTGGCCTCAAGAGGTATTTCGACCTTTCTCTGTTGTTCATTAAACTTTACCTGACTTTGTTCAAAATATGTGGGAGAAGTTTGTATTCTCACCCTGGAATGTGGAAACATTTTGATGGAGTAATCCTGGCATAGTAGAGGGCAACCAGCCAAGTTAGTTAGACTTAAATTCCTTGCTGAAGCTTTATTTTTCTCCTCCCAGCTTTGCTGCTTGAGGATGGCAAAGTTGGATGATTTTCCATGAAATTTGGTGTATATATATTATTGGCCTAAAAGGATCATTTCAATTAAGTTTGGTGACATGCTGACCTTTTGCCACCATCAGATCACAATATCTCCTTGAGTCCATAACAAGATGTGGTGTTTTCAAAATTTGTAGTCAAATTTTCATTAATTTATCAACAATATGGTTCTTAAAGGAGTAATTTTGTTTTTGGTGACTGTCTTTCAGCCATTAGTGCCAGTTCAAGGCCAAAATGTTCACTTCTGCTTTACAAAGTATCAAAGTTTACCGAAATGTAATTTACAAATTCATGATCCCCAGAAAATGAACCATTTCCATTTTGAACCTTTCATGAGCTTTTCTCCACCACCATCCTTTAGGCTAAGATTTCAACTTTAGATATGAGATGGCTCAAAAACTAATTTCATAGAAGACTAAAGGGAATTTGCTGAGCACATTTATGGTTCTAAGGGTTTAAAGCAAAACAAATGTCCTAAGTCCCACAACTTTTAAAGCTGCAAATTGTTTGTCCTTTTTGAAACATTAATGGAGACGGGACTTCAAAAGTCTTTTCCCTCTCTCTCTCTCAGTTTAAAGAGTAGGAGCTTACTTTTTTATAGTGCAGGAATCAGGACAGGTGGGGCATTTCTCACAGGTAGCCCCGTAGGCACCTGGTTGAGTGCATTGACAAACGCCGCACTCGCAGTTACCCCTGCCGCTGCACAGCAGACCGATGCTGGACATGCAGGGGTCTGTGCGCGTGGAGCAGTTGCAGTTTTCTCCTTTCCAGCCAGCATCACACTGACAGAGTCCACAGCTGCATTTCCCATGATCTAAAGGAAATCAAAAAGGAAGAGGATGTTCATAGTATCACATTCTTAAAAAGATATACACTTTAAATTTGAATCAAATATATAAAACTTAAATATTATATCTTAATTCACACTAATCCAAAAGGAGTTCTTCAGAAAATACATAATCATGTGGGCTGAGCTGGATAAAAAAATCAAAATTCAAATTAAACAACTGCAAAACCAACCTGCATATATATTTTTAAAACATGTTGCATGCTTGGGCAAGTATCTTTGTGGATGTGTTTGTAGATTCTCTAACCATGTAATTACTAGTATTAAGAGTAATGTGTTACTCATGCGTTATTTGTGTACTTTTTACATGCAGTGTGATTCTTCTTTTTTAAAGTTATTTAACTTAATTCATGTTTTAACTGGTGTATCAAAAAACAATAAACCTCTAGCCTGTCATTTAAAACAGTCATCAACATTTGAATCTCACTCAACAAAAGCCATTACGCACATCTGTATCATCCCTACTCTGACAAAGGCAGGAAATGTTCTTATTGAGAAAGCACACTTTAATGATTCCTCATCTCTTTACAGGCAGACACACACACACACACACACACACACACTCATTCACACACACACCCATACACGCACACACACATACAAAGACACATTTCCTAAGATTTTACCAAGTGTAAAAGGCACAATAACCAGGTCATTCTATGAATTATGTTACAGTGATGCAACTGCTTGCTAACTGAATGTGGAAGTGAGCTTTTGTCCCTGGATTACCAAAGACGCCTCACAACAGCACATTAAGCTACCTCAGAAACAAAGGCAGAGCCCCAGAGACTGCAGCGTTCTTAGCAGGAGAGCAAACAGGATTTGGCACTGGATGACTAAGAGCAAAGTGAGTCACAGCCCAGCTGGGCCAGACTTGGGGAGTGACTGGTCATGAAATATCATAGAGGGTCCAAGGGTCGCTAATTCAGAGCTCAGAACGAATCATTGCTGTTGTAAACTTGAGGAAACGATTCCTCATCCTTCACCTTGTCACCTACGGCTTCACTTTTGGATCTTGTTAACAGTCTCTAAAGTCTGCATTGTATTTGTAACCATGAGAACTACACTAACAGTGTAGTGCACTTATCCTTAATGAGAGTGAGTTGTTGGCTGATTCATACACATAAAAAGAAATAGTTAGGTTTACATCATCTCACTCTGTCTCTGAGACAGCACGGCAATCAGACCTATTAATGTCATGCCTGGGCTTTTAGGGATGGTTAACATGGCCGCCAATGATAAAAAGACAACAACAGTAAAAAAGACAGAACAGTAAAACAGAACATTTCACTATTTTATTCTGTTTTTTTGCTCACAAAAAGAAGCAGAGGAAACAGAATTTAGCTCAGTGGGGGTGTAGGAGACATGCTGGAGAGAGAAGGTAGTGAACGAATTGCCGGCAGAGGAATGCAAACTTTCCTGTTCTCTCTTCGCTCATATTTATGGGCCCTGGGGCTGTGCTTGCCGACGCTTGCGCCCTGGCCTTGCATGGCTCTCACAGCCCCTAAGCAGGGGAAGAAATACGCAGCCACAGGGAATATCACAGAAATGGAGCATTGTGGAGCCCTGGGTTGCAGTAGCTACAATTGAGCTGGGGCCAAGGGACGCTGATTCTTTACAGAAAATAACGTCATGTCTCTGTTGAGACACAACAGCTTAGCCATCCTAAATTGAGGTCTGTGGACTGTCTTACACCAGTTATGGATTTGTGTTGTAGGAGTGTAGGTGGGAGGGTTGGGTGAGTGTCTGCGCACAGGCTCTGGGTGTCATCACCGAATGCTTTAATACCATTTTCTCAGAAAAACAACCTCCCTTGAGAGAGACTCCAAACTTCTCCTTGTTGATGTAAAGAATGTGTTATGGATTGCAAAACAATTTCAGCATGTCACCGCACACATGACCCTCTATCTTTTACTGAGGTCATGGTGCACCACGGAGTGGCATGTTTTGGTAGGTTTTGAATGTTTCTGTGAGAAGGACAGTATATATATTCCATTTTAGACTTTCATTTCAAAATACAGTCAGGACTCTCTGATTGTTGCACTTTCAGTTCACTAGAAGATGCATAACTGCAGAACTGTATAGAGCATTTAATATGAAGTCAAAAGTGCACTTCTGTGTTTTCATATTGCTCTTTAAAATCTTTGCTAGCATCACAAAGAACAGAATAAAAACAGAATGATGAAATGCAACAGAGGCTGAGATATCATTACTTCTGGCTCTAAAATGCAGCTTTCTTTTCTTCCAATAATGCAACTAAATCATGTCTTTTTATGAGATCCTAATTGACAAACATGTTTTTTTATTTTATTTGATGATCCTAGTTTATAAAACAGGATTTCTGCTGTAAAGCAGATGCTGTAATTAAATTACTTGGGTTGTTTCCTTGGACTTGTCTAAGCTCCTTTAGAGCCACAGAGAACATTTTACGTCTACTAGGCTGAGTAGTATCACAAATTGATTAAGTCCCCTTTTGAAAAAAAGCAGGGCATTTTAAACATTTTAAACATTAGATGCTTTTTATTTCTTTTGGAATCCAAGTTGTTCTGCATCTCTAAAGTTTGTCTTTCTCATTGTACATAAAGGCAAAAGCACTGTTTTCTATTCTGCCACTGCTCTCATCCCTCCTTCTTAAAGGCCTAAATTGCTGTTACATGAAATTACCCAACGGCAAAACCCATCACAGTTTTATCAGTGTGATTGAGTAACTGTGTACCTTTCTGTGCAGACTTGAAATAGGGAGTGATAGCACATCATGTGCTGCTGTGAACGGTTAGAGCACAAAGTCAGGAAACACACCAAGTCCACAGGCCTGACAGAAGACTATTCATTTGTAAGAGCAACTGTTTATGTTTATCAGCTAAATTATGCAATTATTTACATCTCCTTTACAAACAAGCAAAGACTGTCACAATAATTGCTCATTGTGTTTTTTTAAAAAAAGGCTGTAAATTCTTGATTCGTCAAGCTAAGTATCAGAACACTATGTAAACTGACCAAGGTGTGTTTACAGACAGAGAGTGCTTTGAAACAACTAAAGAATGTTTCAGTCGAGTCGAGGCCACGGATCAGGGAAAAGGAAGGGAAGGGCAACATCATCTTTCCTGTAGAACATTCAGCAAAGTGCTCTGTAAGGTTGCTTTAAGCACATAACAAAAGGGGGAAACTTAACCATGCAGATACTTTTGATATTATGTGCCCTACTTTTAAGATTTCTGCCACTACCATCATCTGGTTTCCAGATAATTAACTTGTATGTAAGTTTTCTTTACTTGGATCAGTCAAATAATGCCTATTCATTGGACACTGAGTACAGATGCAATAAAGAAACTGAAAGAGGCAGCGAAAATTAAACTTGTAGGTTACTTAAATCACATGTGTGAGTGTGTAATTGTCCCACCCTGAGGAGGATTGGTATGTTGATGAAATTATTCCTGTTTGTTCTTGAGGTACCTGTTCTGACTCTCAGTTGTTTTCTAGGAGAATGTCGCACACACTTCAGTTCAAAAATAACACCGATTGGGACAGAAACAACTTTGTCTACTCACCAGAACACAACGCCCCTTTGAAGCGCAGGCAGTTGTAGTCGTCACATTCGCAGTATTTTCCCCACACCTGCCCAAACTCATTTGCGTGGCAGGAGCACTGTCCGCACAAACAGTCGCCTCTCCCGCTGCAGATTGGGCTGTCTGGTTTGGGAATGCAGTTGGCATCATCTGACGGGCTGTAGTCCTCCACCGAGCATTCGCATCGCGGGCCCAGACGACCTGGGTGACACTGGCAAACGCCACACTCGTGGGTCCCGTTGCCATTGCTGCAGAAGGAGCTGTTGGCTTCAGCCTTTGCCTCACAGTCGCAGTTGCAGGCAAAATCCACCGTGACCTCCAGTGAATCCTTGAAGCCTCGAGGTTTGATGGTAAAAGTGCGACTTTTCTCTTTGGGACAAGCTCGCAACTGAGCCTCCACGCTGAATGACACCTGAACAGGGAAAAATGTCTCTGTGAGAGTCTGTGTGTTCAGACACTAGACATGCATGTCAGCATCTCAACTGATACATACTGTGTCTCCAATCTTCAGGCCGGAGCAGGACTTAAGCCCAGGGATGAGCTCTCCATTTGTGCAGGTGGCATTGAAGGAGAGATTCAATTCATCTGGGACTCCCAGCACCTCCAGTTCCACTTTGGAGCGGATTTTCTGCCCAACACAGATTTTCATCAGAGGTTAAACAGTTAAACTATGTTGCACTTTTTTTTTTTTTTTACAGAAGAAATAGATTACATCATATTGTACTAAATTAAGAAAATCCTAACCGCGTAAGCCTCCTCAATGAGCTGAATAACATTCCCAGAGTCATCGGACAGCGTTCCCACAGTTGTGCCTGGAATGAGTTGACTGTATTCCTGGGAAGACAAACATGACAGCAGACCCAGTTTTTGCTTACTCTTCTATAGCAATAACTTAAACATATTCCTGCTGTGGCACAAGCAGTGCACTTTGTTTACCCTGTAGAGAGGCTCCACATAGCTGGTGACGGCAAAGATTAAATTTATGTTGTTCTTGGACATTTTTTCTGTCATGAGCCCCAAGGAGGGATAGTCCTGGAAGACACAGGAAGCAAATCTCTTCAGTTAAAAGTAGGTTTTGTTCCACTCAAAAACAACTATAAAAAACAAAAAAGTAAACTACTCATGCATTTAAGCGTTTGCCTTTACCAACACAGTAGTTTTGTTGTAAATATTCTCATTATCCAGGTGACATTCTCCATCATTGGGCTGTACTATTCCAGCTATTCGTCCATCAAGAGCGATGTGAGTTTTGGCATCAGTCGTGAATACCAAAAGGTGAGAGGCATCTGGACGCCAGCCAATCCTCTCCTAATGACGATGATGGACACAGAAGTAAGTAAAGAAAGGCTGATATGCATGTATGTGCACGCTCTGTCTTGCAAATCAATGAGGATGTGTATGTTATCAGCATGTGATTACGTATGCATACCTGGCACACCACAGCCTGCATGATAGCATCAAATCCACCCTCTGGAGCATCTCTGTTTCTTGAAATCTTCTGATTCCCTACCTCCTCAGTGAAGCGAGCTACCGTCTCCGTCAGTGACAGAACATGCTTGAATCCAAATTGAGCCTGGCATTGTTCGTTAATTCTGTATATATTCAAAAAGGGGAATGGGGATAGAAAATCAGTAAAGGAGAAAATTGATTTTAGATTGTTTAAGACAACTGGACAGAACCTGAAACATTAAAAAAATCTTCACCTCAGCTTTTTTTCTTAAAGGTAACACCAACAATAACCTCCTCACTTACCCGTAGCAGGGGTTTTCTACTGCCTCTGGAGGATAGGTGTACATGTAAGGGGACGTGGTCTTGTCCACAAAGGCTCCAAACCCCATGCGTAGGTTGCTTGTGGTGCGGCGCATGGACGCAGCGAGCTCACTGCCCAGAGTGCGAAGGCGTTCCAAGTCATCCTTCATTGAAAAGGAAAGATCCATCAGATAGTAGAGATCCACTGGGTAATCCTCCACCTGCTTCACTGACACGGTGAAACGTTTGGCATCACCTGGAAGGGAAAGAGAGGTGGGCCTTAGAGATTGAGGAATGCTGGAATGAATTGTTGTTCCTGAACCTTTTCTGCTCTCAAGAAAAGGGTGCTAAAGCAAACATCTGGTCTGGTGGGGCCGTTAGCATTTGGTCATACATAGTTACAGGCGAAGCCTTTTGGGCGTAGTACCTGGTCTTAGTGCCATATGGAGTTTCTGAGGCTTTATCTGAGTGACATCGGCAGTCCCAGAGGCCTTATCACTGAGTGGTGCGTCGTCATGAATGGTCAGGGTGCTGGAGGGAAACTCCACAGCTGCATCGCTGCATCCTCCATCCAGCAGGTTCTGCTTCAGGTCGCAGCGGGACAAACTGGATCCACCTTTCCCGAACTCCTGAAACAACAACATCCAGTCTGTTATGAACTCAAAAAAGGTTAGTTAAAAAATACAGTTACATTCATGAGGTGATGCTGATTTTGCATCCAGTAGCAGGCTCACTTATCTCAGACATAAAGAGGCCCTAAAGCCCAAACCCACTTCCTCTAATTTCCTTAATACAGCTTTTCAACACTGTGTATGTTAAGGAACAACAATCTGAGGATGACAACAAAAAGTATGCAGTTGGGAAATGAGATTTCTGTCCTGACTTGCTGCACTGGGTAATTAATGGGAGGAGCAACTAGACACTGTGTGTGTGTAACTGTAGGTGTTTTTACCTCCTGAGAGCACCACGCACAGCTGGGGTGAACAGCCAAGCACTGCTGACAAGTTGTGACTCCTTGTGATGTGCAGATGTTGGAACCTGTTGACAATCACAACGTCAGAAATGTTGCAAAATATGATATTTTTCCTTCTGAGGAGCTCATGAGTGAAAAAGACCTGCACTCTGGTTGAAAAGTTGAGAGGCTCTAGGATGTAGAAAGAATAATTAATATGATGAGTGAATGAAAAGAGTGAATGTTATTCTCACAAGATCATCATCAATGCTGGTTACATGTTGCCCATGCAGGCTCCTTCTCTCTGAGGAATTAGCATAAATGTGCTTTGACCACATTAAAAACCGGAAGAGCGAGCAGTGTCATGCAGCTCTGTACAACCTCCATAGATGCAGACACTGCAGACATCAGACAGTCTTTCACAAGAGCAGCCTTTTGTGCAATTGTGTTGGTGATTTCAGAAGCCACAGTGTGGTTTACCTATAACATGACCGATGATGCTAACGTTCAATATGTAAGAGTGTTTCTGCCAATGTGTGCAATATGTAATATAAAAAAATGTATAACTTTCAAAGCCTTATCTATCTGTTATCTGGCATGACCAATGGGTGTGGCTTACTTGAGTTACACAGAGAGGCTTGGTAAAAAAAAAAAAAAAAAAAAAGTAAATCACCTCAGTGAGTGTTACATTTGAGTAAAAATAATCTAACACAATTTATATGAGAAACTACATGGAGTTTGTTTCATGAGTAACTGGCTTAAATCAGTTGAACTCCCATCAAAGCGGCCCCCCCTTTGAAGAACACACACAACTGTTTAATTTAATAAGAACGAGATAAAAGCTGCATAAAGTAACACACACAGATGACTCTGATAAACTTGGTAGAAAAAGACTCGTTTGTTAAGTTAGTTCGTCCTTGAGTTAATGGAGGAAAAGTAAAAGTACAAAGTTGCTGAGGAGACCGGGGGGAGCCTGTAAAGGACCCACAGTCATCTCACAGGAATCACAACTCGACTATTTTCTCTCCCTTATAAGGAAAAGTGGCGAAAGCTCCAACAAAGCGGCACAATTACGACCAAGAGTCCCGCACCGGTAAAGTTAGTTAATAATGAATAACTCTGTGTTCCTTATGAGACTATTATTCTTCTAATCAGCACGTACAGTGTGAACAGCGGTACCTTTAAAGATGCCCTGCAACACGGGCGGAAACACCCACAGGTCGTCTAAGCAGGTGAAACTTTTTTTTTTATTAAAAAGTAAACTCTTCTTACCGAAAACGTTTGATGCGGATGATAAAAGCAGAGTCAGGATCGTTAAACGGTGTGAAAAAGTTCCCATGGCTGGAGTTTGACGGAGCCGTCCTGCCTTAACTCGTCCGTGTTCCCGGTGGACTCGATCACTTCGCGACTTGAACGCCTTTCCTCATTCTCGACTTGACTGAACGCATGTTGGGTCACACAGCTTTGCCTCTTACACCAAACTCTCATCCAGTCACGTTTATGATGTGAACAGCAACGTTTATGGCATGTTGATACCCGTTACTCACTGATTGGGTAACATCTGATAAGTCGAGGGAGGAAAACTTCCTTTAAACCCTCATCTTTTGGAAGGGTCAAGAAATGACAAAGACATTGTTTTTAAGTCTCTCTGTAACTCCTGAAAAGGTATTGAGAAAAAAAACAGATTATTACATTGAACATACAGTCTAATGCACCAAGAACCAAAAATAATACCAAAATAATGTATTTT
>JAPZDV010000009.1:5133964-5185832 GCA_029814665.1 Acanthurus lineatus
TTTATATAACGGAATAACTTTGGCAGTTTTCATTTTCTGTGGAAATGTCCCGGTGGTGAATGATAAGTTACAGATGTAGTCCAGTGGCTTTGCGATACTAATAATGACTTTTTGACTAATATCATATTAATTCCATTCCAGTTTTTCCATTCCAAGTCTTATTTTTGCAATTGTTAACTATATCTATGATTTCTCTTGTCTCTACAGGTTTTAGGTAGATTGATCTTAGATTTCTTGATATGTAATCTTCAGCAACCTCCATCTCTTTTGGTTTCTTGCCATTTATTTTTTCTGCCAACTTTGGTCCCACATTTACAAAAAAAATCATTGAACCCATTAACCACATCATTTTAATCATTTAAAGCTCTACCATTGTCAATAAAATATTCTGGATAATCTGTGCTGGTTGAGCTGTTTCTAATAATACTGTTTAAAATATTCCATATACAATATATAATATTGCTTTAATTATTTTCTAATATTTTGGTAAAGTATTCCTTCTTGTATATTCTCATAATGTTACTTAGTTTATTTTTAAGTTTCTTATATTTATGGTCTGTCTCTTTAGTTCTATTTTTAATGAATTGTTTGTATAAATTATTTTTTACAGGCATTTTGCAGTCCTTTTGTGATCCATGGCCTGTCCCTGTGATTTTGTCTGCTTGTGTATTATATTGTTGGACAGTTTTTATCATATAATGACTTAAATACGTTCAGAAATGTTTGTGTCTCCAGTTTTGTGATAATAATTCAGTTGTGAATCCATTTATTGATTCTTCTGTTATTTTTCTTCTATATTTGATTTTATGATTCACTTAAAGAGTCATAAAAACAAGGCAACTGGACTAAGTTGAGTTTTTGGGAAGACGTTTCACTTCTCATCCGAGAAGCTTCTTCAGTTCCTTCTTCTTCAGAACTGAAGAAGCTTATAACAAGAGAAGTGAAACGTCTTCCCAAAAACTTAACTTAGTCCAGTTGCCTTGTTTTTATGACTCTTCAAGATACTGCTTCCTTCATTTTATATGGGCATCATTATGTGAGACTAAAGACAAAATAATAAGTGACTGACATCCTGTTAAACATAGAATATATGTTGCCCTGCCCTCTACTGGACTGATAAGAAGTCAGCATATAAGCTGCACAAAATGTGCATGTAATATAAAACAAAACTGAAAAAAACCTGCCATGAAATCCTGAATATCCATTTAAAACTGTGGGCTCAAATCAAATGACCAAAACACTTTGAAATAACCCAACAACAAGTAACGGAGAATTGACATAAGAGCCTTGTTGGAAAAATATATTATATAACAGGATATATTCAGTATTAGAGTTTATAGATGATTGTGATAAACAGTCCTTTTATTAGAGTCTAAATTGACTGACTCTGCCACAAGCGATTGCTGTGTAATATGCATTTCCTAAAAACAGTCTAGCCAAGCCTTTTTCACTAAATTTATGAATCTGATAAGTGTCTGCCACAGACAAAACCTATTCCCATTCCCCTGAATGATGGAGCATGCAGAAATTTGCCAGCTACTAAAACAAGAAAAATAAAGAAATGAAAAGAAAATGAGGCAGAAAATGGGATAAAAGCCAAGATTGCCTTAAAGAAATAAACTTCAGGGGGCATATGGTGTTGGTTTGTCTGTGGGGGGAGTTTGTGGAAGCAGACAATGCTTCTTATCTCTGCACTAGTCCATTTATTGAATCTTTATCCCTGTGCCATGCTCTTATTCTCTGGCTGGTTGCTAAGTTACTGCCACCCATGTCCAAGTATTGCCGTTAGAAGAAATGACGGAAATAAAGAAATAAGCAGAAAAGCTATAATAGTCAACTGTTCCGCTGGCATTAAGCTTTCAGTGTGGGTGGATGCTGCAGGTAATACTGTGTGGGCAATCAAACCCCATCTCCTCTATTGACTGATTTGGATCTATTGGCGCCAAAGCCCTCCGTGGTGACCACCCCCACAGATGAATGGTATTTTAGGAAGAGCACAGATACAGTTGTCCTTAGTAAAAAGCCAGAGACTGGGTCAAATGGCAGCCAATTAAGACTGAACAAGAAGCAAAGTAGAGGGACTGGAGGATAAAAGGGGAATAGAAGGGTCCTGACCTGTCTTATAGATCCATCTGGTGCTCTTTAAGCTTTTCACTGAATCTGAGAATGCTTGCGCGGGGAGCCAATTTCAAAATACAATCGCTCTCGGACAAAAATCACTGTTTGGTTAACCACAGCCGGCTTACCCTTTCCCGCTTCGCTGGGTTAACTGCCAGGGAGGAGGTCAAGTGGGGGGGATATGAGTTTTTCTCAGGTGAAGGGTGGCCAGCTTATGAATTGTGCCCTGGAGTCGCTGACAAGGGACAATGTGTGTTTGTGCTGTGATGCTTTGATATCTGATCTGTCTCAGCCTCCTCGAGCCCCTCTGGATCCGCAGCTTGTATTTTCCCCCCTCAAACTGACATGTGGAGAAAAGAAAAATCCACAAAAAAACATACATCTGCAGACATGTGAGTGATGGAGATAATGTAAAGGCTGCATGAGGGCATTTCTGTCTTTATGAGTCTTTTTTTTTCAAACTTCACAAATGTGGGGAGTCTGAGCTAACCTGCAGTTATAGAGATGCAGCAGAAAAGAAATAAGTTAAAGTAACATAGAAGACAAACTGACTGAATGTAGAAAATAAAGGGACTGAGGGGCAGACAAATCATGGCTGCCTGCAGTACTGAGGTGTGGATATGTGTCTAAATGGAAATGAGGTTAATGGGTAGCAACTGGTGGAGTGCATGAGACGTCTGCACTTGAGAGACAGAGCAGGGATTTCTTCAATTAGATTCATGAAATCTGTAATCTGTTTCTCAAACAACCAGATTTTCACCAACCATTCAAACAGGAGGCTGGCTGCAGTAGGTGAGAAAAACACACACACACACACACACACACACACACACACACACAGACAACACACATACACACACTCTGAGAGCCTAATATCCCCTCGCAAATCAAAAGCAAATGAAGTCATTATCTCCTTAAAATAACTTCAGTGACTGATGTTTGCTTAGTGTGGGGTTGATGTGGGGCACCACTCTGCCGCGGCTCTGCGTACCTGCAATCTGTATCAGTGTGTAATTAAATAACTGTAGTTACCTCGGCGTGATTATGAGTTCCAAAGGTGGCGAACCCCTTAAGATCAAAACTCGGCCTCAAACACACTCCTTGGTTAATATGTTCGCAATTTAAATTTCCAAAACAGACTTTTAAATATTTGCATTTTTCCTAATTGCACACACACTCAGCTAACACGACACAGCGGCCCGTGTGTGTGTGTGTGTGTGTGTGTGCTTTGATCAGCTAATGAATGGGCATCATAGGATGAGTCTGTTAATTGAAAAAGTGGGAAGTCTGTCCCCTCTGGGGCCGAGGGGCTTGAGAGGGTGTGGCCAGTCTGGGTCTTGAGTCATGTTAGACCCTGTGGCGGCACCACAATCAAAAGCAGAGGGGAGATGATGGGTGGGGTCAAACTCCACCTCCTTGTTGCTATGGATGTCTTCACTTAGTTTGTGTTGCTAGGCTGCCAATTCCCTCATGTTAAGTGGAAACGTCCCCCCCCCTCTCCTCCGTCCAGGCACCTCATCGCTCCCTCCCTCTCTTCTCCTCTAAACCAAAATAACTTCACCAACCATCTGTCACTGGGCTCACAGGTCTACTGTTGCTTAGGAACAAGTCAGATACTCACATTCACGTCTATATGCATCCTCATATGAATATATCTTCATATACAGTTATGCAAACAACGGCTGTTTGTCAGGAACATGTCTCTGCCCGTGACCGCTACATGAATGAAAGTGTGCGGCATTCACAGTAAATCCTGAGTCTGATGCTCCAAACGGTTAAAAGTTATAAGTCAGCAACAGGTTGTGCAGTTAATGATGCTTTAAGGGAGCAAAACTTCTTAAGAGATCCACCATCCTGCATGTGGAGGTGAGCCTGGGCAAGATACTGAACAACAAACTGCTCCCGATAGCTTTGTCATTGGTAGGTGAGTTTGCATGTGACTTGGAGAGCATAAGTTCATCACAGGTTGCTTTTTATGGAAGCAGTATATTGTTCCTGATGAGCAGGCCGACACATTACACGGCAGTCACAGCCATCACAGAAAAAAACTTATTGTAATCAAAAGACATTAAAAAGTGACAAATTTTCAAACAAAATCATCTAATTACTTCAAAAGAGCAAGATGCTCACTGAAGTGTCCTCCTCCTCACAAAAACTTTCTTCTCATTTGTAAATTCTTTGAAGTTTTTCCAGCTGAAAGTCTCACAGAGGCATTGTTAGGGTTTTAATTGTATAACAGAGGATTTACATATTGACAGAGTGATGAAGTGCAAGAACAAGCTACTTTCCATAATCACGCTGCAATAAATAATAGAGGAGAATCAAATTGTGCAGCACTGATTTACATGCTGCCAATTAATTTGCAGTATCCAAATCCAACGGGTAATGAGATTATTTGATCTTCTTGTACATGAAAAATACTTGTTCTTATGTTATCAGTCATTAATAAATTATCCCGAATTAAAACACCTCCAGGCTTACACAAGGTATTTTAGATGGAGCTAATTATTGTTTGCACACTTGCTTGTCAGATTGTGGCTGAAAGCTGCTTACCCAGACATCAGAAGCATCTCAAATTGAATTTCATGGCCTTTATTTTTACACAAACAGCAGATTAATTTGACAGGCTCGGCAGAAGAAGTCTTAAGGAGTCATTTCAAAATGTTTGAGGCAGATTTTCATTAACAGTACATTATATAAGCGTTTTAAGAGATAAGCAGCTGTAATCCTTTGCAATGTAATTAGATCATAAATATTTAATTGGTTCCCAGTCAGACAAAATGGTTTAATTGTTTCTAATTTTAGTGATGTTAAGGTTTCTTCCTCTTCATAGGAGTTGCTTTTACCATAAAAATTCGCTTAGATATTTCTGAAAAAATTTAAATATTTAAAATTTCACTGCACAAACAAGGTGGAAATCATATTTATCAGATTATTTTCCTGCAGGACAAACTGGCCTCTCGGGGTAATTTTCAGACCCACTGAGCAAATATTCAACCATCAGGTATTAATCTGTGTTGATGTCCAGTAAGTATCTAGTTTGAGTCATCAAAAAAAGGGGAGAGTCTTGCAAACTTGACAGATTTGTATATCGGTAGAAATCAGTTTAAATATTTATAAAACATTTAATAATTGAATACAGCATTTCTATCTCTATAAGTTTAATTATTCATTGGTTAGAGAGGTTATGTAGGCAGTAAAACCAAAAACAATACACAAGGTAATTTAAATGGAAACACATCATTATGCTTTACAAATTAACATATTTTTTCCACAAAGAAAAATGGCTGTCAATACAGTATTCACTCCCTAAAATAAAACCTCATATTATGGATACAGAAGGAGGTGAGTAATAGAGACATCAGCTCCATGAGCTGTAATGATTTCAAACTTCAGTTTTCACTAAGTTTATATAAAGGTATATTTGCTCTCAAACGTTTTTTCCAAAAGCTCATAACTCTTATAGCTCGTTAAAGATCAAGGTGCTGTGGTTTAACCCCCACCTTAGTAAGATGTTGTCCCACCTGCAAGAGTCACAGAAAACACTCAAAAAGCAAACAGATATTTGAAAATCACATTCCAGTAAAAACAAAGAGCTGTCTGCTGATCACAGGTTACATTTCATAAGGCAAAGTGAATGGGAGCCAATATTTCTGATAAATATTTACATGGTTTCAGTCATTGTTAATTATTTCAAGTCTTCATTTCTAAAATAATGCTTGCTGTGCCTGTTGGTCTCTTCCTATTGAGGCCCCTGTGTTGCAATGACTGTTTCCTCAGCAACAGGCATCAAACTGGATGAATACCTCCCAAAGGAGCAGATGACTTTTTGCTACGTGTTTTGAATTCTGTTATAACTGAATGTTTTTATTTTTCAAATGATTTTTCCAACAATTAATGTGAAGCCATCAAAGTTAATGTATGTCTGGATCAATATTGATGAGGCTTTTTGGTGTTATTGATTTACATAAATGAGTGCTTGTTTGTGTCTGGGGAGCTTTCTTTTTAAAATCCATGTTTATGAGCTATTTAGCCCCGCTATTTCCTGAAAACTAATGGCACTGAATGGAGAGATAAACCGGAAGTATCTTTTATTTCAAAATACATTCACTCATTGAAGAGTTTTTAGGAAACATTTTGCTTTCCATTACTACACTGCTCAGGACAGCATAGCTTAAATCATGGAGAAAAAAATGTTAATATGATGTTAAATGCTTATCTGACAGATCGCAACTTATTTCAGTGAATTATTCACAAGAAAATAGGACAAACATTGTATGTTTTAAGACATAAGTAGACTGAATGCCTTGATATTTTGGTCTTTATTTACTTAGTCTCTTCATAGGAGCAGCATCTGACTGCTTCCCCTGGTGGAGAGTGGTGGTGTGATCCACAGGGAACTCATCATCACTTTAAAACGCACCAGAGACTTGGCACAAAAGAAGCACCCGCGGGCGAGCACAGGCGCAACAGGACCGTCTCTTATTACACCGAAGGGAAACACGATTTGCACCTTGCCTACTATCTAGGAAAAGTCACTTCAAGTCAGAGAAACGTGGACTTTGAGTTGAAGAAACTTACTTTGGCTGCACCTGACGCGACGCCTTTTGACTGCAGCGACAGACCGGTGATGTGGATGTGGACATTACGCACCACACTGATGTTTTCCTGAAGATCTGGACTTAAAAACACGCGATAATATATTTTTTTACTTTCTTCCTCTCTTGTCCGAACAGTCACATGACGCAAACTGTTGCCTGGAGTCCAGATTTTGTGGTAAGACTGTGTGCCAGCCAGGAGTCGCGTGTCCATTTGCCTAATAACCACAAGGAAACATGAACGTCTCCTTCTTCGACGTGACCCAAGGCGCGCTGTTCAACGGGAGTCAGACCCTCGCCGGGACCTTGGCTACCTACTCCGGCAATGGTACTGACAACGTGGTGACCGGCGACGGCGGAGGGTCCCTGGTTCTGGTGCAAGACGAGCGCAAGCTCTTCGTTATGCGTGTGGTGCAAATCGCGGTGCTGTGCGTGTTGTCGCTCACCGTCGTGTTCGGTATATTTTTTCTGGGGTGCAATTTGATGATAAAGTCGGAGAGCATGATAAACTTTCTGGTGAAGGACCGGAGACCCTCCAAAGACGTGGAGACGGTTATGATAGGGCTCAGCTAGAGCATGGGGAGTCTAGAAGACTGGAGCTGATATGAGGATCTGATCGCAGGTCAAGATCGACATCTGCATGTAGATTAATCCTCGAAAACACTCTCTCTGTGTCCTACTGAGGAAATATATGCAAAAACTTCACATTTCCTTCCGAGGAACGACTACTGGAAAGTAGTCCAGCGACCAATGTTTGTGCGTAAAGTTTGTGCGTAAAACACGGGAAATTGTTTACACGTGGACTGATCTGTTGAATTTTCTGAGTGAATTTATTGTTGCCAACTTGAACAAAATGACTAAAATGTTTACAAGCTGTTACCTCATTTTTTGTTCGGTCATTTTTCTTTGTATTTTGTAAATCTGAAATGATTGTCAGTGAATGTTTTTAAAACTGTCAAAAGCATGATTGTGAATTCTTATAGTTCCACCTCTGCCAGTGTAAAATACATACGGACGTGGTGGATATGTGGGTATCCTCTATACAAAGTATTTTTCTTGGTCTCGTTTGGTAACTTCACTCTAAATAATGAATTGTTGCACGTTTTTGAACGGACTTAGTCACAGCTTAATGGAGTGATTCTGGTCCTTTTTGGCATGCTCGCTAACTGATCTGTAAAGTGATTTTTGGACCCGTTTTTGCACTTTTGAAATCACAGCTGCATGAATTATTTTGTACCAAAAACACAAAACTTGATAATGCAGCATGCTATTAAAAAAGTGAAATGACCATATTAAACTTTGTCATTTGTTATTTATCACAATACATGCCTTGAGAACATTGCTGCAGTGTTAAATATTGTTTTTGATAATTTGCTTATTTGAAAATTACATTTCCACAGATATTTTTATTCTAATACTGTGATTTAGTCTATTATATCAATCTGAATATCAATCTTTAGAGAGACATGCTTTTAAATTTTAAACTCAAACCAAATCAGACATGAGAAATGTTGACATAAATTTATATTTTACATAACTAAAGGGGAAGATTAATGTCTTGAAGCTGGATTACTGCATGGCACAATCACGCTTAATGGTAAAGTGCTCAGTAAAAGCAGGATGGAATTTATCACAGAGGCGATAAGAGGCCAAGCTGAGTTTTCCATCTAGTTGGCAACAGGCTGAGCTCATAATTGGCTTCACAGCATTTAATTTGATCTCTGTGAAGAGTGACCAGCTGCAATCAAGAAACATTCAGCCTTACCCTGACTATTTAACTCCCCTGTAGCCCCCACTGCACCTCAAGAGTTTATCAATGACATCCAGTTCATGTTCTTCTTCTTTTGTGCCATCAGAAAGTATGTAGAAGGCAGAGTAAATGGGAACCCTTATTGGAGTTTTAGAAGAATATCACACATAGTGAACACGTAGGGACATCCGTCCTTGCTCTTCCTTTCCTCTTTCTGCACGTTCACAAACCTTTCATAACTATTTCTGTTTCAGACAGACAGAAAGCCCTCAGACTGTTTCATAGGTGTCTGATATTAGGTTTCCATAGTATTGAGCTGAGCATTTTGGTTCAATCACACTTCTATTTCTTCTCTATTTCTTCTCTATTTCTGTCTGCACTCCCTCCTTCTTCTCTCCCTCTCTCATGGTCCTCACTCTGAAGCAACCAATGTTCTCATTATTATTTCAGTACTTGTTAGGAGAGCTGGGGTAGATGAATCCTTACAAACACACCCATGCATCCACACATGTGGCCATTCATTGTGCTCACATTGGACAACAATGTGCAACGGACCGGCAAACTCTGGAAGTGTCTCAGAGAAACAACATGAATAAATAAAACTTATTGGATAATTAGACTTTAATGACTGAAAACAACTTTAAAATCTATCTCAGACACAACATGTAGAGAGTATTTAATCCCATATCCAACCAACATATTTAAGATACAAGGACTACTGACTGGGACCCTGTGGACCCCAAGAATTAACTACTATTAGGAACACAATTTAATATTACAACCAGTTCTTGGAAAAGTCACAGTTACACCTTGTGTCACATGAAAAAATATGTACTTTTTAAAGGGGGTCATTTTTAAATAGGGGTCATTTTGACTCAAATACCAAAGAACTGAAATAAAAGTCATTAAAACTTTAACATTTAATTTCTCTCTTAACATGAAAGTACACAAAGATCTTGTTTCAGTATGACTGCCTATCAAAACAAAGGTTAAAATCAGTGTGATTTAAACAAGGATTTAAATTTGTATGTAATTTGTCTTTTGTACAAGACAAAGAGAAGTTATTGTGAAAGAAAAAAATATTTATGCTTTCAAATATTAGCTGATTACCATACTTTCTTTCTAAAGCAGAAAAACATGCATTTGTAAGTGGACATTAGAGTGAATTCTTTTCTGCAGTAAACGCTTTCATTTGGTAAGAAGAACTGGTATTGAAGTAATTATGCCGAGTCTGTGTTAACCTTACATTTTCTTCCAAAGCCTGTAATATAATCCTGAGGGAATAAAATAATAAATGTGTTCTGTAATTGTTCCCTTGTGCCAGTAAATGCTTGTATGCTATTTTTGGAGAGAAGACAGTTAGTTATTCAGTTGTTAACTTGTTACACTGAAACTAAAAAAAAGATATTATAAAGATTATCAGGCATTGCGATGACATAATCCCCAGTAGGTACATTTAGTTTAATGACACTGCATGCAGGTATGAGGTGGCTAAATGAGTAGAGGGTCTCCCTGAGGTGCATGAACATGGTAAGATGTGCGTTTTTTTGTCACTCAGGCAGAGCTCCCAAACTTTTTAACAGTGTCCCTGCCCTAAATTTGCTATTCTGTTGCAAAACAGGGACCACATCAGTATAAACAAATTTGGTAAGACTGATATTTAACGAGCACTTTGGCATGCTGTGCTCTCTGAAAGTCCGAAACCTAAAAACACAAAAACAGAAGAGAGCATTTGAAAGTCAGAGTTCATCTACAGCAGCAAAAGTGAAAAAAATGTTACTTGAAATTCTGCGACTGAACTGGTTATAAATGGCACTTACAGTCAGTGCACAATTTAAATGTCACTTACATGTATAAACAGGAATTTATGGAAATAGTAATTAGCACTTCAAGGACTGTATGTTAAATGACCAAGTTACAATTTATTTTGCATCAACTAAATATGAGCCAGAAAAACAGGCTGCTGACACAAATAACTAGTTTGCAAAAATCTTACATCCTTATTTTATGCTGCACTAAAGAAACACCACACCACTGTGATTAACAGTAGCATTGATTTTGCATTTTAACATACATCCCTAATGCAGAATGGCTGCATATAAATGAGACTGCAGGGTTTGATTTAACTGAGCGGAGAGAAAAATTATTGTGATCAAAAATTTGTGAATAAGCCAGCATTCTTGATGGGCTAATTCAAGTTGGTGAATGCACTGAAGAGTTCTAATTACATTATTTTTCTATGATTCTTCTATGTAGCACTTGTCACATTTTTTCACACAAAAGTCTATTCTTGACTTGGCTGAAAGTCAATTAATTTTGCTCACCATCTTGCATCAATACCCACTTAAAGTAATTTTTTTCTCACTTTGGAGGCACTATGAGTCACCCACTACCAGTAAACATACGATTAAAAGTTAGCATCGAGCACCATCCATGTTTTCACAATAGATTGTGAAAATACAAATCATTAAATAGCTTCTTTTGCCAATTGAACAATCCACAACAGTCACTTTGAAAAGGAAGCAGGTATTGTTTGGGCCTACAAGAGGGGCTGCTTGAGAGGGAGTCATTGTTATGATGAGTCAGGTGCACCAGCAAAGGTTGGCTGTAGTTAATTATAATTGGTGCATGAAGAGGATATTAATAAGTTAATGTTGCAGCGGCGGTGCAGTAACAACACATCAACATGCTAACCCTTCACCCCAATCAACACGTGTGCAGCTCTGCAGGTTTGGTGTGTTTTTAAGCTCTCGTGCTATAGAGCTACTGTACATTTTCTTGTCAGGAAGCGTCACCACTGACCTTTTACAACAGAGACCTCACGGGAAATAATGAACCGTGCGCTGGCCATCATATCATGACAGAAATAATGGTGATTAAACCAGCGGTGGCATTCAGCACTTAATTGTGACAAAGATAACTCCCCCAAGAAGCTTTGCTTTGAATGAAAAATTCCCTAACATATCACAGTGAAGGTCTCTTGTAGTTCTTTCACTTTTTACAGGAGAAGTTTGACACAATACGGATCTGTCAGTGTAGGTGACACTTATGGGAAAAGTCATTTTTAATTCTCTCAGTATTTTTGATTAGAGGGCGAGATACACAAAAGATCTGTTTTCTATGCCGACACAGGTCCCACAAGGATGGAGTGGCCTTTCTCGGCCCCATTCAATCTGTTTCTAATAGGATGTGTTGCATTCAAAGGAGGAGGCAATAACAATACATGCAAGGAAGGCGAGGAATGAAAACGGTAGCTCATATCACACACAGGTGAGTGGATGTAAACACTTCTCTCTCTCTCTCTCCCTTTGGTCCACTTATGCACACACACAGACACACACACACACAAAAGAAAGTGGTATGCCTTGGCAATCAATATCCCCACCTCGTACCTACACATTACCCATTGCATATTTTGCTTTCATTACACTTGAACACAGTTTGTTTCAAAACGAAATGTTCACCACAATTCATTATTTTTCAAAGCAGTTCTATTAATTTTCATAGCTTTTGTGAGACTCCACTGACTTACACCCATTCATGCTGATTGAAACTTGAGGAATTACTAAAAACAATAAAAGTAAACACTCTAAACATACAGGCACACACACACAAACCCACACAAATAACAAAACACATAAAGGCAAACACACATCTTTCCTCCACATCCCCTCAGGCAAATTCTGCCGCATCTTTTTCAGCAGAGATCCAATACTCCTTGCATTCAAACTCATGAAATTTTAAATAAATCTATTATGTGCAGGCAAATGAACAACAAAACAGCAGAATTGCCTCGTTCTTTCCATTAACCACAACACCATGAAGGGAAAAGTTGGCGAGAACGCGCACATACGAATGTACACATTGACATGTGTGCACATACATAAACTCTTAACTCAATTAACGCATTGGGAACCATCCACAAAATAATACACCTACGTCATTTCACACTCACAAATGTGTTTCCGTGCTGCACATTTTCTCTGCGTGAATGTGAGCACCGTTTGCCAATGTGACCGTTGTTGATTTCATAATAGCTCTGTGCTGTCAGCTAAAACCCCAAGGCATTTTCATTTTTTGGTGATGTGATGTGTCACTGTGCTTTATGACCAGTCCTGAACTCTGCCTGCCAATAAGTCAGTGTGCTCTCACTCAGACAGCTCAGTCCTGATGCTTTCTGTCTGTATGTCTGCACGCTCAGAAATCTCTCTCTCTCAGACAAAATGAACAAGCAATGCCTTCGAATTTATACAAACATATTGTTTGTTATTGCCATGCAATAATGGATGGAAAGAGGGGAAAGAACAAGAAGGTACAGTGATTATACCCTAATGTTTGTTAAATAAGAAAAAAAATGTGGCTATGGTATTTAAAAGAAAATTGAATTTTCTGGTGAAAAGAGGGAACCACAAAAGCTTTCCAGTTAAAAGAAATTAATTATCCTCCTTTCTTATTAACTTTTTCTTCTTATGAGAACACTTATTTCATTTGTGTGCTTTTTAAAAAGAACATTAATTGCTATAAGCTCAAGGATGTAGTGGTTTTACACTTTTGAAAGGTGGGACTTACAGTCCATTTTGGTTGAGTCATACAAACAATATGCAAATTACTACTCGGTATTCACAGGTTTAGCTCGAACATGTGCTATTTTGTGTAAAGAGTCTAATCATATTCAGAAGGAACAGATGTCTACGATAAAAGGAAACAAACAGAGAGGAAGCCAGGAGTAGTGTGATCTTTAGCAGCACAGGCGGCCACACAGTCTGATTCTGTGCAGCAGATTTAATGCATTGAGAGAAAAGGGGGCAGAACAGGTACATCAGTCTGTGACTTACTGTTATTGAGAATGACATGCTCTTGCCGAAGCTCTCATTGAGGAAATCATAAACTATTCTGAAATCAAATTATCCACCGAGCCTCAAACCCAAAGTAAAGTTTTAGATGCTGCATAATATCACAAAGGCTCATTGTCTGTGCAGGCCTTCGGCAGTGAGGTTAAATCTAATTCTCATGAGGGATGGCGAGTCACTCGTTGCACCAAACCATCTTTCATTTCAGTTTTTTATATTGAGCCGAGGATCACGTCTAGGTCAATCCTGCATCTGGATACAAGCACAGACCCAGTCAGGGCGAGGAGACAGCTCGGCACAAGGGATGTCAGATCAAAACAGAAGAAGGAAGCCTGGCACAGGTCTTGTCTGATTAAATCGGCAAGGAGCATCGGAGAGAGGGAGCCGAGACACAATGACACCAGCTTGGCTTTCTTAGATGGAGAGACAATCATCACGGGACTAATCAAGCCCACAATAAACACACAGCAAACATCTAGCAGAATGGGAACACATTCTGTCTATAGCAAACGGCATTAATATGCTTTTCTCTAATGACTTTGTCCTCTCAGGGGGATCGTGGGTGTCTCATCCAATTGATTTCCACTGAAAATCACTTATATTGACCATATACTGGTACACTGTTCTGCAGCATCATTACAGACCGTTTCCATCACCTACAACACACCTCCTCCAACCACTTACATTTAAATGGCAGAATGCAGGTTAATTAGTGTTCATGGAAAGCTAGTTTATTGTGTATTAATAAACTCAGAGTAGGCATAGAGACGTGTTAATTGGCTCGAGTTGGTGGTAAGCACTATACAAAGCTTGCCCACAGCCGGGGGTGGTGGTGCTGGTGGTAGGGAGTGTCTGTCAGTCAGCCCTACTCCTTAGGGAGAAGAGAAAAAGAAAGAGAGAGTGAGAGGAGATGTATTCAAAGCCTTATCTCACATTGCTTCTCTGGCTCCCTTTCTACATCATCCCTACACGCCAGACAGTGAACCGCCAAAGAGAGAATAACATCCACCCTCTGTGGCCTGTCCTTCACTCCATTTCGGCTGTGTCATGTCACGCTTCTGCTCTCATCATCTCTAGATATCATCTCTTTTCATCTCTCCTTTTTTTCATTTTTCATTGAAAATTGCCACTTCAGAGGCGCCAAACTTCGTCTTCTTCGATGGGGTCGAGGCGACATCGGACGGCCTCAGACGAAAAGGCACTGAGCCTTTCTGTCTGTCAAATAATTCTAATCAGAGATTTACTAATCACCTGCTGCAGGGATCAATCAGAAACAATTTTAGCACAACTTCCTACAAGCTCACAAACACACTCTGGCCTGCAAAATGTCAGCACTTATTTCCCGGCAACTGCAATTTCATGTTGTTGAACAGTGTTTTTATTAAGGTTTTAAACAGAGCTCACTCATGAATAACAGACAGCAAGAGGAAGAGGAAACCTTAAAAAAAATGATTGTGCTCTTCACTGTCATTATCTAAACAAACCCCAGCGTACCAGGCTCAGGCAAACACTCTCACATGTGATTGTGAACACACACACACACAAATACACACACACACTGCTGCCACCACATAAGGACTGCAGGGTGGTGTTGCCATAGGAACGGGGAAAGGTAATGGCCATGTTCTTGAGCTGATGCCGCAGGAGGTGAGGGGCAAAAGAGGGGTGTGTGGCGGGTTGGGGGTGAAAGTGAGTCAGAATCCCGGACTAATGATAAGAGCTTTAATTTCATATCTGCCATACTGTCACCATCTGTCGACCAACAGCGGCGACAACTCCAGAGAGCGGCAGCGAACCAATAGGATGGCATTTGGAAAGAATAAGTTTAATAAGTTCTAGGCAACACTGGTGCCATGCTTTTTGTTTTTAATGTGTTTTGAAGAACATCCGGCTAATGTGGTTAATAGATTCAGCTGTGATTCAGAGAGAACTGATGGGCATCTCTCCACCCCTGGGGTATGAATAAATGATCCCTAATGCTATGAGGTAATCTTCTAACCAACACTGATGACCATATCTGTGTGTGTGTGTGTGTGTGTGTGTGTGTGTGTGTGTGTGTGATTAAATATTACTGAGAAGTGCAAATAATTTAATCATACCTCAGCAGACCACTCCCTACACAGAGCTATTTAAGCATCAGGAAACTCCAGGATCTCATTCATATTTGACATATAATAATAAATCAGATATGCATTTATGATTCTTAAAATGTTCCTAAAATAACCTGTAAATTCTCAGTGAGTTTGAAACAAGACCTTGTGTCTTCATACTATGGGAGATATGGTTTGAATCAGTATCATATCAAAGGAAATAATGAAGTTTAAATTGACATATGATGCAGAATAGCCTTGCTGGGAAGCAACTAATTTCATTTGCTCATTTTAGATGGACATGTTGCTCTGTTTACTCCATTACATTTATTTAAAAGCTATGGTAATTTAGTGTTCCAATTAATTTAATAAATATGATCCATTCATATAGATTAACCCAGGGGTATGTAAAGTGGTTAAAAATGGCTCGACATTAATCAACTACATTTACAAACTGACTAAGTGGAATGCTACTTTTCTTCAATGATTTTATTTATTCTTTTCACCACTGAAATGTGGCCATATCAAACACAAAACAATCAAAATTTTGTTAAATGCTGCAAACTTTTGGAGGGGATTTTGCCCTATAAAGAAAACCCAAATGGAAAATTTGAAACAGAAAACTGTGAGGCCAAAATGCAAGTATGAGGGATAATGAATAATCTAATCTAAAAATGTATAACATATGTAGAAAAATGCACAAGTTTCTATATATTCATCATAGCAGTGCTTAGCTGCTTTGCTTAAGCAGATCACCAGTGATTAAGGTGGAATGTGATCAGGTTAAAGTTGTCCAGTGAGGATTTTATTTAAATATTCCACATGATATCTGGATTACATTGCTGTTATTGTATTTGTGAAGCACTTTTCTTTCTTTACTTTTTGTTTCTTCCAGGAGAGTTGATGAGAGGTGTTCGGGCCACAGAGGATGAGAATTATCTTGAGGCCACTCTGCCAATTAAAGTTAGTTTTTTAGTTTCCTCATCTCTAACAGAGTTGGTCATCACCTGCTCCTGCGGTTGTTCCCAACCCCTCCTTTCCTCCCTCGCCTCCTCCTCCTCTTTCACCACTTGATGCCTCCCTTTGTGTCACTTTACCCACATGACGATAGGGGCCTTTTAAAAATAGAGACGATCCACACAGATTACAGCGTTTTAATTACAGAGCTGTAGATGCGACGGGGGTGTGGAGGCCCCTTCCACTGACAGGGAGTGGGGGGGAAGGCGTTGAGGAGGGAAGAAGAGTTGGAAGGCAGCGTGGTACAGTGAATGTAAACTGAGTGCTAATTAGTGTCGTGTGCCGTGGTGAAGCTCAGGCTGTAAACGTCTATTGTTGGTTGTGTTGAAATCTAAAGGCGTCATAAATGCACGCCTGCGGCCACATCACAGTTTGAAAATGACCTCTGGGGGACGCCGGGGGCAATTTAAAACAAGGCAACCGTATCACACTCAGTTTCTTCGATAAGGAAACTCTTGTTCTATGGTCAAATCATAAAAAAGGCATTAAGTTTAACAAGTAAGTCTCGATCTAAATCCCCATGGCATTTATTAGCATTAGCATTATATGAGTACAACACATAAGACACAACACTATGGCTGCAGTGTTAAATGTTAAACCATCAACTGCAATTTTACTACGGTTGCTACAATTTTATAGTGTAAATATAAAGCAGGTGATTATACACACGCACAAATCTTGTTAGCTGATTATAATGTCCTAATGTCTTTAAAAACCCTTGTGCTAACTGTTGAAACTGCTAATAAAGTGCTAAATGGTAAATAGAGGGTAAAAATTAAATACTATCAGAATTAGATTTAACTGAAACATATCAATAGATAGATAGATAGATAGATAGATAGATAGATAGATAGATAGATAGATAGATAGATAGATAGATAGATAGATAGATAAGGGGTCACAACATGTGTTTTGTTTCAATGTTGTGAAAAGTGATTGTGGAGAGTTTTAGAAAAGTGAACTAAAGTGAACTGATAAATGTGTGTCACCAATTGCAAAGAACGTAATATCTAAAATGCCTGAGGTTTTAATTTAAATTAGATTGTGGGTATTTTTTACTTTGACATTTAAGAGGGAGAGATTTGTGCCGTTTGATCAGTGTTATAAAAAAACTAATTACATCCACTGTGATTCACTGTTGTAAAATTATAAAACATAAAAACTCCGGAGCGGGTGGATGCTTTTATAGAAGGTCTAATATAGTTTTTGTTCTTTGAGTTACCAGCTGCTCTGTTTTGGCTTCCAGAGTAAGCTTAATTACACAAGGAGCCTGCCTACTATAGGTCAATGTAGTGATCACAGATGGAGGAAGTGTGTGTGTGTGCGTGTATGTGTGTGTGTGGTTTGGTGTGCATGTGCTGTGTGGGTGAGTGTGTGTGTGTGTGTGCTTAGTGTTGCTTGTGTTTTGGCACCTTGGCAACCTGCTACTGTGTGCCTCTGCATTTCAGCGAACAGGTTAGAATTACATACTGAGCATCTCTGCTGATGATACGAGCTGAAGCTCTTGCATATGGTCAGAGGATAATTCTTCACACACTGAGCCATATAATCCACATGCTTTTCAGATATTCCTGAAAGTGTGATTTATTTTCTCAGTCTCTTCTGTTAGCTCAAGCTTTTTTTTATTTGCAATGACCTGCACTCTGTGTAGCTCAAACATAAAACTCTATTACCGATCCTGAGTCCTACATTATAATGTCATAATTTCTAGTATTAGAGGAAGTTATTTTTTTTAAATAATTCTGGCATATAAGAGGATAATTCTCCATTTTTTCCCCCCTTCCTGTAGAGTGGAGCTTCACCTCCTGTACAGGTAGATACTGTTATTCTCAGCCACTGTGCCTGCAGGCAGAGAGCCTCATTAAAGTCCCATCTCTCCTCCCCAGGCTCCTCAGCGGCCCCCCACTATCCTGCAGTAGCTCCCAGCGACCATGATGCCTCCTGGCTCCGCTGATTCCATTAGACCTGGCGGTCATGTCAAGGAGGGTAAGGCGAACTGTCAGCACACACAAACTAAACTTCAGGATTTCACACTCAAAGCTGTTCTTGCCTGTCTGTCACATTACCGACTTGCTAGCGAGCACTAAGATATATTATTTATGGTCTCCTCTTCGTGCTTGTACAATTACATGAAATGTATGTGTATGAATTTGCGTGTGAGGGTGTGTGTGTTAAATTCATTTCTGAGTGCTGCAGCACATTTTAGTCAGCGCTGCTATCATCTAATTATTGGAAAGAAAGTTTTGTGACACATTGAGATTAAGTTCAGACACTCAGCGGTTAAAGTTTTAAACAACTGTTACTGTACTTACAGACTTTGGGATAATGGCTGTCAAAGCTCAAAAAATATCCTGCTTTAGAGTTATTTATGTTATAAAGCGATCCTGTGCTCTAATTTAAACTGAGAACATGTTATATTGTTTTAGGCAAATACTGAAGACTGTGTAAATCTTTGCATTTATGGTGCAAATGCTTTTTGACAAAATGTTATCATGCCTGTTTAAGCAATACACTGACAGCACAAATTTACTTGCTGGCTAATATAACAGTTTCACACTAATTGACAGCCAGTGTTGCCACTTTTTAATGGATGAATTTGAATTCCTTGTTTTGAATATTATATCATGCTGTTTATTCTCAATGTGATTTTCAATTTCAGAAAGTGTGGAATAAACCATGGAAAGGGATAAAACTAACAAAATAATTACCCCACATAGAGTAATATCAAAGAAATGTTGGGTATGAGATGTTTTGAGGGTTAATTTAGTTAATTCAGCCAAGCCAACCGTTATGTTTCATTGAGTCACATGTGCTTTGCATAGTCCTCAGACTTTTATCAGCTGACATTATTGCTATATAATTCATGGAATTCACTCAGGATTACCCCTTATGGTGAAATATCTAATAGTTTTTTTGAGTTACTGAATGTTGCATCACTGAGCTAAGAAACAAGTAACATTCCATAGTATTCAATAATTTATCTGGGGGACAAATATCACCCAAAACCATAACCAGCCACCATAAAACTATCCTTAGATAACAGTATAATTACAGCAATCTAAGTAGACTTAACTAAATCTTAGTCAAAAAGCATATTTATAGTGGTGGGAAGGAGTTAAATAATTTAGTGAGGTGAGTCATTGTTGAGCAAATGTTGACCGAAAAAGGAGGAGAGAAAATTGAGTTTGGCACCTCACATCCACCGCCTCGCTTTAACACAATGTGGGTTAATCACCTGCTCACCCTGAGGGAAGAGGACAGAATAGCAGGCTGATGAAATGCGTAAGACAATCAGAGGACTTTCAGATAGTGCTGATATATCTGTGTGTGTGTGTGAGTGTGGGTGTCTCAATATGCAGACCTTGTAGAGCTGATGGTGACCCTGAATGCCCAGATGTACCAGGTCATCACGAACAACCACAACCGTGTCGGCTCTCAGCTCGTTCGGCCCTCCATCAGGCCCCGCAGTGGGAACCATAAGGGTCAGTCGATAAGTTAATGGATTGAGTCAAATTTGATTAAAAATTGCTCTTGGATTTTTTAATTGGAATAAAAAGTAACATGAAACTGATTTTGACCGTATCATCCTGTTGGAAAGCGTTTCCATGCTACCAACATTCTTATCTTAATATAACACAGTGTAGAGAAACGTAATACAGAAAAGTTGTCTGACTTGTATTTAGTTTTAAAGCAAACTTATATTCTTCAACTCCAAATGTAAAAACAGTCTGATTTTATTGTCCAAGTTTCTTTCAGCTCACTGTTTAGTTGTCCTTCGTTTCAGTGCATTAACAGTGAGGCAGAGAATTTTTTAATGTGTAGGTGCTTTGGGATGTTTTAAAAAATACAGGTATATATAACTCATATTTGATAAAGTGAAGTGGAAAGCTATTTACAAAATCAAGGACCAAGCTTTTATTGTTTTATAAAACAATCTACCTGTCAGGCGAAATAGTTTTTACTTTCATTTTAGCTCATATTTTTAAAGATTTTCATGCGCAAAGTGTCGACCTTGTTGTCATTCCTTATAAAAAGTAAGCAATCTTTTTTTTCATGTCACTTCTTAGACTCTGAACCAAAACTTTCAATGAAAACTGCTGTGAAAACTTTGTAATGATCTCAGTTTTGCCATCAGAAAAAAGTTGGACTCTCCCTCTCCGTGTCAGACTACCGGAGATCTGGTTATAATTCAAGAGCACGAGCCTGACCTCTGACCCCTGTCATATCCTGCATGGCTCTTGCATCAGGACACAGTGGTCAACTCAGACTCCAACAAAGCCAACACTTCTCCACCACTCAGAGACAGATGCATAGCTTTTCATAAGGCAGCTCATTAAGTGTCAGATGAAGTACGAGTCAAACACACATTCATCACTCTGCAACCAACTAAACACTAATCAGATTTTATTTTCCTTCAGGAATTAGTTTGTATCAAATTATGACCCACTTTCAGGCTAAGACATTTGATACAGAAGGCACCAGAATTTAATTTCGAGGGACCTCAGAAAATCTATGAGATTTCAATTAAAAGAGAAGGGACATCATCTGTGAAGAGGCACCACTGTGTGAGGCAAATTTCAACCCCTGCTTTCTTTCATTAAACCCATTTTTAGCTCAAACTTACTCATTCCATGAAGATGAAGGGTTTTAATTTCTGAAGTGTGGCAGAACTTTACTTTAAGAGAATTTGCAGATTTTATTATCTTAATAAAGCGCAAAGATTCAGCAAACTGTAAGGAGATTTATATTTACATTTAATATGAAATAAGCTTCCAGGGCAATTGTTTTAGGTACCCAGACTCTTTTACAAGATTATGATTAAATTATAGACTGACAATGATTCCTTAGGGCTCCTGAAATAAGAGAAGATGTTAATACAGTTTGAAAAAGGGTGATGTTTGCCATGAAATAGTAATGATTGAAACTTATAATAAGACATTTTATGTTGTGGGGCAGCGAGAGAGGAAATGCATCATGTCTACCAGGCTTTGCTTGAAGACCACATTGTCACTTACCAAATAAAACTGTCAAAATTTGAAGAGGAAAAAGTGGCTGTAGAGTGCAGATTTGTATATATTGCCCTTGAAATCACAGCAAATAATAGTTTTTTCACACACATTTCTGAGAGCTGAATACAAAGAGAGTTTTTACTTTCTCTTGAGAAAATACAAGACTATTTAAAAACCACAGCAAGTTTAGAAATATTAACTATGGATTTACCATCCATTTATCCAATATACTGTATATCTCAAAAAATACATGAATATATGCGTCATTGCACCTTTTTTTTTTTAATTGTCTTCCAAGCTCATGAAAACATCCAGTTCTCATCAACTACTGATGAATAATTGTGTGTCTTGTGTGACCGCCACCCCCCGCCCTCCAAAGACCACTGGGATTTTGGTAACTAACGTCACTTCCACAGCAGGTAAAATCAACCACACATCAACACTCAGCCAACAGCACGATTAACACAGTCTGCTCCCATGATGTCACAGGTGCCCCCGAACGGGCTGACAAGAGAGGTGACAAAAGCAAAGCTTCACAGTAATTATGATGAAAAGGGTACTGATTGGAGATGCTGCCAGTGATTATGGTGCTGTTGATTGTAAATGGCCGAAGAGATGAGTTTCATCAGACGCTTCGGGTTTGTGTTTTGCTTTATGTTTCTTTTAGGAAAGGACATCATGGACTGCTGATGCAGACGCAGAGAAGAAGAGAGGGTGATTTTTTTAATTCACTCACAGAAATGGGTTTTAAAATGAACACAATTTTAAGGTTATTCATCTTATTTTAATGATCAGGATTTCACACATATGTATTTACAGTTCTTTTATTTTAATGCCAAATAGATGAAACAGGCAAATAAATATAATTTTCTCTGTTAACAGCTTCTATATACCCTTTATTTTGTTCAGTCTACATTACACAAATTATCCAGCAGGGAGCAGCAATAGATGTTAAGTGTGATAGCAAATAGACTGCAAGCTGTGCAAAATATAGGCTAGACATATATATAGAAGATGTATTCTTATATTGAAAAGTATTTACAGTGACTCTGCATTCCACACGTAGTGCGGATGTAGGCCACTGCATACCACTATAAGCAACATAGCACAAGTGTGACACCCCTTCAGAGCTATTGCCACATAACACATTGTGACCTTGTCTTGCAATACAGGTTCAAAGGAGGCAGGATAAAGGGAGGCACATTATTTAGTTCTTTCAGGGGATGACAACACAAGCAATACAATCCTGAGAGGTGTATTAAAAGAGTGTAATTCACAGACTGAAATGAATATTTCGAATATGCTTAAATAACATTATGTAATTATTAAATCATAAAAACAGTTGCAAAATCATTTTTGAAGGCACACTGAGTTGAAATATGTGATTGGTGTCTCAGTTTCAGTCACACAGGGGCCCGATTACCTGATTCTGCACTGCGCAGCTTGGGTTTAGCTAGCTCAGTTAGCCATGCAGCTAGCCGACCTCTTGGGGCTCTGGGGAGTGTTGGTGTTTACAGCACTATCACAGGAGCTTTAGCAACCATGAGGAGGTGATTTTTTTAAAGATCAAAGGGGAGGGGAATCCAGTGGATAATGCTGGTGGAGAGCTTGGCTAACAGCACCAGAACCTAGCGAGGTGCTAAGCAACTCAAACAAGCTCTGCAGCCTTTACAAAAGCAAAGTAGCAGGAAAGACATTGATGAGGGAGCTAAGAAGAAAGGAGAGTGATGAGAGAGAGTCAAGAGCAATTGTTGGACTTAATTTTAGATGCTGATGAGAGCTTTGCAAAATAAAAGGCTGCAAGACAGACTACATACTGCACTTGTTTGATGTGCTAAATTAGCATTTTGACAAAGTCTTAACCAATGAATGAAGCCAAGTGTTAGCGATTTATTGTCTCTGGTTCAGGTTGTGTTAGCATGGCATGCCACTGTTGTGATTTATGTGCAAAACTTGTGCAAATTGCCACATGGGAAAAAATGACTAAGCATGCAAATAAATTTCAAGAGATACATTTTTGAGACATAACATTGTAATAATGTTGCTATAAGTTTTTTGTTTTGTAGTTTGCACATACATCTGACCACATTGTTACAGAAATCTGAAAGGTGTATTTTTAACAGCAGTGTTCTACATGGAAACAGTGAGGGCACGAAATACCAATTTTTGCATAATGTTTCTTTAAATAGCATGTGAAGTAGTTTTGTTTTTTGCACTGATTTAAACTGAGCTAAAGGGGATTTTGTTCAATGCAACAGTGTGACCCCATCCTTAAGTTTTGCAGTAACTTGCTGGCAGTAGTAGATAAAGTCTAACAAGTGGTACGAATAATACAGAGAGCAACATGTGTCTGAGACAGCTGAGGTATAGGAAAGAATGTCCACGTCAATTTAGTGGATTGTTCTGTGACAACACATGTCGTCTCAGTTCCCACATGCCTTGGCATCCACTGGAAATAGTTGCAGGATTTGGAGGTTTATTTTGGAGTTTGAGAGCTGGATTGTACTGTGACAGTGCAGGTTTGGGGGGGCGCGGGGTTTCAGCAGCAGCGTGGTCGGGTGATTTTAAAGATGGAAGAGTAAAAGCAGCACCCAAATCTCATAAAACAAGAGGATTAAGAGCTCAAATGGGGAGAATGTGCCGATACCGCTGTCTCTCCACTGTCTCCAAGGTAATGCCAGTGTTTACCCAGCTATTAATATCAATCCAACACACGCTGCATGTCATTGAGACACAAGTGAGACTGATGAGAGAGACGGGGACAGTAGGTCAGATGGGGTTAAAGAGAAATATATATTCAGAAGAGGGATGAGATTAGAGAACAGCAGCAACAGGACTAGTTAGGAAAATTAATAAAGCTAAATTGAGAAATTTGAATATTTAGAGAGTAAATAAATAAGAGGTGATACAGTGCATCCACTAAATCTCTGAACACTAACAAGGGAACAGTGTGTTCTTCTGTTGAGAACAAACACAGGAGGTGGAACATGAAAGATTAAGGAGGGATGTAAAGTGGTGAGGTGGGGATTGTTCAGAGGATGGAGCACCCTGTCACATTATGTATGGATCCAAATTATGGGAGACAGACACCCAGCTACTTATTTCAGCTGGTAGCTCTTCTTTATTATGGTGACTCCTAAAATGTATTATTTTCCAAACTGCATATGATCCTTTTATTGTTTTCATGTTTCTTCTGTTGTTGTTATTCCCATTTTTGAATTTAATTCACATTTATTTGAATAATTGTGACTTTTAACAGCTGTTTAGGTCATGAACCTTTTTGTTTTTGTCTCATTTTGTCCCATTTTGTCTTTGATGTATCCAGTTTTGTTATGTCCAAAGCCCAGTATCCCCAGGGATCAATTATATCTAATCCAGTCCATTACACGTTGTTTTGAACCTGCCTAAAGCCTCAAAGCAGTGTTATTAGAGTCAGAGAACTGTCCTTCTAGATTACAATAATCACTGAATACTCACCCAGGTTTATTTTCCATCTTAATTTTCTCTGTTTGCGTCATATGATTCACCTGGCCGTTGCTGTGCCGCAAAAACAATTTCCATCCAATATTAAATATAGTCAGAATATGTTTAGATGCATCCAAAAGAATACACGGTGACAGAGGAGAGTGAGGAGCAGCTTAGCTTTTTTTTTATTAGGAAAATAATAAATATCAAGGAAAAAAAAATATTTCAACATCATTTCAAACATCTCAACTTCATTTCCCACACTGTGTGTTCTCAGTTAAAACAGTGTCTGTTCCTCTATCAGATAAATACGATACGAGCTGCCACTCAGCTAGCAAAGGCAGATCAGTTAATACTCAGTAAAGAATAGCTTATTAGTTTTTCTAAGAACTCTTGATTTAGATGAACACACACACACATATACAAACACACACACACACACACACATTTATGTACAGCTGTGTTGTGGGATTGTGTCAGGGCATTTTGTGCTCTTCAAAGAGATCAGAGACTGTCAAGTGCTTGTGGTGGCCTGGAAGTGGACCAACTCTGAGGCATGTTCCACGAACCCTCAACCCCCCTTTTCCCCCTCTGCCTCCCCCTCTTTCTTTCCAGCTTAAAAACCTGGCTCCTCCTTTTGAACGTCATTTTCAATCTGACACTTTCTGCGTCACGAGTTCAAACATCTTCATGCATCTGATAACCTCCAGAACACTTTCGCTTACTTTTTCCAAAACATTCGCACTTTCCAATACGTAATAAAGGCATAAGAAGTCGCATGCAGCGTGGTTAAAGTGCACCCATGCATGCAATCGTTGGGATGCAGTGATTCCACTTAGAGATTGGCAGATATGGTGATGACAGCCAGCCAGCACAGGCAGAGATTAACCCCCCCCGGCACAGCTGAGAACACACACCCTGCCTCTCCATCACAATGCCTTTACATAACCATTTCTAATACCACTGACCACCAAATGCCAACAATGACAAAGTGTGACATTTACTTGGTCCTGTGCTCGCTAAGAAACACAGACGGTGCTTAAGATCTACAGTATTTAGAGTTTTTTGATGAATGTCACTACAGATAAATCTATACACACCTTTGTCATGATAACTATCCCTTCACAACTGTCACCCTTTTTTTCTCATCCCCTCTTTTCTCTCTTTTTGTCCTTTTTGTTTTTTTTTTCACCCTCTCTGGGCCTCCTGGGACATGGAGCGACCCAGGGTTTTCGGAGCTTTGGAGAACTCCATGAGGGTTGGCTTGACGGGTGGGAGGTCTCTCGTGATCTCGTCCAGGCTCCTCTTGCTGGGGCAGGCTCCGTCTGGGGTGGGGAAGGGCTGCAGGTCCTCCACGGTGTGAGGGGCTCCACGTCCAAACCTGACGCCCAGCTCTGCAGGGGTAAAGATGGGCAACGGGAGGGTGTTTCTCTTTGGCAGCAGCTGATGCTCCCTCACTCCTCTTTCCAAAGTGCCCACTCTGAAGACACCAGAGGGGCAGGTCTGCACCAGCGAACGAGCCTGCCACTGCCGGGACAGAGTCTCCCTGCGAGAGGTGTCATTCATGTTCATGGTTTGCCTGCAGGCATCAGAGAAAAGTTGGAAGTTAGAAACAGTAGGATGACTCACTGAGATTTACCTTCTAAACTTTCAGTGCCTTTCGATATGACAAGAACTGCCAATTAAAGGAGTGAAAACATCTCAATCTGAGATGGTTAGAAAGATTTTTGCAGCCGGGATGTTAATATTAGAAATAGCAGCTTTTTAGCTCTCATTCAGCTCTCACCTGTCCTGAGGTTGAGTCTTCAGACTGACACTATGCCAGTCAGCACTGTAGCTCTCCCTCTGAGCCTTGTTCTCCTCTCGGACGGTGCAGGTCAGCTCAGCCGCCACCAAAACACCGTTACGCTTCTCCAGGACTGTGCACACTGGCATCTTCTCTGCTGGCATCTTCTCTCTCAGGCTGGACTTGTTGATCAGTCTTAAGGTTTGTGATGAGGCTGTTTGTTTAAGGAAACAGTTACGCTCCAGCTGGCTGTGCTCCTCGTCTCCCAGTGTTTCTCCCTCTCTTTATGCTGTCTGTCCGGGCTCAGATCCATCCATGTCTTTTATAGATGTTCTGCAGCTATTTTTGGTCCACGTTGTCACTCCACAATCAGTGTGTACTGACATCTGACACCGAGTGCTCAATGTCTCATTCCCAGAGAGCTGGAAGCCACTCCGGGGAGGGGTTAAGGGTAATTGGGCTGAAAATCCCCTGATTCTCAAATTGTATGCCCAGTCACCTCTATAATCACTGAGCCCAACACGTTCCACTTCAGCTGGGATCGCAGCGCCTCAGAGGGGAGAAGATCATGCGGACACTTTGCATGGAGATTATGTAAACACAGAACAGGTTTAGTCCGCAGAGAGGAATCTTAACAAGGATTTGGTTTCAATTTAGATGAAGCAGAAAGATAACTACTGATGTGGAAAGTTACAAATGATGCAGTAGTTTTTAATACACGGGATATTTCAGGCACATAGGTTAAAAACACACACTCACATGTATTGTCTACCTCTGTAGGTCGCTACATCAGAATAAAGAAAACAAAAGATGGACTTTGATGACAGTTGGATTTGTCTGCTTTGTTGTTAAAGCATTTAACAACCTGTCTGATTGACTGGCAGAAATAATTATGTTAGTCACATTCCTTCTTCACTCTGACTTGACTTTACTTTAAAAAAAAATATAGATCTCCCCGAGTTTGAACATTTAAAATATTGCAAGTACACAAATCAATAAAATATGTATGAAAGAAAGTCATTTTTAGACATTTCCTTACAGAAACTTTACATATATGTTTAAATATGTATGAAACACAAAATTACACTTCTATCACTTGGAGATAAAAGGTGATATGATAAAGGACATCTCGGAGTATCCTGCTGAATTTTAATCATAATAAAGTTCAAAGGGAGTTAATGCAACAGATGTGTTTTGTGATAAGATCAAACCCCCTCATTACATGCCATTACAGTACGCTGCCTCATAGTAGCAGTAAGAGCTCCATCCCCAGTGATTCATCACCTCAGTGACAGAGTGCCACGCAGGCCATAATCAACTCAGGTTACAGACTGTGAAACACACACACACACACAGTCACTCACCTCTGACAGTTGTCTATTGGTGTGATATTACTTCCAGTTCCTGTCTCTGACTCATTCATCCACATCAGGTACTGATATCATCACATATCAGATATTGAATATCAAACAGAGTACAGTTTTATTACCCAAATGACGAGAAGTCACACTGTCTTTACGTGTATTTTTTTTAAAGTGTCACGTGTAGTCAAGAAACCTCTGCAATCTTAATAAATTTGAGCCAAATTATGACGTTAAATCAGCAGTTCTACATGGGTGACATTCCTGTCCGACTACTCATGACCATGTTTATCTTGTACCAAAGTTAAATGCTGTTTTCCATCCATCTATCTGTCAGATAAGGCAATATTTCACTCTCCTCTCTGTCACTTCTCAGCAGGGGGACATTGCATATGGAACGTTGGTAAGTTTATCCCCGAGTCCATGCGTTCACTGATGTTATGACACCATGGCAACCATTAAATGCCATATGGAAACCCAGTAAGTGACCACCCAAGCTCCTTTGGTGCTGACATCATCTTATTTTGCATCAACGTGACTTTGAGCGGTCAGGCGGTAAATTTGTAGTTTTGGTTCTGATTTGGGTGTTCGCCAGCTAAAAAAACTGCCAACAGGACATCAGATGACTTTCCTGTCTTTGCTGTTCACGGGTGAGTCATGCTATGCTAATGAAGCCAGGGGGGTGTGGAGAGTCTGTGAGGGTGAGCAGTGATGAGGTGAACCCTGTCACAGTGTTCAACCCCCCCCCCCCACCCCCCTCGACTTAGTCCTCATCCCTCCACCTGCACAAAGCCACAAAGCCAGACCCGGCCAGGATGAACTGTGTGTTGCATAACAACACTGCTACAGCTGCTGGGAAGTGACATTTAAATGAGCTGTCACCAGGAAAGAGACAGGGGGAGTGGGAGGGAGGGAGGGAGGGAGAGAGAGGGAGAGAGAGAAGGGCAAACAGGGTAAATAAGCCAAAATATTGTGAGAGTGCAAGTTTGAGCGAATCTGAATTTTTTTTTGTGACAGAGGAATGAATTTCGGAGGGCAGAGAGGAGCCTCCTACACAAGTTGACCTGAAACTGTGTGCTTGCAATATCTGAGGAAAAGTTAACTTTGCACTGATTCCTCCGACAATCTCTAACTTGACTCTTGTGCTTCATACGAGCACCGAGTCAAGTGTTATCACTTATCGTCGTGTGCGGCGGCGTGCCAACAGGCTGGTGCCGTGTTTAAACATGTGCCCTCATCAGCAGAGCGTCTCTCTTACATAAGAATAACAACAACAAGAAGAAGCAGCTGACCGACAGAACACCATCATCACCATCCATCTCGCAGCCTGGTCAAGTCCCAGCGGGGATGATCAGACACCAGGCCGGGATTTGTGGCATGTCTGAAGATCAGATTGTAAGCCAGCCATGGGTACACAGCCGACGGGCCACGTGAGGGCACAGGAGCAGACTGAAGAAGACCCTTGTGTCTCTTTCAAAGGAATGTTGCTCTTGTGCAGCATTTTTTGTGGATGCTCACTTGACTTCCACGCTGGAAATAAGTCACAGATTGCTGACGGTCATGCAAAGTTTTTTTCTGTTTTTTTTCTTTGTCATTTGTGCTTTAAGCAGCCGGACACTCCTCTGTTACTTCAGTTGAGGCAGCTCCAGGGGAAGGCCCAACACCAACATGTGACACCGGACACATAACAGGCTTAAGGCTGAAGCTTTATTTCATCATGAACTAAACACTGGGACATACTCACAAAAACTACCACATGAGTTCAGAAATCTTTCACATTTTTTCAGAAAACTGCTGGAAGGGCTGAAAAAAAAAACCCTTCATGCATCACCTGAAAGACACCTCAGTCTCACACACACACACTCACACATGCACACACAACCAATTCAAAAGTTCAACATACAGATTTTCCATCTTCTACTTTCCAAATGCAGCCAAAAGCAGAATTTTATGAGTTAAAATAACACTTATTCAAAAGCACATTCCTGTGAAAAAAAAAAAAAATGACATCAGATTACTGGGCTATTTATTCAGCGTTGTTACCGATCATGTGATTTAATGAAATGAGTGCTGATAATCATAGGACAAATGTTAAAGAGGCTCTACTCAGAGGAACATTGCTACCCTGAAGGTTCACAACAGCTACACAATAAACAGGCTAAGAGAAGGGAATAAATCTCTGCGGTAGACAGAAAAAAAAAAAGACAGACAGTTAACACCTCTGTAACATTTACCTGGAAATCTCTTAAGCCCTTTTCGATTTGGAGCAGAAGAAAACAGAATAAGACTCAAGCTGTGCAGCTGAGAGAAAAAAAAAAAAGAAAAAATTTTCAGCCTAAAACTTCCAAGAAGCAGCAGCAGCAACATTTTAAGAGACAACAGACATTTAAAGGTAAAAGCTATGCATTTCTGTCATCCAGGTCTCCAGGGTTGATGACTACTGCCCCCTGCCTTGTGTCTATTATTATTGCAGCCTCAGGATCTCAGGATCTTAGGATCTGTCACTCAAATTTCCATCTTCTCTGCCGCTCTCGTCCTCTTCCTCCTCGTCGTCATTGCCTCCTCCGTTCATGGCCTCGACCCTGGCAAGCAGCAGCGGCAGGTTTATGGCAAGGCCGGGGGTGTCCTCTTCAGAGTCATCCCTTGGAGGATAGAAGCGCTTCGCCTTGGCCAAAAAATCATCAGCTATATCGAGGTACAGGAGACGATCCTGTGAGGAGGTAGAGAACATAAAAGAAACGGTTGAGGAGGATGGGAAACCAGATGCGGGTGTTAAAAGGGCAGTGAACCACAGGGACTGAACGTGTCAACCTTTGTCCTGCTGTGATCTGAAACCACCCGAGGAGTCCTGTTTCAAGGATTTATCCTTCAAACTGTACATCCTACCCAGTGATTCCTCCTCAAAAGTGAAAGTTTATAGAGCATTTGACATAATTTCATGCACAGAATAAACAAAATTGACATTTAATGGATTTTTGGATCCTGAAGTTTTTTGCGTTATTACGAGACAGCTGCAAAGGGATGGAGTGAACACGTCCACATTTTAGTTTAGTTTAATGTTATAATAGAGGATGATATGTATCACACAATCTCAAGGGCGTTTGTTTAACCATGAAGTCTGAGTCACTGCAAAGATGCTTGTACTAGAGGGATTCATAAGAGTTCAAAGTTCATTCCTTCTGACAAACCCGTTGTCTCACCAGAATGAAGAGATATCTCTCCGGTGGCGGGTCTCTGGTGCTAAAGATGGACGTCTCAGAGTGGAGTGTGTTAAGCAGGGCACGTGCTGCCGGGGCGTTACGCATGCGGTCATGTGACGCTCCAGCAGACACTGTCAGCAGGGACTCCGCCTCTGCCGTGAAACCTGGAAAAAAAAACAAAAAAAGGGTCAAACCATTTGTTGTTACACTGCATGTGTGCAAAAGTGACAATTTGTCCAAAATCTCATCTGTCCGGCGTTACCTAGGTTCTCCAGGATTGTTTGCCATTTGTCTCGCACTTCTCGGCGGGTATCTCGCATGGCCTCAATGTCAACACTCAGACGGCGATAACCCTGAACAAGGACAAGACAAAGCTGCTAAAAAACCTTTTCTTTCAGTTCTTTCAGTCAGTTTTATACAACTTAAGATGATTTATTATTTATGCTTTATGCCTCTGACCCTTTACACCTTATGTAAATATATTTCAGCTAAATTTGCACCACTTAACATCACTTGTAATTCTTTTTAACTACTGAATGGGTTGTTGTTGGTTTGTTCATTCAGCTTCAGGTCAATATGACTAAATAAAGCCTCAACACTCCCCCCCCCTCACATACCGTTGATCCCATGCGGGTCTTGTTCCTGGCCTGCAGCAGGCCGTAAAGGACCCGGTCGTCCTCTCTCTCCGAGTGGCTGGGGTCTCCCGGTGTGCTCCACAGGTTGGTCTCCTCATCGCGACGCTTCTGGACTTCACGGTTAAAGTACTCCAATGGATCCTGACTGTGTGGTCAGCCAGCACACACACACACACACACACACAAGCATCCATTAACACAGTTATTACACATTAAACCAGTCATTGTATGTACATAATTTATCACTATATACTGACAAAGACATGTTCTGTGTAACTGACATGAGGATACAGAAAGCAACACTCATGTACTAAAGTGATAAGTTTATATGATGAGGAACTTTCTGTTTCTGGCCTGTCTGATGTCCTCTTACGGCATTAAAGGCTGCTTTTCATCGTCATCATCTTCATCCTCAGCACAGCAGCAGCAGCAGCACTGCATGAGGAACCTCTTAAAGGCTGAACCCATCCAGTACAAACAGAGTCAGTGCGTATCAGGTGCTGACAGTGGAGGATAATCCAAAAAAGGAAGCAGTGTTTCGGTTCTTCAAACGAAAACAACTGCCTCGGTTCTTCACGCGACAGTGAAGTGGATCCAGTGGTGAGTCTGTTCAGATAAGTTTGAACTCAGCTGTTTTTCTTTAACTTCACAATGTTGCTGTCCTTGAAGATGCTTTAAAGAGATTTCCTTTGAAAGAGGACCTTATTCAAAGCCTAGATTTAAAAAAAATAAAATAAAAAGGCAAAGTAAGAAAAGGCAGCTGTCACAATAAAGAAGCGGTCCACTAGAATGACTCTTATTAATCTGCCGTCACTCTCAGAGGAAGAACATCTGGTAAAACGTGCTCAGAAAGGACAACATCAAAAAAAAGTTAGCAAAACACTCATCCCCAAACTCTACCTAATTTTTAGCTTCCCATTTTGCTGGACTTCGCTCCACATCCATCAGAGGTTTGTCCCCTCAGATCGCCGGCCAGCGCCTTTCTGGGGGAGAGAAGCTCAGGCAGATGGCAGCCCAAGGACTGGTCCCTCTTATCAGCCTTACATGGAGGACAATGGGAGCAGTGAGGCGTTCGCTCTCTCATGGTTTAAAAAAAAACACATATTCACACACCCATAGCCTCAGAAGACAGTCACAGCACAATCATGTGAGCCGCTCCATCTCTTGGCCTCAGCACTGTTTTCCCCCCAAGGACAGCACATCTCTTCAACAGTAAGTCTGATTACACACTCCATCCACCACGTCTGCATTGATTAAAGGATAAATTAATGTAATTTTACGTGGCTGCTACGATTATTTCTCTGTAAAAATGGGGTTAAACAAAAAGAATTGCTTTGATTTTTTATTTTTAAATGGCTTCACGCCTTGGATTATCTCTTTTTTTTTTAGAAGTCTCAGAGAAAAAGCAAGGTTGTTTCTGAAGCACCGAGAACACTGTGGTATTATGGGAAAGTAACGACCATGATGCAGAGGCTGACCTGGTGCACAGAAGCCAGTTTAGTTCCAGAGAGTTCAGATGTGGTCTCTTTTTTTTTTTGTTTGTGTTACAACAGAAAGGCCGTCACACACATGACATAGGCTCAAGTCACAGGGTAATGTTGTTCATGACATAAACACCCCCAGGATGCAATTGTGGAAATAGTGGAATCTACCATGATAACTTGTAAAGGAAGAGTCATTCAGTGTCACCTGCTTTAATGCAGCCACAAAAAATTATGATGTCTACATAACTTAGTAGATTTATTATATTATTACCAGACTGTTAGGATATACAGGATAAAAAATATGAACAACAGGTTTTGTCTGTATGTTTAATGAGAATCTGAAGCTGGAGCAACTGTTATGAGTTCATACATTTTATTAGATATAAGACACTTTTTAAGACTCAAAAACTGTTGGTCAGTATTGCCACGTTGGCTTTAAATTCACATGTTTGATGAATGATCCAAAGACATGTACATTCAGAAAGTATTCAAAGAAAAAAGAAGTAAGTGAAGCACTCACACAGATGCATATGCATACAGAATACCTCTGCTGCGAGGTATTAAGCATTGAGTTAACATCATAAAGTAAACATAAAGCAAAAGAAAAAGGCTGACGTGTGATGTTACTGTGGAAAAAAAGGCACCAAACTGTTGATATCATTATAACTTTCATTGGACATTTTCATACAGTGTTTAGCTAAAAACATCCCACTAAATCTCACAACCCTTATTTTTGGACATAATTTCAGACTGGTGATTGCAACATCAGCACATACCAGGGCTTGAAAAATAAAATGTCCCCATCAAAGCCACAGCTACACCCAAAAGAATGGTCCAAAAAAAGTGTGAACAACTGGACAAAGTCAATGTTGCCTTATTATCAAGATTGAAAAGCACAAAGAAAAAGAAAAATGGCATCTTTTCATGATTTAACTCCACACTAACTTGAACCGACAGCAAGATTTTCAGCCTTTTTGCGAGTTCTCATTACATATGCAATGACAAATCATGGTTTTCTGAGGTGCATCATAACACTGAGGTGCAGTCTTGAGAAAAACAAAACTAAAAACTTAACAAGTTACAGGCAACATTTTTTTAAATAATTAAAAACAAAATAATGCTTCACAATGCAAGAAATTATAGAAAAAAAATCCACTAAGTGCCACAATTTGGAGACGGAGGGAAGGCCAGCACTGAAGAGAATGGAAATCATATCCGTACAGAAATAACTTTTGAAGACAAATAATAAATTTACCACAAGGCCACTTAAGGTTACTGGCACAAAATCAGCTTCAGGAGGTAAATGGCATCCTAATTTATCAACATTATGATCAATAGTCTGATCTGAGCTTTATGACGCCTCCTGATCAGCCACAAAGAGCAAAAAAAAGGAGTATTACATTGTTAAATTAATAGTAGACTCAATGTTTGCACCCTGGGAAGTGACATGATATAAAACCAAGAGGCTTTTAATATGTGGACCAGTGGTGTCTCCCTCTAGTGGTGACTACACTGCAAGTGACGTCTTTCCTGTCTATCACAGTGAAGTAAAGGAGGAGGAAAAAACTTTGACCTGATCAAATAAAATGTTGAATATGGCTGTAAAGTGTGGATTTGTTTTGGGGCATTTAAAAAAAAAAAAACAAAAAAACACACACACTCACACTCACATAAAAAGACTAAAAAAAACAAAAAAACTAAACTAAAGCAAAAAAATCAAAGGCCAACAATGTGAGCAGGGAGATAAGGCTCAGAGAAACAGCTGCTTCATGATGTTGCATTAGTTCATGTGTCATGTAAAAAACGAACAGGAAAAAACAAAACAACATATGCCCACAGGGTGAGAATCACTTACATCCTCATCCAGGTTGTTTTTGTCTCAGTAATGTCCGTCCTGCCTCAAAGATGACTCAGCAGGTACAGGAAACACAGTGTTCATTGCACGGTTGAGGGGCACAGCAGAAACAGTTATAGGTCCATTAAAAAAAAAACATATGTATGCGATCATGCTTCAAAAAACGACATTGAAGTTTAAAGATGAGGAGAAACATCGTCTCTGACAACCTGAAGTGTCCCTCCTCTCCTGTGACAGAGCCATGGTGAGTTCATGGTCACGGGTTTTGCATCTTCTAAGCTTAGAAGTGCAGTCTTCTCAGTTTGGGGGTGGCGCATCCCCTCAGCTTCTATGCATCACAAGGGTTTTGTTGCACCCATTGGTTCACTTGAAAAAAAAAGTGACAGTGACTCTTCTCAGTCAGCTGTGGCACAGTTAGCGTCTCTGGTTTTTTTAAATGTGGTGGTGGTGGTGGGAGCGGAGAGAGGGTCGCAGCTCGCCGATCCGTTGGCGTAAATGGGTCATGAATTCAAACATGGTGGCGGCCAGACTCTGGTGGATGAGGTAGCGGGGCAGTCGGCCCTGACGAGGCGCAGAAAAAGCAGTGTTAATTGCTTATTTCTTTCATATTAAAACATTACGTTTACCTGTAATATATTTCATTTTATTTACATTTTTGCATTCTGTTTTTTTTAAGTTTTACCTTTGACCATTTTAGCTGTGCGGCTCTTTGTCCTTCTACCACATTTATTCAGACTGAAATGTTGTGTTATGACATGATGCACAGATGATTTTCAGAGATAAATCCCCATCCTCAACTGTACCTTGTGTTTGGTGCCAATCAAAAATGTTTACATGCTAGCATGCTAAGCTAAGATGGCGAACCTTTGTAAACATCATACCTGTTTGAGACATATTAGCTTAGTCAGTGACCATGTTAGCATGCTGATGTTAGCATTTAGTTGAAGCACTGCGGCTGTTCCATTCTGTTTGTATTTAGTTTTACAAAGCTCCCACACTAGTTCAGAATCTTGGTAATATTTTCAGGATTTTTTCCAGCATTATGTCTCTATTTGCCCCTGCAACATCTCTTTTTCTGAAAACAGACATCTCAAAACAAAAGCTTAAGCATAAGGGCGATCCAATTTTGCCTCGGCAGAAATGGAGAGAATAAGTGTCTTGTGTTTCTTCTACCTTCAAATCTGTGTTGAGGACCCATATAAAGGTGCAGACGGACGGGTTACTGCTGGATTTGAGGACCACAAATCCCCCTGGACCGTTCTCTCCCCTGAGGCCGGCAATGAAGACGGAGGAGAAGACAGAGGAGTTAAAGAAATGAAACTAACAAAAACTGCACTTTTATCAAATCGCTGCAATGTTCTAAATTACTGGAATCAGTGACAGAAAACAGTGGCTGGAGGCGTGTGGGCTGACCTGACGTAACGACCGCTCGGAGGTTTTGCTTCGTGGTCGGTTGCCATGCCAGCAGACAGGTAGCAGTCTCGTTTCCGTTCCACCCGCCGAACATTGACAAAGTCCCTGAAGGAGGAAAAATCGATCAGACGATCAATCCACTTTGCTTCAGATCTGCAGTCCTCATGATAAAAAAGACGAAAGACAGCAAATAGGAAGAAAAGATGACAGAGAAGAAAAAGCAGCAGAAAAAGAAGGCTGCTTTTTGTCAGGCTCGCGTACCTCGCAGACACGACTCCCCCTGCTGCTCCAGCAGAGACATCATATGATACCAGAGTGTTGTCATCAACCCTCTGAAGGATCTGGGAAGAAGGCAGCAAAAAAAAACACTGTTAGTCTTTGGTACAACACAACTACATCAAGAAAAATGTTCTGAGAGGACAGAAAAGTTCATAAAAACACGTTAAAAGTTGTCACCTGGCAGACAGAAACGGTTCTGTTCCACTGGACCATTTTCTCTGGTTGCAGAATCACCTCCTGATACACTAGCTCAGCTGTACACTGCATGAAGGCCTGAACAGAAACAATACAACCCCTTTAAAACAGGCATGTCAACAGCTGTGAGTCAAGTCCACAAGAACTACAGCAAGCTTTCAGAACTGAGGTAAGGCTGGAAAATCCCATGCAGCATGTTTAGAAGGAAACTAGTGTCAGAAATGTGGGAAATAAACACATTTCATTAGTCACCCAGCTGGCTTTCACTGCCTCTGTCAGAGCTGAAATTAATTCAACCACATGTGATGATGTTCTGGCACGATTGTCCTCACTGTGTTCTTCACATGATCACGTCAGATGAGCAAGAACGTTGTTGCACCAAATTTAAAACCAGCAATACGACACACACTCCTGCTGTCAAATTTCATGCTATTTTGTTGACCAACAGATGTTGTAGCCGGCCAAGAAACATGACAACTGATGGAAACAAATCAGGATTTAAAATCTTCCAAAAGTTGGCTGAGCTGAGTTTTTCCAAGAGAAAGGAAATGCTCTCCTTTGTTAGACAACAAGGACTCACGAGTGTTTTGATTAAGAGAAGCTGAGAGGAATGTTTGTTATCGCTGCAGCTGAAGCTTTATTTATATCTGACGCAATATGCTTTTTTTTTGTATTTTCAAAAGAACCAAAAAATTTTTTTCAAAGAAACATAATAGTACTTTATATGTGTAGCGGCTGTTTCACTTTTTGTCAGAAAAATAGTTCAGAAAACAATCGTGTCTGGAAGTCGAGCATCACACATGTAACATTAACACAGAGTGAGTTCATTACACACATAGAAACGGTGAAGTTAACTTGTTTTCTTTCCTAATATTTGTGTGCTAAGGTGCCTTCTGGTCTACAACAGAAAAAAGTAGCCTTAAATAGAGTCTGTAATCACCCAAAAAAGCCTGCAGATCAAGCTGATTAAAAACTTATCAACACACAGGCCTTTTAAAACAGCACATGTGTGTCTGAGAGTTAAATGCTCTGTTGGTCGTGAACAGGCCTCGTTCATGATTTACTTTAACAACTTCACAAGTCACAGCTGTCAAACCTTAAAAAAAAGAGAGGAAACAGGAGTATCCTGAAAACTGCCAACTTCCTCTCTGGGAAATTACGCACACTAAAAGGCACTAAACATCACTTCTGTTGCTCTGAAGCCATGAGAACGGACAGCTCATGGAAACTGTTCAAATAAATACACGCTGCAAAATGAACCTTTTTACCTTTTTTGTATCATTTTTAAACAAAAAATAACAAGACTGACTATGACACGAAACAGCCTGGAAAGAATATACGAGTTAATGTCTCTTAGGGTTTATAGCTGAGGAAAACTTTATGTGAAACTGTTCAAACATTGATTATAATACAACAAGAATGAACACAGTGTTGTGGGTCTGAAGATGATTAATTCGAGTCACTGCAGGAGTGTGTGTTTATGGTGAGGCAGTTTTACAGGACACACACACACACACACACACACACACACACACATATATAAAGTGCTGCTGCTGTACCTTAAGAATGAAAGTCTTTCCATGGAAGGGAATCTCCAGAGTGTAAACAGAGTCGCCCATGTCCTGACAAGAAACAAAAAACTCTGATAGTATCATGACGCTTTCGTTTTCGTATCAGTGTCTCCAGAGTTAAAGGCTTTTCCCCTCAACCACTACAGCCAATTACCTCAGTGGTGGTAAAATGTAGATCACCTGTTATTTAATAATAATAAAAATAAAAAAAACAGCTGCAGAAACAAAGAGTTGACCTACAAGTGAAGTGAAACTGCTGTGAACGCTGTGGTGTGAGATGAGTTTCTGTTTTATCGGGGCTGGTTTCAATTTGCTGAAATATTTGGTTCCACTGTCACAGAGTCTTCTGTCTCCTTTTTGCTTTTCACATTAGCAAATAACTATGTATTAATTATTTAGTTAACTACATAGAAAATATGGCATATTTCTGGCTAGATGTTTCAGCACCGTGAAAACTTATTTTGGACAAACTTAGATAGTTTTTAGTTTGAAGCCTTGTGTTATGTCACAGGAGGTTCAGGTTGGCATCTACTTTTTCCTGCTATGTAACAGCTACAATTGACCACTTATAACTAACTTAATACATTACAGTTTTGCTTATTTTTATTTATCTTTAGCTGCACAGCAAAAGCAGCTTCGGTTTTCTGCCAGTCCCTACATGCATTTTTTTATTTCTGCTGTCCAAACAGAGGGGAAGAAGAGACACTTTGTCTCCTGAATAAATCAAATATATGGAAGCTAAATGACACTCACATTGTTTTTCTCAAACTTCCAGTTGTCCTCCTGAGCGAGGATCTGTTCTATCACAGACATGGCCTCCCGACCCTGTCTGACATACTCCTTTTCCTGGAACAAGAGTGAGGGGAGCAAAAGAAGGAGACGGCAGACAGTAAACAGTCATCAGTCGTCTGAAATCTTTGGTTGAGGAGCAGGATGGAGTGTAAAGACGTGGCAGACTGATGCAGATACCTGTGCAGTGACCGCTCTGCGTCCCAGACCCTCCTCATCCAGATCCTCCTCAGAGCCTGCAGACACAAGGTTACATCCAAACTCAGTCTCAAATGGTGACAGTACAAACACACTTAAAAGAACAGAGGGACAGGAAAATCAAAACATGAGGGGAAGCAGACATCACCTGCGACAGATTCAGGTGGGGAGTAGAACTGTCCGTCTGAAACAGCGCGGGGGTAGATCATGGGGGCTCGTTCGCAGGCTGCGTTCACTGCTGCGAGGTAAGCTGAAGTCAGAGGAGAGAAAATGTTTCAAAAAGTGAAAAGCTGATTTTTTTTTTTTGTCAAGTCGTGTCCAAACGTGTCAGAAATGCTCCTCTCACCTCTCTCATCATCTGCCTCCTGAGTGAGCACCTTGAAGTCAAGGAACCAGGTCTCCAGCCAGGCCACCACGAAAGAAGTGATGGGTAACACGTAGCCAAAGGCATTCTTGGACAGGAGCTGTGAAGAGAGAGAAGCTACATCTCTCTGAAGCTGTGGGACATTAAAAGAATAGTGTGGTCGCCTGATGTGGACCTAACAGGAAATATCTGGATCTGATGGCACGAGCTGATTTCAGACAAAAATCTAAAAGAATGTTCAATTTCAGTCTCACTACTTTAAATTAAAGCTACTTACAAGTTCTTTTTGTCAAGATATTGGCAGTGAAAATCAACAGAACAGAGGAATTTGAAGTTATTTTCCAATGCAGACAGTAATAAAGCTGCGGTTTCATTAAACATGTAAAACGTGTGGGGCTCTCGTGGGATCCGACTTCAAGAGGGCTTAAAGAATTCAGCCTTGCAGCGACATGTCGATGGAGGAGGCAGGAAGCAGGCAGACTCACAACAACTGCGACACAACACAACAGACTGACTGCTTCAGCCTCGATGAAAGCTTAACCCTTTAAAACATCACACTCCTGCTTTTATCCTGCATCTTTTTAACAAACACGTGCAGAAAAATATAAATTTCTTTGTATTTTTATACCAAAATCAAAAGTTTTTGCATTTCTTTAAAACAAAGTTGGTACATAAATTTGAACAAAAACTTTCAGCTATGTCAAACCTTTTTCTGTTTCTCTAAAATATAAAGTTTACAGGCTTGCTGACTAGATTTTATTCACTGTGAGAAAAGTCGTATCTGTGACTGCTCCACATTATGCACAAGGCTTTTTACGGCGGACGGCTTCACCAGCTACATGGAGCATAAAAATAGATGTTGTCTATTCAAATTTCAATAGATAGAAGAGGTAGTTACAGTTTATGTTGTGACATTTTTTCAAGAAATGAAAACACTGAAATAAGCAGAGCTGTAAGATCCTCAGAGAGGATCCACGTGAGAACATTCCTCTGATGATCTGCGCTGCTTTAAACACACAGATCATAAAACACTCGTCAGCTCGTCATCGTCCGGTCAAACAGAAAATTACTGACATAAATGCGGAACTCAGAAAGTTTCTGTGGTTTTGACTGATTTGCTTGCACCACCCATTCACAACTATAGATATATACAGAAGTGTAGAGGTGGAGGTGACACTCACATTAGATATGATGACTTTAGCGACGAGGAAGGCGCTGGTCACGAGAGTGGTAACCTGTGGAAGACAGAAGATTTAGACTTCTGTCATATTCATGTCCACATCTGCTAATGAGAGGTTTTACGTGATTTCATCAGTGTGTGTTTGACTGACTGAGCTCACTTACAGCAATAACCCACCAGTGCCTCAACCGAAAAGCAGCATAGCCCACTTGTAGACACAGGAAGCGAAACACTGCAAGGAGCTGAGATAAGGAGGAACCAAAAGGGAAAACGACCCGTCATGAGTTGCAGACGTGTTGACTTATGCTAACGTTTTTTCCCTCTTGTGTCAATAAATTCAGACATGTGACTCACATTTACAGCTCACTTAGATAATAAACCTCATGTTATCTAACAATATGTGTTTGTCCACTTTGAAACACAAAAAAAATGTAAGTAGAATGATTCAGATTTAGACAAAAAGAGCAGGTTTAACAAGAACATCTGCACATCTACACAGAGTTGGATTGACCCACTTACAAAGATGTCAAAGAAGGAGGACCTGTAGTCGTAATGGATGACCTCTTTTTCTAAGTTTTCCTTGATGGAGCCAGAAATCTGAAAGAAAACAGAGCAGACAGGCAACAGCAGAGTCAAACTGAGTGTCATCCATCACTGCTGTGGCAAAAGACAGCGTAAAAGAACTAAAACTTCTCATCTTCTGTAATTTGAACATAGTTAATCACTCACATTCAGCTCAATAATCCACAGGAGGGTGATGAAAAGCAGATCGAACGTCACAAAGAGACAGAAGGTGCGCCGGACGTCAGAGATGACCCTGCGCTCTGCAGGTGGGATCAACAGGTAGGGGGATGGGAGGGAAAGTGATGCAGAATAGGAAGCGTTTAAGGATGCGATGGCAGGGAGGCTTCCCCCGACCTCCCCATACTCTCCTCCACCAGGCATTCCTGCGGTTAGACAGGAAACACCCTCTGCAACAAGGGAGATACGGTTGGTGGGTTGTGTTAGTTACATAAAACACCAGAGTCCCGAGGGAACAGGCAGAGTATGCATGAAAAGGGTTTATAAGGACAACAATAAATAAATAACAGCATGAAAAACAGCAGAGGATAAACATATTTCACTACTCTCACTGCTCTGCATGTAGTCGCAGCACAAGCCATTTCATCAGGTCTAAGAGTCAAAAATGCACAAGATCTATTTATTACACTTTGATGCTGTAAAATTAGTTTTCTGAGTTCACTGCAATATAGATGCAGTTAAGATGAACAACTTATGACAGGGCTTTTAAGCTGCCAGTGTTGTCCTCCTGCCTCTCTTATCACTAACCATGTTTTTTTGGTAAAAATATATCAGACCTTGCCTACTTTTTGCCTCTCTGTTGGAGATGCTGCCATAACACAACCAACTTCATGACACTGTTACTATAATCTACATAGTAATAATGAAGTATACTTAATTATTAATGTGTGTTTGGAATATCTATTGTAGGCTGTTTGCACTTAGACATCAGATTTCTGGCAAAATAACAGTTTGTTGACCATTGGACTATTGTTAACCACGTGAATCATAATCAGTCAATGCTGGGTGGGTTTCAATTGTGTGTTAACTATTCGTAGACAATCCTCTCAATGTTAACAAGATCCGTGGGTCATTTATTACCCAGAAAAAAAAAACAAAGTTGATCAACGTTTAAATAGGACAGAATGGACATTAAACATTAACAATAAGATTAAATTAAGTTTTTATTGATTTCACTCCACCGCCCACCCCTCACTTCTCCAAAAAAACAAACTGTCTGTCGGTAGTTCAGTATCTCTATGCAAGCTAGCAAGCTAACTTACCCCTGTCAACCAGTGTTACAAACCCAAGACAGCATGAAAATAATCACCAGGATCGCTGTTACACTCTTGTTGTGTTAACTATTGTTAAACAGGAACTGTTTCAGCGAAGATTAGCTAGCTAACTAGCCCCTGATGCTAGCTGCTCCAGTTAGCTTAACGTTACACTTAACTTGCCTTCGTTTGTAAGCAAGTCTCTTTGCTAACTGTTACTACATTGAGAAAAATGATACACAAACATCATTGTCTCAACTAAACAGCTACACTAAGTAACGACAATAAATACAGAAATCGAGAAAAACTGGCCCCATACTTTGTTTCTATAAGTGAACTAATTTTAAGTATTGAACTCACTTGATTTACCGCATCATCGTCGCCAACAGAATCTTCCGGGCTAGCCTTTCAAAGAATAAATATCACTGCAAGATGTGTCACCCGCTTGAACACATCGAAAATCACGTGACTATCATCACGTGGCGTATCTTCGGCGTCATCTAATTTGAATGTTTTATTTTGAATTTACAAACCGGATGTTCTCAGAGCTATTGTATCTGACTTGCCGTTCGTGATTGAATGTGTCTTGAGAGCGTGTCTGTTCAGTGCCCTCCAGTGGTCACAGTGCGTAATGACCCTTCCTTTCATTCCAAACCTTGTACAAATAAAGCAAAATTTGATTTTATTTCATTTTAAGTACTTAAACTGTCGAATAATAAAAGGTAAGAGTCGGTGTTAATAATCGTTATCTAACTGCCATCCAGTGGACGAAGTGCATAACAACATAAAAGACTTTTTAGAGTTTGTTTTCACTAGAAGTTAAAGTGTGCTAATATATCTAGCTTTACATTGATAGCATGTAGTTGTTCGATGTGGCCGCTAGAGGGCATTGAAGTCGTGCTCTGAAAAGGTAAATTCAACGTAGGAATGAGTTTATGAGTGGCCAAATAGTACCAAAGGTAGCTACGCGGTAATACCACCTTTAAAGGTAGAGTTTCCTTGTGAATATGAGTTATTTTAATATAGTCATGTATCACAGTGAGCAGGGTTGCATTTCTCACGGTGACCACTGGAGGGCAGTGATCTTCACTTAGCCTCAAGGCAAATTAGCACAAGAATGCTAGCTTAAACGAGCAGGGCCTTTCTCTTGCTACGAAAGAGTTTACCACTGTTTTTCAGTTTTTATAAACACGTATCAACTTCAGTACCATGAAGTTGGACACTAAAATACGTTAAAAATCACATTTTTATATTCGAGAAAGAGTTACACGTTTCAACCACCTGAGGGCAGTACAGTGTAAACCGTCTCATGCTAACTCAATGTCTACAGAGAATAAAGGCGGATGCAAAAACATCACCAAAGACTTCCGGGAACGACATTCAAAATAAAGTTTTTAAACGATTGTCCGAAAAGAAAGTGCTTGGAATATTTTTACCCAAAGTAAATATATTAGCTCAAAACAGGCAACTTAAATACTTTTAAAATACTTTTAACCGAGGTTCCGGCATTAAAACCACGCGATCTCGGCTATCTTTGTTAAAATATGCAAGAGAGTAGACTGTGTTATACTTCCGGTTTTGTTGGGAGCATAACGTATAGTAGTCGTAGGACTACAACATCACATTAAACCCACGCACAAAATATAAAATATTAAAAATACATAATAAGAATATATTTTAGTGCTTACAGTTTTTTAACTTTTCTAAGAAAAAGAGAGTTACTACGTCCTGAGTGGCGACCAATTAAGGACGAAACGTCTAAATATCTACTCGATGGTTTACTTTACACTGGATGAGCTTATTTTCCTGATTCCACATGAGAATGAAATTAAGAAAAAAACAACTGACTAACAGATTTTTTTATGACTCATTCCTCTTTATAAACACACGACACACTCCCTTATTTTCATTCATTTTGTGGAGAACATTGACTGAGAAGAATGTGTACAGCAAAACAAAATTAATGAAAATTCATATTCCTTTGGACAGATTCAGATTTTGCACACAAACACACAAACTACATACAGATCAGTCTAAAGGAGAAAAGGAAAAACTGTTTATTTTGATATCATACTGTTGCTCATTTTATAACAACCACATCACATCGAGAAACAGAAGAATGGAAAAAAAAATAAAAATAAAGACAGAAAAAGCAAAAGAGTTCATACATGTCTTTCCACGGCTGTTTTCTTCTGACCTGGGAGGAGAAGGGAGGTGGACAGAGAGCGGAGGAGGGAGGACAGCGTCGGCTGCAGAGCCTCAGAAAACACAACCTGCTCATCCAGTTATCCCACAGCTTTGGCAGGTCAGAGGTTAAAAAGTTTCACACAGTTTTTATATATATATATACAAACTGCAACCCAGATAATAAAAACAAGATTAATTCATCCTGGAACTGGAAAATCTTATACATCAGATGCTTAATCGTCAGTTAAACAGGAAATTAAATTAGATAGATGCAGACTCAGGACATTTAAAAGCTTCTGTTGACGCCAAGAAAAGAAAGATAAATTGAATATCTGTGGTAGAAAGACTACAGAGAGTTTGTGCAGGGACCAGTTCCCTCAAACGTCAGTCATACAGTAACTGCAGCGCCCGGTTTTAGGTTTTCTGTGCTTGTGAATTGGACAGTAGAAACAGAACAGAGCTGAGCTACTCGTACACTGGACGTTAGATTAGAAAAATAGCTCTGACAACACATCCATGACACACAGACCATGAGTGACCGATTCAAGAGATGACAATAGAAAAGTGTTTACATACAAAAGGGAACTTGTGAGCTCTGAGAAATCTCAAATGAGTCAACAGTATTGGAAAACTTTATTTTTTTTAACATGGTGTCAGTTCATAAGTCAAGTTTAAATGTGTGGAGATAACGACTGGATCCTGTATTTCAAGCAATTTAGAGGTAGCTTTGCCTTTTAAAAACTTATTTTAGATAGTCTCCGAGATGAAACGTGTGGTGTTTAATAACCGCCCATGTGCTCATGGATTTTACAAAATTTATGACATAGCATATTTTTTGTTAAATATCAAGTCATAAATAAAGTGGTACTCCACCCAAAATATTTATAAGTATCTGTTTTTCTAATGAACTTACTGACTCTGGATTGACTTTTGGCATTTGATGGACAGATAGAAGTAGACGTTGATGCATAAATTGTCTAAAAAGTTTCTTTAGGCCTCGTGATACTTTATTAGGCCTGAAAAATGGTCACTTTTGGAATGAAATGCAAAAGCTTCCTTTCAAAGTTTCAAGAGGTTAAAGTTACAATCCATAAGATCTCAGTCCAGAATGACTATAAGAGTGAAAAGTATAATATAATCTATGAGATACTATTCTGAGATATTAATTAAACTGCATCGTTCTTCAGCAGGTTGTATGGATCCCACATAGGAATGACGAGACGTAAATGCATTGAATGGCTGATGTGAACCATAATTAGAATTAAAAACTAGATTTCATTCATGAAAATAACAAGGATTATAACTTTAAGCGCTTGATTCAAAACAAGTGTTAGGTTGGAGTATCACTTTAAACCTGTTGTTCCTATCTCCACCACAAGATGGCACTGCATGCACATTTAAAAACTGGGCTAAACATTTGCTGCAAATCAGAACAAAATTAATCTAATAATAATAATGATAATAAAACTAATGTACCACACATTGAAATACTTTCAAGTAATTTTAAAAGGGTCAATTCAGTGTTTTTTTTTAAAAATGTGCCTAAAATCATTGTGGCAATTATTTACCCTCTTCAAAGAAGCTTTTCGCTCTGTGCTGAACCATTAATGTGGAGGAAGGACGGGTCTGATGGGGTATTTGGTCGTGTTGACCTTGGCCCCTCCTCTCTCATTTAAAGTAAAGGGGCATTAGGGCCAAAGTGGCGTCTGAAGTCTGTGGCTCATTCCTCACCTGCTCATAAAGGGCCGACTCCTAAATAACTCCCTGTCTGTCCCTCAGAGGGTAAGAAGTACAGAAATCTTTGCTCGCTCACGTGTTTGATTTCAGAAAAGTAACTTTCACTCAGTCTACCCACATCTCGCATTCTCACTCGTGCATTCAGTGTCCACACATCGACACCTTCATCTTTTTCTGAGATCCTCAGATTTAAACCATTCGACAAAAAACACCTTCACTCTCCTCAACTCTTCCCCTCCAAATGTTTTCCCTGTTTTCTCTCTCAGTTACTCCCCCGGCTATTCTCCTGTGTCGTTTCCTTGTTTTTGTCTCCCTCATTATCATCCTCTTCCTCCTCCTCTTCCTCCCGTGCTGCTTCAATCTGCTTGGCCGTCTCTCTCACGCTGGAAAACTTGTCTGACTGCTCGTTGGAAACTGTCTCTTGGTGATCTGAGGACATAAAGAATAAAAAAAAAAGGCTGTAAAACTGTAAATGCTGATATCAATCCAAACCAAAGATATACAGTTATGATACATGTTGATGCTTGTGAGTTCATTGAGGTGAAGAAGATGTTTTGTTTGCAGGAAGACTCTATTGTTTCTCTGTTTCAGTCCATTAGATGTATATATTCGTTAGTTTTCTACGATATGATTCTATTATTTACGGTTTCAGATGGTTAATTAATTGCTGACACTTTTTTATGAAATTTTATCAACCAAGTTAAGCAATTATTTTTTCCAAAACTTTTTCTTTTTTGCTTATTTGGTGTTAATGAGAAACATCTAGATGAAATGACACATTATATCCAGGAAGTGACGACTATTAGAGGTGACGAGTTGTGTGATTGAAATGTAAAAAGTTATACTTCTGGTGAATTTTATATTTTTGTGATCCATTTTTATCTGTAAACCCTCTTCAGAAGTTCAAAGACAAACCAAAGAAAACTGAGAAGGAACCTGTCTGAGCTTATTCTTTTAAAGTTTATACTCGTACGAAACTAGATTTTTCTCAGGCGTTGATCTTGTGACGAACATCTACCTGACTGTACAAGTGTTTACCTTGTTTTGTCTTCTGTCTGTGATTACACAGCCGAGCTCAAGCTGAGCTGCTCACCTGAAAGAACAGATGAGCTGTAATCACAGGACCCAACAGGAGCCTTCCACATCCTGTCAGAAGCACTTTGTGTTTCACCAGGCTTTCGTAAAAAGAGTCTGTCATCTGAGCCGACAGAGCAGTAATTCTGAATGAAATGCCATTGTTCCCATGTGATATAACCAAGATTAAAGAATAATAATTTTACAGCATAAAAAAAAATAATTGGAGAGAGTATTTGCAAAAGAAGTTCACTTCATTTTGAGATTTCTGTGCTATTTTTTTGGTTTTGCAAAGATATTTTCTTGAGCAAGTGACTCAAAATCAGGCAAAAGCTGTTTTTGCTCTGAACTAAAGAAAAACAACAAAGAAAAGCTGAATCAGTGAACTTTCAGAGGAGGATCAGCACATTTCTCTGTGCCTTTTAATCCAGTCTGGCCCCTCTGATTGGCAGACAGAAGGTGTTGTGTTTGGCTCTTCAGTCAGCTGCAGTTTATCCTGACAGATTTGAGACAGAAACTGATGTGACGCTGCTGCTGTGTGTCGACACACAGAGCTTCACCTGTTCTGCTGGACGGCCCACAGAGGAGCTTACGTTACCCTGAAAACTGCACCGCAGCAAAGATCTTCTACCGGGAACAAACAAGGTTTTATGTTCTTAGGTTTCATGTTATTTCTTACAAATGAAAATCTGTACATTCAAAGCTATTATGTTTCAGGAAGATGAATCAAGAACCCAAAGAATGAAGTAAAGAGGGAACATAAGCATTGATTTATAAAAGATAAACTGATGAAAAAAAATAGACTGGTATTTTCTCAAGTAATTACATGTTGATAACTAATAATCTGAGTGCATGTAATGTTATCCTGAATGAAAAAAATGGAGCAAACTGAAATAATAAGACAGAAACTTTGACTGAACATATTGAAGTTTACGTTTTGATGAGACGTTTCCTATCTGGGGTAACTTTTCAAGTTTTAAAACAAGTTTTTTTTTTTTTTTACAATTGTTCCTTTAAAAAATGAGAAAAGCTGATTTTAAAACCTCAAACTGTGTGACGTTTGCAGACACTTATGGGGTAAATATAAAGGAAAAAGGCAAACTGGACCAATCACACAAACCTGAAAGAAACTACACCTGCAGAGACTCTCACACTGCATGTGTCACCAGCCTGTGATGCTCACTGCATTATTATCTACTAAAATACTGATGGTTTAATTTTTAGTATGACTGTTTTTTCCAATTTAAAGCCGAAGTTGTTTGTTCCATCAAATCTGATGTAGAAGGAATTCTTTTTCTCCTTTTATAATTGATTCCATTGATCGTTGTGCTGGGAATTAACATTACGAAATGTATCTAATTTTCAATGGTACTAAACAGATAACATTGAAAAAGTTACACTTCACAGTAAAGATTTAAATCACACACTTAAGACTCAACTAATGCATGACTCATTATCATTTATGCATGAACTAACACTGGATGTATCATAAATTCCTGCTGCTCACCACCAAAAAAAATGCAAAGCCTCTGTGAAATTACTTCATACATGAACTGATATTTGATTAACTGCAACATAAAGTTGCATTTCCCTTCAATTAACTTTTATAAATGTAACTTTATCTATGTTTTTTAATGTAAATGCTTGCATCTGATGATCAGTTTTACTTCATTTCTCAGTTTGAACAGGTAACCTTCTGCTTTCAGAGAGATTAAGCAAATACATGAGTCCTAAATAAAGTTTTATATAACTGTAAAGCAGCTACTTTGATAATTTATAAAGTACTGTGTAAAGTAACTGGGAATCAATATTCTTAACTGATTATCTATGAGTGTGAACTAATCACATAAAGTCATAGTGACTTGATCATTTGTTAACTGTGAGCAACAAGAAGTCTGATACATGCTGCATCAATCAAAACCTCATTAGTCAAGCATTAGTGAAGCTTTACTTAAGTACATGATTTCTACTTTTTTTGTCAAGTGTTAACTCAAATAAACAAAACCAGGCTTGGAAAATAAAGGCACAGTATCAGTGGTTGTGTTTTCAGTGGTAATAAGGTGTCACACGGTGTGTTTTTCGTTAAAAAAAACAACAACAGCAGTGTCGTCCTCGCTGCCGCTGTGCACAGTGACGCTGCTGGGTTTTTTTTTTGGTCCCAGCCAAGTGACAGAGAGCCTCCCTCTCACCAGCAGCTTTGGTGGGAGATGTGTTGTCTCCCTCCTCTCTCTGCCAGTGGTCCTCATCCTCCTCCCCTTCACAAGGGTCTTCCAAGGGGGGGTAGACACCTAGGTTCTGCATGTGTGCCTCAGCCATCTTCTGCACAGCTACACACAACAGGTAAACACAGCACACACAGGGAGACGGCCACACAAACACATGCACACAGACACGGGGATAGAGGGATATGTTGTTTTGGTTTTACCACGCTTCAACACTGTCAGGTTTTTTTTTTTTTATCAAGCCTCACAGGAGCTTTTTTTTTTTTTTTTTTTTAATACATGCCAGTTAGGCAGGAAGCCAATTAAACACATGCACTGACAGACAGACAGGCAGGCAACTGCAAAAAATGGTATCAGCAGTGATTTCGGTGGAGTCTCCTCTGTTGTTTTCTATCCTTCCTCTCACCCTCGTCTCCCATCTGTTTGTTTGCACCCTCGTCTTCCTTTCGACTGCTCGTCGTCCTCGCTTGGCAGTGCTGACTCACACTCTTCTTCTTCTTCTCTCCTTCCCCTCCTCACCCTCCTCTCTTCTGTGATATTACCTCAACTCCCCCCCTCTCACTTCCTCTGGGTCACCTTGGCTTCCCTCTTTTTTCACACACACACACACACACAGATATACACAATGCAGCACTGTGACAGGTCACTTATTCTAGCTTGAGGTATGTTATGTAATTGGAAATTATTCCGAGATGCCTCTCTCTTTCACTCTCTGCATCTGAGCTGATGAAGGGCAGATTTTCTGATGCAGGAGGCCGCGGCTTCCTGGCTCATTATGTCATCATTTGACATGCAACACACAGCCAGAAATCCCCTTTAGATGAAAAAAAATTAAAAACACTGCTAACAAGCTCTAAAAATGTAGATTTTTTTTTTGCTCCTTTCGCAGCCCACATGCAACACACAAGAAGCCACATGCATAAAGTCGGAAAAGAAGCTACATGTTTGTGTTTATGTTTTTTCTATCCTGCCTATATGTGTGTGTTCATGTCTGTGTGAGTGTGTGCCACAGCTGTATACACAAATGACTGTAATCCAGGATGATCCAGACTTTCCTCGACTCACACTCACTGTCTCACAGCTGTCACACTCTAATCTCTCTCTCTCTCTCTCTCTCTCTCTCTCCCTGTCACACACAAACATAGGAGCCTGTTGTAGAAGCAGAAACACACAGAAAGATGCCGATGCATATCACACATGCGCATGCACGGGGAAAAAAAGGAAATAAAGGTTTATCTACCCATCTGTCACATGCATTTTTTTTTTTAATGTCAGCTTTAAAGAAGCATGGAAAGCAAGGAGGCAATTGACTGCAGTGAAGCACGGTATAACGAAAAAAGGACTTAAACACAAGGATGAATCACAAATACGCAACCACCACCTGTAGCATGAACACAGCTCGGCCATACCTTTGAGCGATGGAGGCTGATACACGTTTGGATTGACACGTTTTGGTTTGAGCACTCCATTTTCTCCCACAACCCACTGTGGACAAAGAGACAGAGACATTTCCCCGGTGACTTTACTCATACATTTCTATTCAAAAATCCCCTCTCGACATGATTCAAGACATTAAAATACTCAACTGGAAACAAAAATGTGTGAC
>JAPZDV010000009.1:5186342-5236105 GCA_029814665.1 Acanthurus lineatus
TAAATCTCAGACATTCAAGTGAGATAACAGCAGCAAAACAAACATTTTTGAACCATGATGGTGGACTTGAAGATATTTAAATACATTTTCAGAGTATGTTTTTGTTCCAAAACTCTACCAAAGAAAGAAAACTTGAATCTTTAATGACCAAGTTGTGTCCTTCTGCAGTGGAGACATGTTTGTCAGGCTGCTACATCCAAGGTCAAGGTTTTTAAACACACAACTTGAGTTTACGATGAAACACACAACAAAGTCCAGCGGGTTTAGAGATGAATTTGAGTAATGAGTTTTGTTAGAAATGTACCAGAAAGACAGTAAATGTTAGAAAAAAACAGCATAATGTTTTTTTAACAATGATAAACTCAAAAAGGATAATATGTGGGTGTTTTTGTGGCTCATGAAGAAGGGTGGAAAAAACCACAGGATGACAGACGAGACACTTATTATAGAAAAGTGTTTGACTTCACCTTTACCTGATGGGTGGACTGATCATCCTCAGGAGATGATTGGTCGGCTACTCTGAACAGCGTGGCAGGCGTGGGCCTCCTACGCCGGATCTGTGGACGAACACACACAAAAACAGAGAAGGTGGCCATAAATACATCAATAATTTAACCAACCAACACTGTATTGATAATAACACTTAGCACAAAGCCTGATCAATCAGACAGAAAACGACAGTTCATGCTGGTGCCTCGATAACTTCATCAGCGCTGTTGCTCAGCTGACTGAAAACAAGTTTCAGTGATCAAAACTGGTCCAGTTAGAGTGAATAATACAGTCAGTAGATCAGAAGAATAGTCATTATGTAACTTTCTGATTTTATGGATAGATACAAGCAAAGGTTAAAGGCATGTCGAGTTGAACAGAAGCTCAATTGATGCTTGTTGTCCCAGTTTCAAACTATCGAACAGATAACAAGTGTTACAGCTTTTAATACTGGATTATTTAACCTCTCCACACACCACACAATGTAGTAAGTGTGTTCACTCACCCGAGGGCTGAAATTTCAAATATATTTTGGTTATGGACCCCAGGAAGCGTCCTTGGGGAATTCAGACCTTTTACAATTGTTTTGTGACATTTTATGAACTAAACAGTAAATCGCTTAATGAGAAAATACTAAACAACAAGTCATGAGTGATAAAAATAATCGCTTTGAGAAGTTTCTTTGGATGAGTTGTGAAGTTTTTTTCCACCGTAAAAACTTCACAATTGGACGTCTTTGCATCCAACAAAAACTTCAGCTTTTTTACGGCCTCTGTTTTCCATGAAGGAGAAAACTGCAAACTCTTTTTTTACAAGCTGCGTTTCAAGAAAACAGCAAGTGACTGTTTGATACTTTAAGTGGAGCTTTCAGTTGACGTATGACTAATAAGAGCAGAAAGTGCTGCGCTTTTGCCTATTAAGCAACATCTACCTGAAGGACTAAATGCTGAGACTCCCTTTCCCACAATTCTTGAAGATTAATAGCTGACATTTATGAAACCACCTTTTGGAAGTACGCTGCGAATTTAAAGCAGTTCAGCTAAGTAAACTTGGCAGGTCGGACAAGCAAGGTATTGTAAAGTGTCCTTTGAGGAGCAAGCCAACCTTGGCCACGACATGAACCTCGGCACGGCTGTTTACGGCACCACATAACATCACAGGAAGAGAAGTTAAGTAGCCTGGCTTTATTTTGCGTAAAAACTGCTCCATACGTAGATGTGTTTGTGTTCGGTTTCCCAATGTCTTTCTGAGCGAGGTGTGCGTCATTGCAGTCGGTGAGGAACATGTTGCCAAAGCAGTGGCTTGCAGGGCCGCGTGGTGGAAAAGCTGCAACTGTCAAACACGTCAACACGGAGAAATCGAGCGTGGATATCACCCCTATTTAACGACACCAGACACGCGTTTTAATCTCGTCATGCAACTTCAGGATTTCCTGTTTTCTCTTGATCTCTGTCTCTCATTTTCCTCTCATATGAACATCTTCTTCCTCTATCCTGTTTACTTCCATCTTATTCATTCATTCCTTTAGAGTGACATTCACTTCATGTTTGTCATCTCTCCTCTCCATTACAAGAATGTGTCATGATTGAAGCTACATTATCATCCTGTTGTTTTCAGATCTGTCTATCGCTTCCTTGCCTAAGTTGACGTCTTACTCAGTCACACTTTAATGGCAGAAAACATCCACAGGGCTTCTTTCAGCCCCCCCTCTGTCTCTCCCGTCTCCCCTCCCCGAGGTGTGGAGGCCTGGGGCTTCATGCTGCTGTGAACCCTGCTGCCTCTGACTGCACCGACACCTGCTACCAGCCTTGCAGGGCCGCCTGAGGGGGCTCACACAGAGACCCAGAGGGGGGAGCAGACACCTGATGCTGTCATGACCGGGCCTATGCACAAGTCCTGTGCATTTAAGCCATTAAGGTACTGTTTCATTGTAATGTTATGGTGAGGAGGATACAGAGGATGACCTGATTGATCTGCTGGTAAAGACTCTCATAATTACTTTAAGGCTACAAGAATCTGTAAAGTGATCAATCAAAATATCTGCAACTATTTTGATAAATAATTATTGCAGTTTTAAACGCAAAACTGCAAAAAGTTAAGGCCTCTTAATCGTAAATATCTGCTGTTTTTTGGGACTATTACTTAAAACAAAGACAAAACTCTTATCATTTGCAGCTTGAGTTCAAATAAGTTTATATTATGATTTATAAAGCCTCATTTCCCCATTCTTATTTTACTTTACCAATGAATTTCTATCTTAGTCTAGTAAGTTAAAAAAAGTAGCTGTTACACATCATTTCAAATTTACTTCTGTTTTTTTGAGGTTATGGTTTATGTTGCATCATAGCGCTGAAGTTTGGGTCATTGCTCTCTTTTGTAGAAAACACAGCCATGCTTAGATTCAGAGGTCAAGCTCCTTTAAATAAACATCCTAAGAAAAATCACTTCTAAGCTACACATCTTGTACAAAATGCACAAGCCATGTATGTCATGTTGGAGGTCACGAACTTTATCTGCTGTTTCTATAGTTAAAACTACTAAGAAAGGTAAAAGCTCATAAGTGGTCAAAACTACTCCTGATAAAAGTGTCAGTGAAAGAAATGAAGTTTCAGAATGAAGCAAGAAAAGATTAAACACTCTTATTTTCTGGTCTAGTTTCATTTATTAATATGGAGACAAAATAAAAGTGATGAGATAAATAGAAGGAGAGCTGATCGTGTGGGATAATTGAGGTCACTGAGAAGCAAAATCTGATGATGAGTCTACTTACTTGGAATGTATTTTTATCAGGCACCCACAGGTGTCTCTCTCTGTGCACATTTACACACTGAAATGGACGGTGACAGTGGCGGTGACGATAGCGTGCTGCTGCATGACATTGGCAATGCCAGATGACATAAACACACATAGGAAATCTAGTAATTTTCCAGCCCTAAAACCATCCCGCTCTCCCTGTTACATAATATGTATGTGACTTCCTCATTTATGCCAACAGTGGGGCACAGCATGTGAGATTAATCCCGCCACGCTTTATCCCCCCCCCCCTTCTCTGCTTCTCTAAACCCCCTGCCCCAAATCTTCCAAACACTCTCCACGGTCAGCTGCCATTGTTTTTGTACCAAGACCAGCTTATGTGGACTTGAACTCAGGCGTTTTGATCGATAGATCCACAGGTGTGAGACTTCGGCTTCGAGAGGCAGCAGCATCTCAGCAGGTCTCATTCAGAGCTCCCGTGGCAATAAAATCACCGGTGGATGGATGATAGCGTAGAAAGTGCATCAGTTTATCTAAAACTGCTGAGCTATTGCAAATGTGCTGACATTTGTATGCCTCTAAAAGTCATTCCTCTGTGATTTTTATGCAGTTGTCATGCTCTCCTTATTTTAACTGTTTTTTTTAATGTTTCTGTACACCACTATTAAATCTTTTGGAGGAATAATTTGAGATATGCCTTAAAAATAAAAAATGTAATGATCAAGTTTTTATAAGTTTGTTGAGTGCAATTTAAGTCAAGACAGCCAGGTAGCTAGTCAGGACTCCAATATAAGCTTTTAAAACCCCACTCTGTGTGGCGTACATGAGTCAGTGGTAGATGTTGACTTTGCATATGTGCATAAATGTGCACAGGTACGTGTTGGCACAGTGCAGCCTGGCGTAACAGCCTGGATGCAGATCGGCTGATATGGGTCTGCTCCCCAGAGGCCGTCCTCTAAGCTGGTGCTCTTGTGGCCAGGCCTATAAAAAGCAGCAGCAGTAGGACAGCATAAACTAGATCGGGGGGGTCTCTAGAGGCTCAGTGGGATGAGACAGAAAGGCTCTAAAGCTCTGCCCCACACTGACGCTAACAATTGAGCATTTTCAGGGAAGTCAGTCATGCAAGTCTGGCATAAACACAGAGAAACACACCTCAATTGTCTCTCCCTGTCAGCTTAAAGTTCTCATTTCTCACAGCACTGCAAAACATTGGCCCGTCATATCAAACCATGTGTGTCAGCCCTCTTTGATAGAGATAGGAGCATCATTCTGGTCCATATGAAGCCTTTCCATCCCTCAATCATTCCCGCATGGCCCAGCTATAACCCGGCTCCGGATGGATATATATATATATGGATTTGTACAAGATTGATTTGTATTTATGGCATCTGCCCAGAGGCGCATGCCACTACATCACTCAGATATAAGCATTTCTGTACGTGCATGGCATCCAGTGGGCCAGTGAGAACAGACTCAAAATGTTCGGCCAGAAACTGTGGAAAGGTATGTGGAGTATATTTGCAATGCAGAGAGGTTTTGTGTCTGTTTTCTTTTCAAATAGTGTTTCTGAGTGTAGAGCTCGGATTTTTCTACTGAAGATGTTTGACATTTTTGCTTTGTGATACTTTATTCCTCTGCATTAGCCTAACTGATTACTAACTCTCAGCACTTTCAGTTTTTCTGTCTTTAAACATCCCCATTTTAAAACCTGAAGTATCTGTCTTGCATACAAACTTTCCTCTCCCCCCTCTCGAGGCCTCTTATCTCAGCCTTGCCCATCTCTGGGTGAGAGGTGCTCTGCTGTAGTTTTATTCCCCGTCTCTGCTGTCATGATCTTTAGCCTGCTGGATTTCTGAGGAGCATTTAAATTCAACAAAGTTGCCCTTTTTTTCGTAAGCCATTTGCCTCACTCTGACCCCAGAGTGAGCCTTTCGAAACAAAGTGGCAGAGCCTCATGTGGTGCTCCAAATGCAATCTAGCAATGACTCCAGTAACACAATGACATGAAGAATGATCTCTCTCAGTGTGAGCTGAGTGTTTCTGTACATATTTCTATTGCAAATTCATTATTCACAAATAAGACACATGTTTTATGGATATGATCTTTGAATGCATATTTAAGTTTGATCAGAAATGGTGGAACAAATTTGTATCAATGCTGCAGGTTTGACCTTTCCAAAAATGTTTGAACTATGAAACAGTTTTAGCAAATTCAAAGAACACAAACACTGAGATAACGTGTGGTCTGTATCTGATTAGTGTGAACAGAAACGTGTCTATTTATACTCTGTTTGTGGTAGGCAACAAGATAAGACACTAAGCAGTTTTTTGAGCTTCAAGATACAAAATATCAGCATGATAAACTGACACCATCTCTGCCTTTTGTTTACGAGAATCTACACACTGGAATTTAAGGAATTTTATTTTTATTAGGTTTTGTGTTTTTGCTCAGAAGGACAAAAGAACTGGACGAACTGTTGGCTGCTGTCGGGATTAAACTTAAACCTAAATACCAAGCCCTTTCCCTGACAAAGCTGGCAGAGAGAATGTTTCCATAAGCATGACAAATACACAGCTAAAGGCCAGCGTTCAGGTCTATCTTCTGTCAAAACAGCTTTGTCAGACACATTCAGCCAAAACCCAGGCATCACCAGCTGATAGTGTTGCCAAGCAGCTTCAACAAGGCTTCACTGAGTAACACCTGCTTGTCAAGTTTCCAGCTGTTTCAAAGAGGGTCAAGGACGTGGCCACGCGGATTAAAAACCCCCAAATGCAGATCAAGCGAGGTCTATCAGATATGCATAGTGCTCATTCCTATTCAAATTAACAACAGCATCGAGTTCCCATAAGTCTGAGAGGCTGCAGCATATTGCTTCTCAACATTCACGTAGCACTTTTTCCAGTGACCTTTGGCCCCACCACTGGCTAACTGAATAAACAGATGGGCTAGAGATAGCATCTGGAGGGGCTCTCCAATGACCCCAAAGTAGGAAATGTAATTATGCTGCACCCACTGGCAGAATGATATCATACTCTGGCTGCTGCCGCCCCCCCTCCTCTTTGTCTCCTCTGTCACACAGTGCCCCCCCAGCATTTATGTAATTAGCTGCTGGTAGCTGTTTGGCCTATCATTCCAGAGACTGCGGGTAGAAAGGTTTACCATCACAAATCAACAGCGGTAATGTGCCAAAGGCTGATGAGTGACAGGAAGCCACATGCCAGGCCAGAGTGCAACACACAGGGTGAAGAGTCAACAGGGGAGGTGCCAATCAAAGTTTTCACATGGAAGATGGCGCAACCAACAGCCTGCAAACTCTCTGGAAAGTCTCATTTTCTCTTTCATGCACTCAAATTCAACGGTATCGCACTGTGCAGCTGACAAAAGACCAGTTTCAGAGGTCAACAAGCAGGTACAAACAAAGGACAAAGTAGCTATAGTTACTCATCTGCAGCGTCATATGTACCCACAGGTGATAAATGAAAAAAAAAATGCTGCTGTTGATGGTTGCTACGCAGTTTATGGGTCATTGCTTGGATGCAAAAGGCATGTATAAACTCACCAAGTGTAAAATTTTAACATCACTTAGAAATGATTTGTGACCACTGAGTTGAAACTGTTCAAAACATCTACAGTGATTTATTATCTGGTTGCATAAATTTAATATGTAAGTTTGTCTTTCATGAAGGCAAACATATGTTCCTGTGATATTTGTGCTTAACCTTGTTTCAGCTTTGTGTTATCCATCCTAAAAACATATTGAAAATGACCTGGCTTGCACAAGCTCATTAAGTTGCAGGGAGACAACCATGTTAAAAAAACAAAAAAAAACCCAAAACATTTCTCAACCGCTGTGACGAAAATCAGAGATTACGACAGGCGCAGCAGCAATAACATAATGCCATGTCTTCTCCGTGTTGATGAAACAGGGATCGAGACCAATCCCATTTGTTCTCAGTCACGCCTCAGCGCTCCTCTTAATATGCCTACATCAGAGAGAAAGGGACTCCAGCTCCTGATCCTACAGCTGAAATCAGGAGGGAGAAAGGCAGTTCAAGGGTGCAGTTCAGCGTCCAGATCCTGACACAGTTGCAATGAATATATAAACGTCTGATGACATTTGATGACAAGTCAGTTCCAGATCAGCTCTTATCCCCCCCACCCCCCATTTTTTCTCCCGCTGTGACACTGTTGCCTTTCTAATCCTCTCTCTTTCTCCTCCCATCACGGATATGATTGCTTCCGTTGTTGTTGTAGCTGGGGTTAAGAGAAGGGCTACGTATGTAATGTGATTTCTTTACAACGTCACAGAGAGAGAGAGAAAGAATTTAGATGTACAGTTAGAGATGAATGAATGCACTTCAGGGGGCTGTTTCTCTTCACGCTTGGACGACAGACTGACTTGGTTTAATTAACGATGATCCCCGAAGCGACAAGTGAGTGACTGAGCGGGATAATGACACCGACTGATAACAGAGGATTTGTTGTCCACAACGTGAGAGTCTGAGAGGAGAACGTGTTGCTGCATCACAGGCCTCCATCGAGTTTCTGTACAGTGCCAGTGCATGCCTGAGGTGCAGCGGGCATCATGGCACATTTTCACCCCAGTGTGTACAGTGTCATCAGGCGACAAATCACTCTACCCGTGCCCAATATTTATGTTTTCTTTCCAACTGTGTACACATTACACACATGCATGTGCACAGGGGCCAGCAGAGGATGACCGATTGGTCATTTGACATCATCATTAAGACGATAAATTTTGCATTTTAAAATATAAGTGATTGATTGAAGTAAGCATGCATTAGTGCACAGACCCTATATTGCAAAATAAAAAAATAAAAAAGGAACATGAAAAGAAACTTTGTGCTTAATTGCTGCAGACAGACACAGGCCATGAAAATGTTTCTGCAGTCAGAAACTAATCAAAATGCCTGAGCTCTCAAAAATAAGAAGGAAAATACATAAATAACCTGCAGAGGACAGAGACCCATTGATTGTGTCCAAACTGTAATTACAATCTGAGTGTTCCAGTGAGGCAATTCATCTTTGTAAAAATCGTTTATTTTCCAATTAGTTTTTGCCACCAAAAACATCAACAAACTGACAACTCTGAAAGGGACATAAAACAATTTTCATAGAAAAACCAATCACGTCACTGGACAAACTGGGCGACACCACTAACAGTGACATTCCTGACTGTCCACAGTCACGGTAAAGATCACTGCACCCTCTTGCTCAGTCCCAGCATGCTTTGTGCCATCCAACAAGATGTTCTTTCTGAGAGTGAATGTTGACAGTCCCCCAGACTGCTAATGTTTACCCACAAACACTCGCTGCATCAAAGGTCGCTGTTTGACGTTTAACACAGAGAGTGCACTGGAGAGAATGTGGGATAGGGTGGGGAGAGTGGGTGGATGGGTGGGTCAGGGGTACCTATATCACGCCCTCCATGACCCCTCTAAGTCTAGTATAGATTACTGTGGAAGTGTTTGCCTTTGGAAGCCTTTGGACCGGTGCCCTTTACTGTCCCTTGATATTCCCTTTCATATTTTTGAGTTTCCTGTCCATTCAAAGGGTCAACACGAGCTTACCAGATCCGGTCGAGGTTGAGGGGGGAAACATGTAGAGATGTATGCTTGTTGAGTCCACAGGGAGGCAGACATGGAGGGAATCAGGGATGCAGCGTCTGCACCATGACCCTAATCTCTGTCCATTATGCACATTACCCTACATCACTTGCAAAACATGTGGGATTGGTGTGTGTGTGTGTGTCTGTGTGCGTGTGTGTGTGTGTGTGTATGTGTGTGTGGAGGAGGGTGGTGATGGTAAACAGAGCCATGTGCTTGTGTTGTTGTGGAGAACAACAAGTTTACGAACAACCGGGTCTCCTGCAACACACCGTCTGTGTGACGTCAATCGGTGACTGGTTGTCAGGAAACTCGAAGGACACAGATGGACAGACTTCTTCCATTTTTTGCAATGTTTTTTTGAAATTTTAAATTGATTTCTTATATTTTGATCACCAAAAACAAAAATCCAATCACCTTTAAAATAGTGAAGAAGATGCAAGTAACAAATAACTCAAAACTGAAAAGATCTGCACGACTAACCAAGAAGGAGTTTTTTCTCATTTTCTTAATGGTAGACTTTGCAGATATAGAAGTGGAATATATTCCTTCAGCATAAACATTCATTAACAGGTGACTAATGTCCAGTAAGAATATGTTGCACCTTTCAGGCATGTGCAAATAGCTGCTGTTTTCTCCCTCAATGTGCAACATTTCACTGAGTGGGAGGTTATGGAAGCGTCTCTCACATTAACAACCAACATATCAAAGAGCATTCACACATACACACTTACAAGCATTTAACAGCACCAATGTAAACAACATATCAGATAGACAGAGCCGTCCATTAAAGTTGACCTTTTAGATGCCAACTGTGGGGGGGGGGGGCTTTGGGCGACATAGTTGTGCAGCGCGTCGCCATAGTAACAAGGCCCCGGCGGTTCAGTCGATAGCGATTTTTGGGGTTTAAATGCCATCGGAGAGAACGGTAAGGAGTAACCAGTTGTGTAACAAGTTCGTAAGGACGGTATAGTCATTGCAACTCATTAGCAAAGATGGCCTTGTGGGCGACAGTAATTGCCGTGGGAGGGGAAGGGAATGAAATGTCATTAACCGCTACTCCTGCCCACCCACATGTCCCCGGAGACTCCCATCAGCCTCGGGTAGATGCTATCTGCTTTTAAACACACATAAACACATCCTCCCCTGAACGCCCTTCGGTTTCCCATACTCCCCTTCAGCTCAATTGTTGCTTTGTCCTAAAAATCAGCATCCATCCACCTCCACACACACACACACGCGCACACACACACACACACACACAATCACATACCAGTTCCTCATCGTCTGAGGCCTTACATTGTTATGCTCTTATAAAACACCTGTGATTAAGCTGTAAGAGTAAACTGGTGTCCTGAACAGAGACACCAGGTCGGCTCTGAAGCTTTCCTACACACAATGTATCTGAGGTAAAAAAGACCAGGGCGGGCCTGCAGGAGGGGGGCTAAATATAGCTGATCACTGTTTGACCATAAGGTGATTGAGCAATAAGGTCCTCCCCGAAACAGAAGGAAGTGAGAAGGCTTTTTTTTTTTAAATGAGGGAGAAACTCACATATGGTAGATTGATATCCTGTGGTTTCTTGGAGGAGATGATAGGGATCAGAACATGATGAAGCGGTGAGAGATAAAGAACATATGAGGGGGGAGGAGGACAGCAAATATTGTGTAAATGCGAGTGTAAGTTTAGAGGAGCGTTGCAAAATATTGTGCGTTTCAGAAAGATATTGAGTCTGCTTTTCTGTATTATTGTGACTCACACAGAAACACGAGACAAGACCACTTGTTTTGTGACGAGTGATAACTTGAAAAACAGCAAGAAAATGCTGGTTTTTTGGCACTTGATTGCTTATAAGAGTATCATCCTTTTCCACATTTTCTAACAAACTTGTTACTCCCTGAATGAGAGTATATGATGATCAGTCAAGGGAAATATGGAGCCTGATTGCAGGTCAGTCTCGATCATTAAAAGCCTCTTATACAGGGTGCGAAACAAGGACAGTTACTGAGGGAGCTGACCCCAGACAGGTGAACCCAGAGATTAGGTTTGGTGTGTTTCTCTCTCTCTCTACTCTCTCTCACCAGTCCATGCAGCACATCTCTTTCTTGCTTTCCCACCCAATCTCTCCTCGAGCCCTCAGGAGGGATGAGCCATTGGCCTGGATCTACCTCGGCACCAAACGGTTCCTGATTTGGCCCACTTTCCCCTGCTCTAAAAAAGGGCCACCAGCATTCGAGCCAGATAAAAAAAAGAAAGATCTAGTCGCTCTGTCGAAAATGAGCATAAACACTTCCTGAAATGATACAGGCCGTGCTGACAGTCACAAGACATTTCTGTGGCAAATAAAGATTGAAGGATTGAACTAAAAAAAAAAAAACAAGTTCACAAGACAGAGGTCACTTACACACAGAGAGTGACAAGCAGCCAAAGATGAGAAAACAGTAATTACTAACAGTGGCAGCGACAAAATGTCAAGGACTTGTTGTTGCTGCTGAGTCACAAAAGAGTGAACTGAATTTAATCATATTAACTTTTGTCATTGTAACATTGTTGAAGAGGTCAAGATGAAATAAGACAGCGAGGCACTAATCTCATGAGGAAACAGAGAGAGGGAAATGGCCTCATAATTTCTCAAACATGTGGCAGACAGACCCAGAAAACCCAGCCTTGCATAAGGAAGTTGTCAAGAATTAAACAAAACAAAGAAGAAAAAATGCACATTTAGACGTTTAGCTGCTTCATAGCTACACTAAAAACTGATGACCCTCACTGGAATCACTGTGTGTGAGTTCAGTGAGAACTCTTAAATTTTAAATCAAACACTAAACTAAATCAGAGCTACATGCTAACCAATAATCCTCTGAAACACAAAGCTGACACTTCCTTGGGTCAAACACAAATCTGTCCATCGTCTGCTCACCATCTCCACTTGCCGAGGGTCCAGGTTGGTCGGCGCAGAGGCCGGCACAGCGAATTGGATCTTCTTCCTCTCCTTGGGCTCCTCCTCGACTTCAGTCGACTCAGAGGGATCCATGGCTCTGGATCCTGAGGGGGGGTCTGACTCCCAGCGGTAAGGAGAGGTCGCTGCCCAAAGATCACTTTAACCTTCCTGGAGGAACCTCCCACTGCTGGGTAGTTCCACTCTTGAAGAGTTGTCTTCTCTGTCCTGCCTCACTCTGACTCCCTTCTTCTCTTGGAAAAAAACAAACTGAACAGACTCTCTGTTTTCACCCCCCGTCCTCGTTTCCTCTCCACCAGTTGCTAATATTCTCTTCTACCTCTCCTGTTCTCCCTCTTCCACTCTTTCTCCCCTTCCTCTCAACCTGTGCAGCTGGAGTGATGAAGCAAGTCCTTAGATCTGGCTGTGAGGGAGAGAGGTGGGCGGGTAGAGGGTGGAGGGGAGGGACCAAGGTCCAAAAGAAGGTGGAGATATCAGGAGAGAGGGGAGGGGCCTGAGCAAATAGGGGAGTAGGGAAGAGAGGAGGATGTAACAGGGTTGGAGGAGGGGTTGGCTGTGTTTTTTTTTTTTATCTATCTAAGCTGAAGTTGATTTGTAATCAGAAAAAAAAATAATCTCATCACATCAGCTGAGCCTCTTTTGGCCTCTATTTGTGAATGAGAGATTTATGCCGAGAGAGGGAGGGAACAGGGAATGAAGGAGGGATAAACAGGAGATATGTGTGGCGCATGCAGAGGGGAGTTTACATGGGGATCCAGTAGCTTAGCCCACGCTACTGTCTTCACTAGATTTATTAGGCCTGGTGGTGTTATGATGATTTTTCTGCCTCACCAGTAAAATGCTGGGACTGACGATTTTTCTTTCATTCTGCAGAAATTCATTTATAACTGGAATAAAAACCCATTAAAAATGTTTATTAACCCACAAATTGCACATAAATCTGACTAAATGTATGGTAATAATGAAACATAATTGAATAAAAAAAGAAGATAGAATTGAGATTTTTCAAAATGAAAAACACAGACTGAATATAGTGAATGGAAAAGAGAGGGGGAGGGAAGAGGAGGCAGATTGTTGATGGTGATGTAAAGGGAATAGAGTGAGAGGGGCAGTTTCAGTGCTATTTTCAGGTTCTTGCTGTTATTTCACTCACATGGCACAGGGATTTGGACAGTGAAGAGAAGTGGATTTGGCCTCAGGGCAGTGTTGAGCTTTGGCATGGGCTGAGGAGGAGAAGAAGGAGGAGGAGGAGGAGGAGGAGGAGGAGGAAGAGTGAGGTGGCTGGAGGGGCTTGGTGGGCAGAACAGAGAAGAGGGTCAAGGTGTATATGTTGCTCTGGGAGTGCAATTGTTGTCTAAAGAGTCCACAAAACTCATTAAACAGTCAACTGAGTGTTTAGCCCGCCGGTCAGAGCAAACATGCCAACATGTTGTTTATTCACTTTTTCCATGTGGTGGTGAGGAGGGAGAAGAGTGGGGGGGTGGGTTGTTTTTTTTAAAGGGTTTGTCCGAGTGTTTAATTCTGCTACAAAGCCACTCCTGTCCAAAGCAAAGCACCACCTCCACATGCCTGCAGGTGGCATCTCTTCATATACGTAAAGGCTGCGAGGTTGAGGTTTCAGTGGACAACGAGCTCAACAAAATACAGACTAAGTAGCTGCTAAAGAAATGGGACCTTTTTTCAATCACCCGCTGCCATTTGATTTTGTTCCAGATTAGTTGTATAACTTAAGCTGGAATTGTGCAATATTTCATGAGGAATGCGTGACAGGCTGTGTTTCAGCGACCAGCTTATTACAAGCTGCAGAATTCGTTCAACATCTAGTCAAACACTGATTTAATTCGTCACATAATGAGCAATTAAATTTGGGAATTTATTTCTTCATTCACAAGTCTGGGATCAGAGAGTAATCAGAGAAATAGGTGCTGCCTTTAATGATTCAAAAAGCTCTCAGAGTCTTAAAGACATGGTGTTTGAGCAGCTGCACAGGTGCATCTCAATCCCTTTTGTTCAATATAAACAAAAAAGATATAACACAGAACTAAATACAGTCAGTAGAAATGCTGAACGCTTGTTTGGTTTGAGGGGACTAAACACAGAGCTGATTAACTGGTGTTATGTCAGAGCTGTGGTCACTAATGCTAGTCAGAAAAAAAAGCTGAATTTCAGAAGAATTTCCCTCTCTATACTCTCCCTATAGTCACTGTAGAGACAAACAATACTCAGTTTGTTTGTCTCTTGTCTTTTACTGTATTGTGTTTGGCACCTGGCGTCTGTCTTCCGCAACACAACCTTGGAAGTTCTTCCTATTTCCTCCTTCCCCTGTCCTTCCAGAGACGTATGACGGGTCCACAACACAATAAAACCTCCTTTCGTAACGTTGGTACAACCCTATTCTTAGTCTGACAATCACACCTATTTTATAATCAATCAGTCATTTGAAAAATTAAGCGTCTACTCTATTCAGTTTAACTTTGTTTGCATCACAATGTCGACAGAGTTTACTGCACAACCACAAGCAAACCTGAGAGGACAAGCCAAGATAAAACTAGAAAAAAACATAAAAACTGTCAAACAGACTAAACAAGCAAGTGCAAGGCTGGAAAAGTTAACATAAATAAGATGATCATCTGATCTGAGACTCCAATAAAAGAGGAGACAAATCATTTCCAAAAATTATCACAGTTTTCTGGCAAAATAAATGCATCTTCGAGCCTTGGTTTGCAGGTTTAGTAGCTGCAGGTAAACAGAGAGATGTTTATTTAGAATAAAAATAGAGATCTAGTAATAACATCATTACATTACAAAAAAGATCATTCAAATCAAGTCAGATAACTACGACTGATTGGAAAAGAAGGTGCTAACATGGTATATATATAAACTTCAAGGTCATGTGCTGCACCGCATTGTTATTTACACACAAGAAAATAGTTCACTTAAACCAACTTTGATGCATATTAAAGGATTTATAGAAAAGGATACAATAACATGTGGAGCTCCTACAGAGCAGGTGACTATAAACATTTGTTGTATTTCACTAAAAGTTGACTGAGAACAGAAACATCGTTCTGAATAATACATACTGCCTGGATTAGAGCACCAGAAAAATCAGATTTTGGGCCCTAGCAAATCCGATTTTTTTTTTTTTTTATTATCATTCAGACAACACATTCTGTTCTTGGGCAAATCCAACAATATTTACTCATGGGGGTTGCTCTGCCCTGTCAGCTTGTCATCCCTAACTCCAAACGAGCAGTTGGGGGTTAGGTTAAATTTAAAATGTGGAGCTAAAATATTCAAACAAACACGAGCAGCCTCCCCTTCTGCCGTATGGATTACTAGAGAGACAAATTGTCAGGTAAGCTTTCAAATCTATGAACACAGAGGTGTCAGAGCTGCCAGACATCGTAAAATCCTCGGGCTTCTGTCATTAACAGAATAACTCCACACTGCTGACACACTGACAAGTCAAACAAATTGCTCTTGTTGGAACCAACGTGGATATTCCACAGCATATGAACTCATTTGCACATAAATGGATTAACAGAGAAAATCACTTGTTAGCACAATTTTTATTTTCTGTGTGAGCCTCAGCTGATCTTGATATTTCATCCTGTTGCTGAGCCATTTTATTGTATATTCTTATGGAAAAACTACTAGCTTTCATACAAAGTTCGTGAGGTTGAATACCACTGAGGGTGTCTGTATTTGCTTGAACTTTTAAGCCTGATATGTCACGCTCTTTTTTTTTCTTTTTGATGCTGCTATCTGCCTCTGTTATTGGCTCTTCATTATGTTTATACATTTTGTTTTAGACGTGTCATTTAATCACTTTGCTGGCAGAACCAGAGGAAAAACCTCTGCAAGATGGATCATACTTGGAGCCTGTGAACACCATAATAACTCAAGCGGCAAGCAGGACATGCCGTACAAGATGTGTGACATTTGCACCGTACACACACACACACACACACACACACACACACACACTCCAAACCAGCTTCGAAGACAGATTAGGAAAACTGTAATTCTATCTCCTAAACCGGGCATCTTGTACCATGTTACAGTTACCGAGTGAGAGCTGACAAAAACTTTCCTGTTATGAAAGCAATTTACGGGCCCCTCAGACCCCTGCAGATGACACTCAATCTGCTATGACTAATGCATTCTGGGTATTTTGTCCAAGTTAAAGTAAAGCATAAATAATGGAACAAGAACTTGTTTTCATACAAACAGAAGGAGGCAAAAATCTCATGCTTTCTTATTAGAGCTCATCCCCAAACCTTAATTCTCACAGTGTGTCAGATACTTTAGCAGTAATAAGCTGATAACTTCACAGGGGATTTCAGGGACAAACGTCACTGCAAAAAGTGAGATACTCCATTAATCAGGATCACAGAGAGGCTTTGTATCAGCAAAGCAGGTGTCCTGGTAATTCTATTGAGGGGCACAGAGAGGCACTGCCAGTCAGTCAACACATCACTGGACTCTTCTCTCACCCCCTCCCCTCTCCCCCTGCCCGGTTATATAACGAACCATCACACAATAAACAGGTCCTGCTTGCATGAACAGTCATAGTAACATACACTTTGGAAAGCTGTACTGCCTGGCAGTTTCTGTGTGCTTCAATTGTCATGCACTGTGATGGTGACGAAGGACGCATGTGCACCATCTGCTGTCCTGTTTGTGCAATTACAATTTAGAATGACAAGTAAATGATTATTAAAGTTTTTGTAATTTATTTTGTTCTCTAATCCTTCTCAGAGGTCCAAGGTCAAAGGTCAGATGTAACTTGAGAAATTTTGTGAGTTCTTAAAACTCATCATTACTTTCTAGTGGAAATTATATTGATCTTCCTGTCAACTGATTTGTTTCCAGGCCTTTTTATTCAAAATCAATGACTTATCAATGTCTTAGATTTTTATAGGTGTATACATTTTCTTTTTTAAACATATACTTTTTATTATTTAAACAATGAAGAACACTGTAACCCAATGCTATATGATTTTACATACTTTTTCAGCCAGATGGATGTTTTTACTTAAAGCCAAGTTGTCTGATTGATGGAGGGTTTCCTAAACTATTATGTCCCCTCTGTGAGAAAACTTGGTCTAAAATTGTGCACTGAGCACTGTACACAAAAATATGACAGAAAAACAGGGACAGAAAGGGGATTACCTCCTTGGCTTGTTAGCATTGCAACGTCAGGCGCCAGGGAACCAATATCCATCTGGAATGTGTTGAGACAACACAGCGCATGATGGGATAATCCCTGAGAATTTAGAAAGAATCACAGGAATAAGGAGAGAAGAGACATAAGAGAAGAAACCAAGAGGGACAAGAGATAAGACTGGAGAAGATAAAAAAAAACTTCCTGAAACAACAGAGAAGCAAATACAAAGTGTACATTAGTTTAGCATCAGTGTTGACAGTCAAATAGAAAGTCAGATTGAGGTTGGCAAACTGGGTCTTAGGACCACCACAAGGCCTTGTTGGGAATCCCAGTTGGGGTCCCCTGGAAAATTAGTTCATAGAAAGTTCATAATTGCTTCTTATTCTATGAAGAAATTCATTGAGAATAGATAAATGTAAATGAGAATAAGTAAATATCTCTAAGTTTGGTTTATAGGAGACTGAGCATCAATAAAAATGTATAGGTGGGACAGCTAATGTTTCCATTCAAGTCATTTAAAACTACTATACACAAATGTAGAACAACAGGAGATAAAGAGGCTTTGTGGTTATGTTTTGAATTCTGTAAATGATAAAAATTAAATTCCCGCAAAATTATTAAATCATGTGCATTTGCCAACATTAACATGTCACATCTGGTTCACTTTGCTGCAGAAAGAACAAAGGAAAATGGGTGGGACATACAGAGTGAGCCACTGGTCAGGAGCTGGTGATATCAGGTGGAAATGAGTGGATCAGTGCAATGGAAGTAGGTGGAGGATGGCTGAATAATATGGCTCTATTAGACACATATCTATTCTGTTTGAAGGTTTCAGTCTATCCACAGTTGTTTGTACAGTTTTGGTAAAGACAGTAAATTGCTATTGTTAAGATATAAAAGGGACTTCTGTGTGCTCTCACTTTAAGGGGGGAAATGGTAGAAAAACAGCTCTAGCACCAATAAGTTAATACTTTTCTTCTATAGGGCACAAGAAAATAGATCCACTGAATTATATTTTTATGAGTTACTTTGCCCAGTTTAAAAATAAACAGTTGTTGTTATATCAGGAAAGTAAAATTTTCACTGGGTTAAGCATCTGGTGACTGGTTATATGGAAATGAAAGGGCTGGTAAGTATAAACAAATTCCAGTAGATGGCAGCCTTCTGTTACATTTGATTCTAATAAAGGTTCACCCCCTGTGGACTGCGCAGAGCTTTCCTATGGGGGGTTGAAATAGAAACTGAGGTGCTCATTTATGATGAAAGCAAATTGAAAACTGTCACATCTGAGGAACACTGAATACATATACTGATCAATAGCAAAAAATTGTATCAGGATGCAAACCAAAAGAGAGAAAGTCTTGTGATGTACAACTAGGACCTAAGACGATGTACATAAAAATGCACTGACAGGAAGATTTTGGATGATTTAATGAGGTGAAAGCTTTTTAAAGTTTGATTTGGAGATTTCATTAAAGCACACCTGGGTACAAATAAACAACAGAAAGAAAAAAAAACATATATAGCCATTAAAAATGACAACAGAGGTATGAGTGTTTGCGTGACTGACAGCACATGTGGGCGTGTGTGGGTGGGTGTGAGGAGTAAAGTAGAGTGGGGTGCTGGAGATGTAGCAGGTGGAAGACATGGTGGAGGCAGAGACAGAGGAGGACGTGGCAGTAGGGCAGTGATTTAATTAGCACCCTCTACCCCCTCCAGCCCTTCACTCATAGCATCAATAATGCATGGCCTCTTGTTTCCACTGCCATAATTAATCCTCTCTTACTATAATTAAAAGCCAAAAATCCCACAAGATGGTTCAGCTTGGCCAGGCACGGGTTGGTTTGGCACGGGAACTGATGAAAAACTCCAGAGCTTCACACACACACACCCTGTGGACCGACAGACAGACAGACAGACGTGTTGACAGAGAGATCAATAGTCAACTCCAACACAGGCAGAGTGAATGAGGCATGAAGGGAACCTGAAATACGTAGAAAATGTGACATGCAGGCAATTTAAATGAATGAATCTGACAGACTGATGATCTGAAGCGCTTCCTTGAGAATATGCTTTTGTGCATCCTGTTTGTGAATGAGTGAGAAAAGTGAGGGAAGAGCGAGCCAAGCACAAATCTACCAACCCTAGTTCCACTCCCTAGAAAGGAGGACGGATGTACAAGTACACAAACACACACACACACACACACACACACACACACACACACACACACATACTTACACAGGCATCCTGCTCCCAGATGAGGTTTGTCTCCGCTGCAGCCAAGCCAGACGAGAGGGAGAGGTGGAGCTTTCTGATGCTGCAATTAGGACCACACTGTCTGGGCGAGCAAACTAGAATGAATATTTCAGTCCGGAGATCTCCATGGGTACCTATGGTGGGGGCCTGGCACACCTACAGGCACACACGCATGCAGACACCCACACGCACACACATAGACAGATACACAACTTACCACGGCTGCCAGATTTATTCACCTCCCAATCACAGATGCCACAATTATCACATCAGTACCACTGCGTAAACGATGCCAACTGTTATGCTCATTGAACTATTGTACAAGGTTTACAATATCAGGATAAATATGCATCAGCAGGACCACTCATAGTATGTAGCTGATGGTTTCTCCTTTGTGAAAATAGGTGCAACGAGCATCCGAGCTTGGCCACGTGCCAGGGTAAAAAAACTCAGTCGGTAGAGCAGAGGTCACATCTCACATGCAACCTAAATTTCCTCTCCTCTCCGTCGACCTTTTCTCGTTTCCTCAGACAAAGAGTACTCACCTCGCTCAGTCACCTCTTCGGCCTCTTCAGCATTTTTAAATGGTGCTTCACTTCAGAGGCTCCTGTGTGCACATCCTCTTCACAGCACACTCCCAGTCACACACACACAGGACTTGTACAATAGGAGCACTCCCTCTGGTGTGGGTTCATTGTCGATGCTCCTCGCAGCCCTCCTCCTGCCCCGCCGTCCTCGGCCCCATCTCCACTTGATTTATCGCTCTAAAATACCACTGCACTAATTAGTCAAGTAATTAATTAATAGGCATTTGCATTTGTGCATATGCAATTAGGGGGCTGGAGAGAGGAGAGTGCAGATGGGGTCCGGGAGTCTGGTGGGGGTGGGAGGGTCTGTGTATGTGTGTGTGTGTGTGTGTGTCTGCTGTATTTCATATTTGTGCCAGCAGAAGTTTGCACTTCTTCCAGAAAGACAAGTGAAGTGCAGGTCATCACCTCACATGTCTGAAAGTGAGAATAGGAGAACGGGAGGGGGAGGATGACAGAGGTAAAGGGGTGTGGCTTGATGACTTTGAACGGCCATTGGGTGTCACTTGACCATAGAGGGAAAAAAAAGATTGATGGAGAATTTGATATCTTAAAGGGAAAGCGGTTCGGTTTTGCATTTTTGATTAGATGTGGAAAAGCACAGCAGGTGGCCCTTACTTAAGACTAATCCGTATACAAACAGGATGCAAAGTCATTCTAAAATATCATAATTCCAAACAAGTTCTCCTCTGGCGTTTCAATATCAAATCAAAGCCTCTCTGATTGGAGTCGCCTCCAGCCCAGCACTGGCTAAAGCCTCACTGTTGACATTTAGCATTTATTTTGGCAAGGTGACCTGAAGGTTGTTTGGGACTTGTTGAGAAGCATCAGCATCATGACCGCAGCCTTTGCATCTCCCCCCTTCTCAGTGCAGCTGAGGTAGGATAGGGCACCGACTTGGCTGGTGGCAAAGCTAGATGCCTCTCCACTCCTCTTGCACACACACACACAAACACACGCAAACAAACACACACTGTCACATTCACCCCACCACGGCTTGGGGTAGTGCCAGGTTACCATCCCCTCATCCCATAAGGGATGAGACACATTAGTGAATGTGCGGCATCATGGCTCCCTAGCCACAGCTGCCACACCGCTGGTGACCCGAGGGATGACCCCGCAACTCCCCAAACACCCCCCCCTGAATTGTGGCTTCGGAGGAGATGTAGGGGTGATCCAGGCCCAAGGACATGATGAGCTTCTATCAGCTATTTCTCAGCCTCCAGGTCCCCGCTCCCTCAGTCCGGTGGGTGTCTTTTTGCCAAGTTGGACTTGGTGGTCATAGAGCTCATTTCTCCCACATTAACTCCACTAATGTCCACTAAATAGAGAGATCTCAGATCCTGGGATGGACACAATGCAGAGAAGCAAAGCATGCAGAAGGGAGCAGAATGCTGGTGGTGAGGAATTCTTGCATCCATCCCTCTGATGTGCCAGCATGCCTCCTCCTAAATATTGGGCACCGCTGCCAGCTCCTACCAGCACCAATTCCCTGTCATCTACAGCTAAACCCCCTTCCTCCTCATTTTTCATACATCCCTAGTGGGCCTGCACACCTGGGTCTCACTCCTCACTCTCTCTCACTGTGTCTGAATGACTCTTTTCCTCCCTCTCTCTGATGCTCACCCCTGCAGGCGCCCCTTGCTCAGCACTGAATGCCGAAAAACACCAGCAGCAGCTCTGGCAAACCTCACACATTCGGACACAGCAATCAGTAAGCATTTGATCTTCTCACTTAACCACATGAGCACCAGTCCACACACACACACACACAGATGCACACACATGCACACACATGCATGCATGTAGCAGAAGCCTATGTAATATTATACCTTTTAATCTGACTCATTTGCGGCTTTGGCAAGTGGGTCAACTGTGCGCTGGTTGTGCCCACAAGAGTCAGAACAAATCACAATTGGTTTTGGTTGTCGTTCCTCTGACTACATTGAAGCATAATTTGATCCAATTAGGTAAATAAATAAACAATATGCCTTCTGTTCCGCCGCCTTAATGCACTTATAATGCATCCCCATCCCCCTACCCCCACCCTGCTTCTGAACCAGAGATGTGATGGAGGGTACATCCTGCAAACCCTGTTTACCCACCTTTCATTTGCTGAGGAGTTAATTGGTGTAATTTTATAACAGGTCACAGTATCATTGCTTTATCTTTATAAACTGATCATTTATATCATTGGGAATGAAATCTTTTTAAGAGGGTAATGGATTAATGGCTTATGTAGATATAATTAAAAAGCAGAACTTGGTTTTGGGTTCAATAACACTGAAATTTGCGGCTTAAACACTTAATGGGCGACCCCGAGGTGAGTGACGATAATATTCCTACTGGAAGTCAGCAAATGTGCTGAACTTATTAAATTGTAAATTTACCTCCTGTAACATCACTTTAATCTTCCTTACAGTGAGTGGTGGGATATCGTGCGGTTCTAGTTTAAACCGCATTACTCGTGAGTTTGGCAGGTAAATGGGAAAATTCACAGGACTGATTTAAAAAAAAAAAAAAAAAGATAGCCTACATCTCTTGAAGCAGCAGCACAGGTCAACAATGATGAGTTTTGTTGTTCCACCATTTTATTTTCTCCCTCTCTCTTCTGTTTTTCCTCCTTTTTTTCTGGCTGTGTGAGCTCTAGCGCGGTGACAGATGGCGAAGCCCTCCTCCTCCTCCTCCTCCTCCACCACCTCCTACCTCCTCCTCCTCCTTCTTCTCTCTCTCTCTTCTTCTCCCTCTCCCTCTCTTTCTCTCTCTGTCTCTCTCCCCCCGCGGGCAAATCTCTCCGAATGCGGGCGCATGTCAATCACCGGGCTCTCATGTGATGGCTCTTGCCGGTGACGTGCCAGCCATATGGGCGCTGGCATCACAGCCTTAGCTGGTATGTAACCCCGTCCCCGGTAGCTCACGGTTGCCACACGCGCACTCACACATACACACATATACACACACTCACACACACACATACATGCATACATGCTCACTTACTCACTCACACTTATACACACAGACAAGCCAAGACACACGTTCGCTCACGAGCTCCGGTTATTCGAGTGCGCGCGCTGGGAGAGAAGCACCCCTAAACAACCCATCATCAGCAGCGCCAGTGTGAGGAAGACGCGCGCTGCCTGCACCTACACGCTGACACGGAGCGTTGGTTCGCTCACTCGCGCGGTCCCTGAAGATGGTCTGAAACTCGAGCGCGTTTTTTTTTTTCCTCCCATCCCCTGTGAAGAGCTCGAGCCGAGGTAAGTTGGAACATAAACAACAACACTAGCGAAAAGAAAAATTCCTGGATGCTTGAAGTGCTCGTTCAAAATGGTGGAGATAATTAATAAAATGATTAGAATTAATGTGAGGTGTTTATCTCTGTTAAAAAAAAAAATAGTTCTGCTGTACTGTCGATTGTCTATTTTTGGGAAATTAAATCACCTTTATCGCCTACACTTTACAGAGCTGAGGGCTTATCTAATGAATCCATATCTAATCGTCGTCGTCGGTCTCTGACTTTGCGCTGGTATGCAGCTATCGATCCAAATAGCCTATTAAAATCTGGCGATAGCAAACTATAAAATCCACTCTACTAAAAAAACAAAGTCATAAATGGATATAAGGTATTTCCAGTGTTTGTCGTTACATTAGATTTCCGTATGAGCACGCTTGCACATCCCCACTCCCCCGCTCTCCCACTGCGTGCCCTTCAACTTTTGACATCCAAATCTACCTGGATTATAAGAGCTAAGATCAAATACCAAGCTCGAGTCAAAAGGCAGGCGTCTTCCGGTCCCGATTTTGCTCCTTCAGGATCATTTACAAGGAGCAATCCTGTCCTGTGGACTGGAGTAGACCCCCCTAACAGCAGCGCTGTAAATAGATCATATCGGACACTAATTTGTTTTTAGAGATTCCTGCGTCTGGACCTTGAATCCGGGAAACAAAAGACTATGAGTATGCAAGATAAGACGCTTTATGGATTTTGATATCAACGCCGTTGTCTCAGCGAAGGACGTTCTCGAGCTTAATGGGGGATTTATTAATGATTTTGTCGATGATTTTCACGTTCAATCTCGGAGCAAATGAAAGGGTGGGACAACGCCATAGACTGTGACAGGCAGTGTGCAGAATGATTTATCTCTGTTTGTCTACTTTTACCCTCAACAGTCTCGGCCTATCTCGACGTAAAATTGTTTTAAACACCGTCGTTGGTGGCACAGCGAGCTTTTGCAGGTTTTTTGCGATATTGGAGAGGCTAATTATGCTTCGCGAGTTGTGTTTTTTTATATTTAACGAGGGCTAAAAGGATACAAGCGATTTCCATCTGTGAGGGGTTATCGCTTACTAAAAAGTGCTTTGAAATCATGCACTCGTGCATACTGAATTATGTGTGAAATCTATTTCGTGTAAGCTGCATGGTCTGTTAATTAAACGTTGTTGTGTTTTTTTTCTTCTAATTGAGCAAACCTCCTGAGCCTGAGATTTAAAAACTAGATTTTGCCCCTGGCACACCCCCCGAGATAATTAACCAACCATCACAGTCTACCGTACTATGGGCTGCAAGTCTATCTACTGCTGCACTATAATAATAGATGGGATGTGAAACGTGTTAAGGAGTAAGCCAACAGAGGCTTATTGAAGCTGTCAAAGATCACCTCGTCTCTCTGTAGCCTTGTTTCTGGGATGGGACTGCACTTACTAATTAAGTGGTAGGCTGGTCAATTTATTTTTTCTTAATTTATTTTAGATGGATTAAATAATATGTTTTCTTGATAGTTAATTAATAATAGTTAAGTGGTTAATAACAGTTTGATTGAACCTAGAATGATTTTTAGCTAATTTTCTAAATATTTTTGAAGGTTTTTTTTTTTTTGCCTGAAAAAATATATTATTAGTAGTTGTAGAAATAGCAGCAGAAGCCAAGATTAGGTTGTATAAAATTTTAAATAAAAAGTTTTTGTATTATTTTTTATTTTCAAGGTCTTTATTTTATAAGGTTGCTCCTTGTTTATAGGCCATGATATAATAAAAAAAATACTTATAAAGCTTTTTTACAGTTTGAGTCAGGATATGTCTGTTAGCCTTAATTTAATAATCAGCTTGGCTTTAAACGGAGCTACAGCATCAATTAAATAAAATCCCTTTTGCCTCCTCTGTGGAGAGGTGTATGGTGTGGATGAATAGTTCTGGAATGCAGCCAGGAGTGTATATGGGCGTCAGGAGGAGTGAAAGTGGGGGCCCCCATGGGACCTGTAATGTGGCCCCTGCCGCTGGGACCCGCTGCGAGAGGACGCGACAGGGCATGCGGATGACAGCAGGGAATTAAATTGGGATACGTCTGGCTGTAACCCAGCGCAAAGCTCCTAAAGCTGATTTCTCTCTTTTTATTTACACAAATTAAGATATTTGTTCTTTAGGCTAAAATAAGAAATTATTTTTTCATTGCAAAAAAAAGTCGCCATTGAGGGAGAGTTTACATCTTCCTTTTTAAAATTTTTTTAAAATTTTTTTGTAGCACTTCGATAAGGCCTGTTTCTATAGGCTCAATATTCGGATGTTTACGTGAGTTTTGTGTAACCTCTTAACGTTTTTTATGCTTTGAAGTCAGAATAATAGAAATATCTTTGTTTTCATGTTGTATATCCATATGTTCACTATATGCGTGTTCTGTGCCAATGAGGCCTCACTTTCGATTTCCTTGTTTCTTCTCTCCAGAGCCACAATGTTGACGAGGCTTTTCAGTGACCCCTCACTGCTTCCCGATGTGCAGAAATACTCCGGATGGGCGGAGGACAGCGATGGCGAGGACTCCAAGCTCAAAGATGATGACCAGGACACCAAGGACGACATGGATGGATCCGAACTGAGAGGAGGCAGCCGGACGCAATCCGAGCACGCCGGGGAAGACGACGAGGATGACGGGGTGGAGGAAGAGGACGACGGAGAGGATACAGAAGGGGACAGGCCCAAGAAAAGGGGTCCCAAGAAGCGCAAAATGACCCAAGCCCGGATCGAGCGCTCCAAGATGCGGCGGGTAAAAGCCAACGCACGGGAGCGCACACGCATGCACGACCTAAACTCTGCGCTTGACAATCTGCGTAAAGTGGTGCCCTGCTATTCCAAAACGCAAAAACTGTCCAAAATCGAGACGCTGCGATTGGCCAAAAACTACATCTGGGCTCTGTCGGAGATATTGCGCTCTGGAAAAAGGCCCGACCTTGTGTCCTACGTTCAGACTCTGTGCAAGGGACTCTCCCAGCCCACGACCAACCTGGTCGCGGGGTGCCTGCAGCTGAACTCCCGTAACTTCCTAACCGAGCAGCAGTGTCAGGACGGGAGCAGATACGGGTCTGGCTCCTTCTCCATGCATTCCTATCCCTACCAGTGTGCGCGCCTCTCCAGCCCCCACTGCCAGCCGGGTTCGAACTCGCATTCGCTGAGGACGCACGGCTACTGCTCGGCTTACGATTCTCTGTACGGTGGGAGCGGATCCCCTGAGTATAACAGCCCCGAATATGAGGGGCCCCTCAGTCCACCCCTGTGCATCAATGGCAACTTTTCCCTGAAGCACCAGGGCTCTGCGTCCCCCGAAAACGAGAAGGGGTACCACTACTCTATGCATTACTCCGGCCTGCCTGGCTCAAGGTCCACCGGGGCCCACAACCTGGTGTTTGGCTCCTCGGGGGCCCGGAGCGGCATTCACTCTGAAAACGTCCTGCCTTACCATGACATGCACTTACACCACGAACGGGCCCCCGTGTACGATGAACTGAACGCGTTTTTTCACAATTAAAAAGTGAAACCTATCGTGCGTCCCCTTGCAATCAACAATCTATCCACGGCACACTTTTTTGACAAGCTTACCTGCCAGGACTTAGGCATTCTGGAGAGATGTGTCACTCGTTGTCATTCGTGTTTTCCTTTAATTTATTTCGTCTTAATATTTGATTTTTGTTTACTTTGCTATAGTCAGGGATGTAGTGGAGGGTAATTCACCTAAACCACAATCTTATGTCACGAAACAGAATTTATCCAGTTTTTTTATAATATGGAAAAAAAAAGAAATTTGACAAACAAATCAAATCAACACTTATGATGATAAGAGAATTTCAAATTATTCATGTTTTCAAGGTGTGAGTAGTGTTTGTATCGATGGTTGTTTGCATTTTGACTGGAAGTCAAAGTTTACCCACTTACCACTATATTACTGACTACAGCTACACCTTGGCATTGGCTATGATTTTCTGACAATATGAAATTAGAAATAAATCAGTGAACAAGCTAATGCAAATCACATTTACTCGCCTGTACGTGCGAAATTAGAAGGTTGTAATTTTTTGCAAATATTGAAATTTAAAGACATTAAGAGGGGAAACTCTGAACCGACAAAACTGTACTAGTTGGGTTGTTTCAGAAGAATTATGTTCTTAACAGAGTAGATCAATAGTTTCGCATCTATGCAAAACCCAACGAGACCACAGAGCGAGGCAACAGGGCCCAGAAAGACACTGTATGTTGTTTCATCAGCACTGCTGCACGCACGGGTGCGCGCAGACACACAAACACATTAATACACACACACATACACATATACACACTCACTCACACACATACACGTACACACACTCACATACACACACACACACTGACACTTTGGAATTGACACTCACGATTCTGAGAATGAGCTGGCCGAAATGGTTTGATTTCCAAACAATCATCAAAATACAACTAAATCAAACATTTTCACGTTTTCTTTTTTATTCTTATTTATTCATATTGACTTTATTCTTCTAATTAAGACATTGCACTGTAGTTTGATTTTAAATTAAACTTTTGTTCCACATTTTCGTTTTGATTTGCGATGATTTGTTCAATAGGTTATTATTATTATTATTATTATTATTATTATTATTATTATTATTATTATTATTATTATTATTATTGCACGTATTTATTGTGTTGTTTTTTGTAATTAATGTTAATAGTCTTTGGAAATGAAGGGATCTCATGTGTTGCTGAGCATTTTTTTTCATAAAATTCAAGTCTTTCAACTTTGTATTCAACCAACTGTGTGGTAAAATAAAAAAAGACAATAAATGAGACTGTGTAACTCGATTTATTTACACCTATCGAATTACCTTGGCACCCACTAACATGCTAAATTAAATTACTAATCTTGTCTTTATACTTCATGGAGGATTGATAAATCGTGTTTACATTGAATTTAAAGGGTATTTGTATTTGAAGGGCATCGGTATAATTAAATAAGCAACTTGGCTTTCAGATAATAAAAAAAAAAACATGAACCTATTTTTTTTTATTGAATAAAATGAGGCTGATGATGCCTGGTGCCACAACCTGCAGGAGCTCCTCACAGAGCCTCAGGGCCTTTATCCTATAAACTGGGACAGGAGCGAGAGGGCAGTGTTGCCATTCTTCCCGATGAAGTAAACTGGTGCCAATGCGTCATTCTCGCTTGGCAGACAACTCAAATGTACTAAGCAGTCTTTAAAAATGTATGGAATGATTTAAATTACAGACCTTAGGAGGAAAAAAACAGATTGGTGTGAATTTTCATTCAGTGAGTGGAGAATACAGGCTGACTGAAGTCTGGACAACCTGGTTAACAAACACAAAGGATGCAGGTTAAGTGATGCCAAAAGCTGCATACAAGGTCACGAGGAGAATAATGGTGGTTTGTTTCATATTTTGTCGACAAATAAAACAAGATGCGAGAGAAAAAAATGGTTCAGCACCAAGGAGAGCTCCTCAAACTGCGTTTAATTCAGGCGGTCTGAGTTAAAAACTTGGTAAAAACAAAAAAAACAATCCAAACACACTGTGGGCAACATGATTATATCACAACAAGTAACTGGCATATTTTAGGAGCTATTTTTAGATTCTTTTTTCTCAACATCTCCAGGACACACACGTTGTGCAGATCTGTTGGTTTCACACCAGCTTTCTTCAATGCATAAGAAATGACAGAGCCTTGACGACTAAAGAAAGACGAATCCATAAAAATTATTTTTAAAAACCTTTCAGTGTTTTCGATGCTTTGTTGGTCTGTTTATTTATTTGCTTCCGCATTTATTCCGGAAACCAAGTCTTATTATATAGTAGGCTGAAAAAAACTTTGTCTTCACAAGTTGATTCAATAAATAAAAAAGGGCCTAATAAACGTTTCGGCATTGACAAATCACAGGCAATATTGCTGACGACGAAACAAAGTATAACATTTTAATAATATTATAATCGTTATTTTTAAATTGTCTTTATGTTTTTGATTCCCATCTTTCGATAATGAATTAAACATTAGACATAAATAATACATTATCTCATAGTTTCACTTCTTGTAACTTTAAACACACATCTCATATTTATGTCATACATTAGGCCTATAAAGATGGATTCACACTGCATCATGAATAAATGGATTTATTTATTTTAGGCTGTTTAAATCAATTAAATCTGTATGTTCATTAAATATATTTAATCATCTTCTTTCAAAAACTTGAACTGAGGCCTTCCATAAAAGGAAAGTTACCGTTCATAAGAGGGTTTCCTATTATTATACGACTACACAACAGGAATATTAGTTGTTCAAAAAATGGTGACCACACACACACACACACACGCACACACACGCATATACACACACACATACACACAGTGCAAAGGGCAGCCGTTGCCACCCCGGATGGGTTTGGAGCGATGCCCCGGGACCCATATGTTCCCCAAAATGTCCTGGGTGCTCTCTGCTGTAAGGACGCAGGCTTTGGGAGGCGACCAGTGATAGTGACCAATACTAATTCTAATATCAATATCAGGACTCAGATTATCCCATAATCTCAGTTAGAGTAAAAACGGCGTGGCTTCAGCTGTAAGATTCTGCCCAGGGAGGCTGAATATGAATCTTGTATCCTTACAAAGAAATTAAATTGTCTAAATCCAATTTTACAATAAGAAAAACACACACGTGGACCATATTTCTCGACCAATTGAACAATCCATTTGCTATTAATTCCCTTTACTACCACAACCTTTTCTTCTTGAGATTAATCTCTTTTTTATATATGGATTTTTAAAGTTTGGATGGTCAAGGACATTGTCATATAAAGTTATATATTGTATTTTTTTTAATTTTATTTGTGTATAAGACATAGGTAGTTTGAAAAATTGCTCAATTTTTAAATTAGTTTTCGTCCAAAAAAATCAAACATTTCAACATATTTTAAGTGCAAGATAAATAACATGAATGGGACATTTTAATCAGCCAGTTTTGACCGTATTTGCAACTTATAATTACATTAAAACTAAACTTTAACTTGTAAACGATGAATAAACTTATTCGAGGACATGTCAATTTTTAAGTTTAGAAATTAGGCGGGTGATTGAATAGCACACAGACAAAAAGGCTCTATATGTAAAATGTCAATTTAAATATTTATAGGCCTATTTCTTCAATATAAGTCTGTAGAAATATGTAATGTTGGGACGTTTGTGTACACAAAACATTTTAGTAATTATTAATCAGGGAATAAGTTCTGATTCACTGGCAGTGTTTCATTTTGGTTATTTTATTCCATTATAATAAATTCTGGTCCTTCAGGTTAAAAATAAAACCACTGACTAAAATAGCATACAATTTTCCGTTTAGCAGATTTCATTCGTGAGCTTATTTATTTAGTGGGAGTCCCATTTCTTCCGTTCAAATCGACCACCGAAGCACTGAACAAACTTAATGCTTGTGTTACACTTTTGTGTTAGTTTTAGGCCTCTGTATTCTTTTTTTGGCCTCATCAGTAAAGAGAGGAGCTACATGCATTTCTGCAGGAGTCATCCCAAAAGTGTGAGCAGTGGGACAGGGCATCTATCAAAATACTCCCCGACCCTCCCACACCACCACCTCCTCTTCCTCCACAGTCCGGAGAGAGTGTGTGTATGTGTGTGTGTGTGTGAGAGAGAGAGAGGGGCTGGCAGGCTGGCGGAGGAGAGCCGTGCCAAGTCCCTTAATGTTCCCCAGCAGCAGCACCAGGAGCTCCGGAGAGGACAACCCAGTGTGTGCGCCAGTGTGCCAGTTCACCGGGCCAAAGTGGCACTGCTGGGAGGAGTCGATGTTTCTTTCCTAATTTTTGCAGCATCTGTTCATTATCCAGGACGTTTAAAAACGAGAGCGCTCATCCCGAGTAACCCTTCGCCACACATACGCACTCACACACAAACGCACACAGACACACAACAGTAAGGCATTTTTGTGAGGAGTTGGCCTATGAATATGCATATTTCCCTCTAATGTTATGTTGTACATGAGCTCAGTGAAAGAAGGCTATGTTGCATCCAGTTCTTACATGTGGTAACCTTGCAACAAATCAGACTAAACACACATACGCGGAATTTAATTGGATTAAGTTTATTTCAACATATGTTCTTATCAAAGCATTGTGCAAAATGTTTTTACTTTTTAAGGCAAAATGTAACAAAAATGAGTAGATTCTGTTCATCGAAAAACGTCGTCTTAGAAAAAAATATCTGTTAATCATTCTAATACGAAAGCATTTATGATTTTAGGTACATTTGGATTAAATGGCTAAAATGATATAGGCCAAAACTTTAATAAAAATGATATTTCACACCTTCAAAGACAAAATGAGATGCTGCATCAGAAATAATAACAGGTATGATTGAGTTTGTTTTCTTAATAACAGGTTAATAACTCAATTTTCCACATTTTCCCCACAAATTTTACAGAATTATTTGCACTTTTCATGAATGAATCCTTTACTTTATCTGCCATAATTTATAATTTTGCACATAAAAGCCTGACTAGTAACTCACATTTGCAGTCAGCCTTAGCCAGTCTTACCAAAAAAAAAAAAAAAAAAAAACAACTTCCAGTGACACTCTGTGCTCCAGTCAGATGAAAAGTGAGTGAATGAATCTCGCTGTTTAAATTATCATGTTCATGCCCACTCTTTTTCTCACTCAACTTGGTAGGGGAAAAAAAATCAAGAGTGTTTGTCCGACATAACAGTCAATAGTGCGATTATCAAAATGTCACAAGTACTATGGTGTGAATTCCAATTAACGTCGAGCTAAAATAATAACCGGGTGTTTTTGCAAAATGCAGATATCAGATCATAATATGGATATAAAATATATGTGGAGATAAAGGCATTTAGGATTCCATGCAGGGGGAGGAGGGCAATCTGGTCAGGAGACTGTGAGCATTTGCAATCTGTCAGTGATTAAAACACAAACCACGAGGCAATGCAGTTTAAAGGGACACAATTTCATTTAAAAAAAAAAATACAATACAACACACAAACACACACACCAACAACACCTGCATTTTAATAATTTATTTCCACAGAAATTGCAATTGGTACATTGTTAACTTCTCTGGCTGCACAGACACTGAAGACTATGTAACACATGTGTGCAGAGGAAACAATCGTGCATACTCCGGCAAACCCCTCTGCCAGACTGAAGGCCAATGCCAGTGCCCCCGCACTGCCAGACAAGGGAGCGGGCCTGTCACTGGCAGTCTATTCAGAGGAAATTCCACAACATCTGTTTGTTATCACACAATAGGGCACAGTGAAGCTCGGGCAGTGGGGCAGAAGACAAGGCAGAAGCTAAACTGAGAGTGTTCTACCGCTGGAGGTCCTGCCAAGGGAGAAACAGGGGCTTCAGGAGGAGGAGGAGGAAGCGGGGAGGAGGCGACAGGAGGTCGGGAGTAAAGGGGGCAGGGAAGAACCAGGAAGAGAGGTGAAAAGACAGAGGTGGAGATCCTGGTGAGCGCCAGGTAGGTTTGAGGCCTTTGGCTGGTGGCCAAATAGGTTTTTCCGGAGTTTGGGTGGTGCCAGATGTTGACGTGTACTCGAGGAGAAGTGTTTGTTCAGAGAAGTTGACTACAGTTTGCGTAAAGAAGGTCTTCCTGACCCGTCCGACGGCTCTCCTCCTCATAGAGACCCAGTTGTGGTACGCTCCGGAGGGTCCGGTGGCGGGGCGGAGCTGGCCCCTGTTTAGGAGGTTAAGTAGGAGCGTGCAAGGGTACACAACTGGATCAGAGGGGGGTCGTTGCTGGTTTGCACAGATGGCATGTGTGCGTGCGTGTGTGCGTGCGCGTGTGTTATGATAGGGTTGGATGATGCCCTGGTCACATGGGCAGCAGTAATTGGCCTCCATATTGACCAGTTTGCAGCGCTGGGGGGCGGGCAGTCTCCCAGCTGGACCTGTCAGAAGGCATCGAATTCACCTCACTGATCACCCCCCGGACGACCTCCGCACCTCTCCCCTTTTCCTTTCATCTCTCCCTTCTCCTTCTCATCTCGCCTTCTCTCCATCACCTTTAATCTTCCGTTGCCCGCCTCCTCTGCCTTCACTGGGATGACCTGCTCTGTCCATCACCGCTGTCTGCTTTCCACGGCTCCTCCAAACTTAAAACAAGAACTCTGTACTTGTGTTAGTTTGTAACAGACTTTTGTCTCAAATCAAACACAGTTTGTTGTTTAGGATGGCATCACTGTTATTAAATGAATAAATGTAATTTGTCTTTGAACAAAGCCAAGAGATTCAAGCGTGAGATTAAATGATTTGTTTCTTTTTTTTCCCAAAGTCTTCAAGAATTATCCTCAACAAGGATTCTTTAAATACACCTGCAGCTAATAAAAACTCATTGTTGGTGACAGGTTAAAATGTGCAGTGCCCTGCATGTGCATAACAAAGAAACAGAAAAGAATCAAAAGAGCATTTTTGTATGTTTTGGCTTGCTTGATTGAATATCTTAAAATTAAGCTTAATCCTGAAATAAATCATACTCAGTATTTTGAATTACAATCATTTCAGTTATACTGGGAAATTGTCATCGTTTTAAATATAGAAAAAAATATTTGCTTTAAGTAAGCTGACTCTTTATGGTTAGATTTACACTTACTTAAAGAAAAACAATAATTTTAAGTCTAAAACAAAACTTCTTGACACACTTAAAGAGATTTTTTGCAGTGTTGTGTAAAACAGATCTTTTGCATGTGACTGACTTTTAACATGGTATCACCCTCCCACCCAGAGCAATAATGGTGTGTGTTTTTGCTGTGAGATGCCCGACTGTGAGGAGTTAGTGCTATAGAAAGGATTTCATCCCAGACTTGGCAGGGGAGGGTCTCTGGGTACGTAGAGAACAATTGTCTATCCTTCGGTCCTGTCAGCCAGCAAACACAGAGAGCTGGCACACGCTCAGTGGGAAAAGAGCGGGAGTGACAAGGGGGATGGACACACACACACACACACACATACACACACTCCTGTGCACTTATGCCCATCCCATCCTCACAGTACCAAAATGGGTTCTGATGATGCCGCTGGGGATTGTGGGATGACAGGCTGCTTCTGCGAAGTGGATGGGAGGACCTGATGAAAATAGTCTGTAAAATGACCACAGTGTTAGCCTGCTGTCAGACTAACAGACAGAATGACAGAGAGGGAGGGAGGGAAGAGAAAGAGGAGAGTAGAGGGAGATAAGAGAAGGGAGAGAGAGAGAGGCAAACAAGCACAGTGTCTGCCATGCATGCTCCTCTGCAGAGAGGGCTCATATGGGGATACATGTTTAAGAGTTCCTGTTTTTTATGTTCAATAAACACTCGTGTCGACAGTGTCTCGATCCTGCAGCTCCTTTGCTATCTGTGTTTCTGAATACATGTGGATGCCTGAGTGTTGCTGCATGTGGTGTGCACATGCATGCATGTGTGCCTTTATGCGTGAGCAAGAATGAGGAGGAGAGGTGGAAGAGGAGGGTGAAGTGTGTTTGTGTGTGGAGGAGGAGTGGGGGGGAGGGGGGGTGCACGTTTAAATTCTGTGACATCTGTTCATTACAACTAGAGTGTGTTTATTTTTATACAGCCAGCCACAAGCAGAGAGCTCGACTGGCACCGCTGGTTAATGTACCAACCCGCCACGACAGCAAAGCAAATGAAATATTTACCAGAAGACTGAAAGAATGGGGAGAGGAGAGAGGACAAAGGGGGAGAAGGAGGAAAAATGATAAGATAATATGTGACAAAAATGTGCACACATAGTGTCTCTACTCACGCACAAAAAGTCCCCATTCTGATCTAATTAGGAAGAGAGACACAATGAGCAGCTCATAATGAAGGCCCAGAAAAACTGCACTCTTTGTGTGTTGATGCAGGTAGAAAAGAAACAAAGATACGTACAAAACAGATGATGTTTAATGGAAACAGGTTGCCATACATGAAGATGTGTCTGCACTGACTCTTTTCAAACCAAAATCAGAGCATCTTATTGCAAATATGCAACACCTATTGCAAAATTGAGAGAAATAAAATATCTGTTCAAGCCATAAAGACACTGCAAAGCAACCAGTATTTCACTGAATAAGCCAAGAAATAACCAGAAGAAATTTAAACCATATTTAAAGTATGAAGGTCACTTCCTTGTTGGGATATTTAGCAGCTTCAAAACTGTCGAGTTATTGGCTTAAGATGCCAAGATGGACCTCAGAATATCTTAGAAAGTCCTTTGTGTCCACATCCCATAATGAGATGTGATATTTTGACATCCTGGTTGAATCTTGTATATTTTAATTTTGTAAATAAGCACATCCTCCTCCATTTATGTGTTTTTAAATGGTAGTAATTTAATATTTCCTTCATATGTGGTTAGTTATGACCTCTAGGAATTGTATATGCATTTAATTTTTCTCTGCAAATGGGTGACAAAACTAGTTACCTTTTAGAGATATCTACTGGAACAGGAAGTGCATGAAAGAGTGGCTGAGATGCTCAGTGGGATACCTGCCGAGGTCACAGTCCCGCTGCAAAGCAAACACTGTCGACGGAGAGAGTTAACAGACTAACCAGAGCCTAACACCCCCTCAATCATCCTAAGCAACCAGACCTTTGCATCAACAAGCCCCCTGCTTCACATCCTCCCCCCCCTCAACCGCCCGCAGACCCACCACTGCCCGGCCCCACTCCCATGCTCCCCTGGGACGTCCTGCTCTGGAATGCCACTCATGGGGAAGAATCTCGCTGCAGGCGCTCAATATGTCACACGTGTCTCAGAGAAAGGGAGAGAGAGAGAGAGAGAGGGGACAGAGATGTGTGACAGGTATGCTGTAGTAGTTTTCCAAAGCAATGACAGGTTGTCTGAGTCTGTGTTTTCATGTGTGTATGTGTGTGTGTGTGGGTGTGTGTGTGTTTGTGTGACAGATTCCCAGATTAAAGGTTTAAAGGGTTCAGATTAACAGGCTCAGGACACAGTGCCCCACTCTGAGCAAAAGGGAATTAGGATGGCATTAACGGCTCCTCTGCACTAGCACATTAGCCATTCATTACCATGTGGTTGCACAATCAGTACCAGTCCGCCCCTTATTCCCCTCTGTGTTATTGCATTCATGACAATGTTAACACGTTCGAATGCTTTGTTATTCATAGACCATTAGCAGGAGTGTAGTTTAACTATCACTCTTCATCAGGCAGTTGTCACTTCTTCTTTATTTTTAAATCACTTGCAGAAATTAAAGAGGAAAAAAAACACTGTCACCATATTACTGTGTATTTTGTATTTACACTTTGCAGTACTTGGATAGACAGAAGTGCCAAATTACATTGACAAATCTAAGAATTCTGATTTCTGCTACACAACAGTATGTCCTCCGTTTTTGAAAGTGCTGCGCGTGAGATGTTTACTTCAGTTGATCATTATCATATCAAATCTGATTGCTGAAAAATAAACACAGTCAAAGCCAAAAAAAGCTTGTGAGACACAGATGAACTTTGTGCACCAGCATGTCAGAAATCTGCAGGATGGCGCTGTGGCACCAAACACATGCGCAGGTATCCCAACACAAGCTGGTCAGGGTTGGAGGTTAAAGAGCCGTTGCATTGGATGACCCCATACTTGTTTTTTTTTTATTTGTTTGTTTTTTTTCTTTCATTTTTAGGCAGAGTTTGCACAGACAGAACTCCAGAGACAGCAGAAAAAATATCTCTGCATATTACATGGTTAAAGACTTGTTTGGGCAAATATTTGTGATTATATAAAAGAAAACTGGAATAGAACAAGTCACCATTGCCAATTACAGAGAGCCAAAGCAAAACTAAGTGGAAAATTAAAGAATGGCTCTATCTACTGTAGATATTCATTCTTTTTTTTTTACTGAGCCCTTGATTTCTTGTTCTTCTCTCTGAAGTGGACAACATGCTTTTCTTATCTTTCTTTATGTTCTTTTTCATTCCTACAATTTTATAACTAAACTATAAAGCAAGAAAGATAGAAAAATAGCCTCTTTAAAGATCATCTCGAGTAAAGCTGAAGTAAATAACTCACATATCACAACTTATCACTTATCATAACAATGTTGAAAATGATAAAATTAAAACAATGTGAAAATGTGAAAGGGGTCACTTGGCTCCGTCTTTGGCTTTATGCATTTTAATTAATGTTTTAGCTCATTGTTTGAACGTCTGGCCTGCAATTTTACTGTTTTGTTTCACTCTCCCTGCTCTTAAAATATTTTCAGTCGCAGCAGGAAGTTATTTTTAAAAAAACAGACTAGCTGTTAAAAATAACTAAGTATGAAGCAGTTAAAGAACCAGGTTTTTCCTCATGAATTGAAAGTGGCCAAAACTAAAATTGTGACTTCAGCTGCGAGCTGTGTACGTAAGTTAACTGTTTCTCCATGTCAACTCAAAAGATTACATTTTGTTGGTGTGTCCACCATTTTTTTACCACCCCCTTTCTGGCCAAAAAAATGGCAATTTCAGGTTCAAGAAGCAACATCTGTTTGTTCCAGGAAGCACCAGGATGTATTGGAGATGCTGTTGGTGCCATGGTGTGAAATAAAAGCTACAAATCCTCTCAAACATTTCCTCTTTTCATGAATTAACTAAGATCTCTTAATAAATTTGGCAGTGTTAAACTGATACTTGCATCGGCTTGATCTTTTATAAAAAAAGACGGACTAATTTGTGCAGAATTGCATGCCTAATTTATTAAGGCATGGCACAACTCTCTACTGCAAACTTTTCCATGTTTTCTGTGTGTCTCACTGCCAAGAGAGATGTGAAGACATGGATTGACACACCATCTCTTCTCCAAAGCCTTCCTCCTCAGCCTCGCAGGATTAAGGGATTACCAGGCAAGGCGAGCACTAAAGCTGGCTAATTCTCACCCAAGCACAGAGAGCTAAGGCTACCCAGAGCCCCACGGAGCCCCTCTCTCCTCAGAGCAGCTGTGTGGTGAGGGAGGGACGGAGATGGTTCCCTCTGAGGATGCACAAGGAAAAAGAGTGAGAAATCAAAGCATCACTCACAATTTTCTCCCTATGCCATTAATGGCATTTTGTCAATTAGTACAAAACGCTAATGGTTCACACAGAACCATGCGTGCTACATTCAGTGCACATCATAAGCTGTCAAATGACTTTCCCTGCTGTTGTCTTTCAGTCTTAATTTAATGTTACTAACAAGCATCCCTTCCACTGATAAATGTGTCACTGTGTTACCGTGACCTCAACTTTCTGACCCCGGTTATACTGATTTGTATCCGTGCAAAATTTGCCACTATCAAGGTGTCTACAAACTCCTAATGATCCCAAACTACATTTTCCATCCTGCTTCAGCTACTCATGGCTGATTTTGCTAAGCAACAAACATCTTGTCTGAATCTTGGTCTGATTAAGACATTTATAACTAAATCTCCACAATGTTTCCTTTCGCTAACATTAGCCATTTTGATGTGCACTGCTGTTTTACTGGTTAGTCTAACTCAAGCAGTGGTGGTAGGTGGAACTCAAACTCTTTTGTGTAATACACTGAGAAAAAATGTGCCACTACTTGTTGCTATAAGGACCCAATTTCAAATATTATCAAACAATCAACTAAATTTAATTATGATTAATCTAATCAAATTAAACTGAACTGATACTGGAATACAGTTCATTTCCCTGTGATAAATTGAGATCATTAGTGGTTATTTGATTATATGATGCCGTTATAGTGCTTAGGGTTCATCTGCAGACCCTGCTGTCACCTGTAAACACTATCATGTACATATAAAAGGTGTATCAATATTTAGATTTTCAAATGTTTTTTAACATGATTTGACCACTGATGACAAACACACAGTCACCTTCAAGTGCTTTGGAATATATTTACCTCTATTATTTTATAATGACACTAAGTAAGACATACAGTTGTGTCAAATTGGTGTAAAGTGTGGTTAATAAAAAATATATATATATGTATATATATATTTATTGATCTTAAAATATGAGTGATTTTGTTTTTTTTTCCTAAATGTAATCTATCTAACCAGACAGTGTTCAAGCAATGCAAAGCTACATCTTTCATGCCATGATCTTGAACAATCTCTCTCAAAGCTCTCACAGTTTTCTTTTCTGTTAATTTTCAATGAATTAATTAACACAGAATTAAAATGAAAGTCCAAACCAACCAATCAATCCTTGTTGCACAGAATACATAGCCTATTGTACTTAGCCTTTTGGTCACTGGTTTTGATGTTAAATTTTTGGCTTTTATTTGACAGAGATCCAAGCTATCAACCGTTCACAATATTTAAAATTTCAGTTGGACCAAGGTTGGAAATTTGGCGGGACACAAAGGTAGACAATGAGGAGTGGGAACAAGATTTCCCAACAGTGTTTCATCACAACCAATAACCTATTCATCTTAAGTTTCTGTGCACTTTGGAGACCGAAAGCAAGCAATCCATTTTAGTTCATGTTTGGTAAACAAGTGGGAAGGAAAAGACAGAGAAAGAAAGAGAGAAAGAGGGAGATAAAGACAGAGGAGGAGAGGGGCCATGGTTTGGGCGCGTGCTCTCCAGCGGGCAGAGGACAATGCAGAGCTGGCAGAGTCGGTGCCTCGTGCCAGAGGGAATAGAGTGCCACATGGTGCCCCTTATGAGCAGGGCCAGCCTGGAGGGGGATGTGGGCCACAATGCGTGTACGCATGTGTATTTGTGTCTGCTTTTGTGCATGCACGTGTATGTATGTATGTGTGTGTGTGTGCCTGTATGCAATACTGTTCATTCATACTGAACTCTGAAGTTGTGGAGACGAGAAAGATGTATCCTCAAGTTTTGGATGTAATATATGTAGATTCATGTGTGTGTTAGAGTGTAAAACTGGTTTTGAGAGTGCATGTGTGTGTATGTGAAGGGGGGGGGGTACAGAGAGGTGGGGCACAGGGTGTGTGTATGTGGGGGGGGGGAGTCCCAGTTCCCTCTTGCATCTTAAATTCCTCAACATCTGTTCAACCCCTCTCTATGGTAGCAGCAGTAGGTTGTGATGTCTGTGTGTGTGTGCGTGTGTGTGCACCCATGTTTTTGTGTGTGTGTGTGTGTGTGTGTACCAATGCATGTGTATCTGTGTGTTTTGAGTGTTTGTGTCTGTCTGCATATGTGCATGCTCTGCTGAAGGTGCTGGTTGTTACCCGCACCTTAATTAGAAGGAGACAGAGACTCATTTTCAACAATACTTGCAGGTAATCTGAAGCACATGCGGTGAATACAAAAAGAGACTCGTTCACCTCCAAAAGCTGCGACGTCTCCTCTGCTCCCACGACTGTGACCCAAATTACATCTCAAGTTCAATGTCTTTGATCAAAACCGTAATGCATGTAGCGAGTCGCTCCGTCAGAGGTGCAGCAGCACTCATCAAACACAGAGGACAGAATTCAGCGCTGTGGCTGAAGCAGTGCAACATATCAACCAAGTAGGTCAACCTAAATGGCCCAGGAGTGTGTCCTAGCTAGCATTTGTATGCCTGAGTGCATTTAGCCCAGTCTTCTAGCACAGATTTGAAGAAGTCAGCAAGAGATGTGGGTTAGCATTAGCATGCAATGTGCACTTATGAATGTGGAATGACAAAGATTTTTTGAAATGAAATATTAAAGTCCTGTGTGCACCCTCCTGAGTGAGAGCGACAAGAGTTTCAAAGCACAAACGTATAAAGCTTTGGGACTTGTCAGTGGTGAAAAGTATGTTTTCTCAAGTATGGTACAAATTTGAGGTACTTATACCCTATTTTGGCATTTTCATTTTATGCTCCTTGACACTGCTAGTCCTTAGCAATTTAGGGAGAAAGACTGTGCTTCTAAGACACTGAAGCTTTAGTTAATAAATACATCATCTTGAAACAATTATGCTAATAGGCTAAAAGAACAAATGGTCTATAAATTAGGTAAAAATTGCTCAAGCTCAACCAGCTAAAATGCAGCTTACACATTAAAAAATCAGTAATAGTGCATTTTGCTGTTACTTCTGTACACTTACTTAAGTTAAACTTTAAATGCAGGAGTTGCGTTGTGACTTTTACTGAAGTTTATTCGTAAACACCTTCTCCTGATCTGCCTGTCTGTATCAGAAGAAACGCACACATGCACATCCGCGACCTCTTTGACAGACACTATCCATTCGGCACCCCTCACTAACCCGGTGCCAGTCTTGTGCCACCTTGATGCCAAGCCTGCCAAACTTATGTCACATCAGAGCAGACCCTGTGTCAACTCTTCACAGTACATATGCCAACCCAATGCCCTCCACATGCCAGCCTCATGCTACATTGGTGGCAATCCTCAGACAACAATATGCCAACGGCGGACCTCTGCTTGGCCCAGTGTGCTAATCCCTCGGCTGCGGGCACCGGGAGACACTGTATGGAAGTGGAAAAGGTCAAAAGTCACTAGTGAATTAGGGTTCAAAGACAAATCTGTCGTTTTGGTTCTTCTTCAGTGGATGCAATTAGCAGCAAAATCCTGCTCCCAAGCCCCGCTTAAGCTCTAATCTCAGAGTCTGTGGGTTCCAGCCTGCCTGTCTACCAGCCTGTCTCCCACCAAAGCCCCTCACCTCTGTCTTTCTCTCTCCCTCTCTCTCTCTCTCTCTCCTGATGCCTGCTGGCACTTTGGGAGCAGTGCCCCTCCAATCCCTGTATCCCCCCCCACCACCTCCACCAACCCCCTCCCTCCCTCCCTCCTCCTCTGGATGCCAGCCGACGGCCCTCACAGTGTGGCACGCCATCTGCTGCCGCCCGCCCCGGCAACCCATCCACCCCTCCCCTCCTCACTAACTCTACCCCCCCTACCCCTGCAGACAGCAGCTACCCACAATCCCCCTCTGCCTCAGCCGCGCGGCGCATAGAACAGGAGGCTTTCGCACAGATCACTTCACCCCCCGATGCCCCCACCAGAAAGGAGGATGCTGGGGAAAGTGTGTGCTTGTGTGTATGTGTGTGTGTGTGTGTGATGGAGGCAGCGTTGGCCTTACAGACAAAGTAGTCGAGCTTTTATTTCCATGTGTAAATAAAAACAACGCACACACTGCACATGCATGCACACATGCACACTATAAATCACATGCTGCAACCGCTTAATTATTGTTGTTTTTATGCTGAACATGCATTTGCATTTAAATGTTATTTGTTTATATACACACATGCACACACACACAACCTAAAACACTTTTCAATTTTGGAGTTGTTTGGTTTTTTTTTTGGTTGATGGATACACAAGACTTGCACACACGGATACTTGTGCATCTGTTTGCACATGTCTTGTGTGTTCAGCTTTGGTTATTGGTTGGTGTGTCATTTTTCTTTTGCATTTGAATCGCAGGTTGTAACTTTAATATGCAGGAATGTTAAAAATGTTCTCTCTCTAATACATAAAACAATATCTTTTGTTGAACACAACACAAGACGCCTTGACACAGAGGTAGCTAACATGACAGGGTATCATATGGACACACACACACACACACACACACACACACACACACACACAGGCTGCTGCTGCTGCTGCTGGGATCTGATGGTGGCTTTGTGGCAGAGCTCTCTGATCACCGTTTAGCTTTGAAAAAAGGGAGAAATAAGATGAGAGACATCAAACTACAGCAGGAACATGAGAGAGAGAGAAAGAGAGAGAGAGAGAGAGAAAGAGCAGTGCTCCATCCATCTTGTGTGGGTATGGAGCTCATGGCTGGCACTCTATCCATCAATAAGCGCAACATTAACTCTCTGGATCAGAACCAACATCCCCAGATCTCTCTCCATCTCCCTTCCCCTCCCCTCACTCTGCTAAATACACAGAGCAACACACACACACACACACACACACACACACATACATACACCATTAGTATTCCACTGCCATCCATGAAAACCTCAACATCCACCTCTCTACCTTCCTCTCACTCACACCAAGTTCCTGTTTTCTTAATTCCTTTCGACCTCTTCGACTGTGTTGAGAACTTAAGATATTTTTAGACTCTACATGCTTGTTGAGTTTCTCTCTCCTCTCTCTCCTCTCTCTCTGTCTTTGCACATCTTCACCACCTGAGCAGCTAACCTCCTCTGTCCCTCTGATGTCTAGCTCGTCTCGATTCACCTCCTCTTTTCTCCTCTCCAGATCTCCTCTCCGCTGAGCTGCCTGATCCGCTCCTCTCTTTGTCTCTCTCCCAGTTGGTGTTAATAATTTAACTACTGAGCTGCTGCAGAGCTGGCTCCCATCCAGGCCTCAGATTGGCCCTGTCTGTCTATTTATGACACTGTGTGGCGGCGCACATGTGTGGGATGTGCAAGAGTGAGAGGAGGACTGTGTGTGCATGTGTGTGTGTGTGTGTGTGTCAGTAAGTACGTGCATGTGTTTCCCTATTAAACCCAGCCAATGGCAAATTAGCCTCCAAAGCCACAAGACTTTCGCCTAAATTGAAGCAAGAAACAGGGATGTGCATTTCAAACCCTGACTCTCCTTCCAGATTTTTTCACTGCAAGACTGGATTATTTAACGTACTATTCACACAACGTGGTTTGTAATAGTGTGGTGAGTGGGACACTCAGTTGATAGCCAATTACATAATTGTGTTATTAGCTGAATGTCTACTGGACTTTCAGGTTTTGTTTAGTGTGATGTAATAGTGGTGGGTGCGATGATATTTTTTCCTTAACCTTCTTGTAAGTATGCTAAAAAGGATTTTTTTAAATAGTATGGATGAAAAACTGTCGGTTACTTTTTTTTAATTTTACAATCTAAGTGTTCTCTGCAATAAATTTATATTTAAAAATTGGACACCTGTTTTTATTGTGTTGCCCAGTGGTGGACTTTAATGCATAATAATGCTGATACATGAATTCATTTTCCGGATTTAAAAAGAAAAAGAAAAAAGTGAATTCTTTCTAAATTCCCTGATTTTATTAATCACATCCATACACACACGTGTTTACATATTTTATGAGGTGGTCGGAAACTAACATTACAAGTTACTGAACAAGTTTGATTATTGATTATTTTTATTATAATTTATTTAATATAAAAAAAAAAAACAATCCCCACTAGAGCAGAGATAGCAAGTGATTTGCTTTACTTACAGCTTCCATGTCTTCATTTTTCATTGTAATCATGAAAGTTCAGTATGAGGTTAAGACAAACATCACATTACACACAGCAAATCTGATAATTGCTGTGATGTCATTTTATACTGAAATAAATAAATGTATATATGTTTTAAATTCATGGTTTGTTTTTTTTTTTATCAGTAGTTTATAAATAGAGATGTTATGGCAAATAATGATCTATTTTGTTGTTTTGGGTCATTGGGGGCACCAAACTCTTATTTTGGGCTTAAAGCTGTAAAGTTTCGTAATCCTTCATTTACACAAAACACATCACAAACAAGAGAAAGGATAGAAAGTGAGAGGAGAGAAAAACTGAATTTAAGACAGGAAGAAAAAAAGAGGACCATCAGGAGAAAGGCACAAACTTAAGGCCACATTTTTAGCTACAGAACTATTTATGGAGAGGAGAGAGGTTTTCATCATGTTTTGTTGGAAAAAAATCCTTATTTCTGAGAAACAGAGCAGATGAGGAGGTTGGTGACCTCCTTAAATAAAATTTTCTAACAACATGCAAACACACAAAATTTAGTATTTCAATATGCTAAGCACAGTGGTGTCATGTGTTTTCTAGAGGAAAGATTAATGCTTTAAAAATGCATTTATTAACAATTCCTTCCTAATAATGTTTCAAAAAATAGGATTTATTCATAAAATTATATTGCACCACTTTATCTTTAAAGTTATCCCACTAAACATGACAGCTTCCCTGCACTTAAAGATGTTGGAAATTATGAAGAAGTGTAACTTGTTTCTGGATTTAACACAGATATAATAAGGTCATGTTTAAATTATTAATGTGTCACTTCATCCAAACTCACCCCAATTACCTTAAAAAAGTTTTCCAAAATTCGCTCTCCCACATTACCTACAAATATTCTACACGCTACAGTTCAGGCTGTTTTGAAAGAAAAAAAAAATTAGGTGACATTTCCGAAGCAAGTGTGTGACACGGTGTGAATCTTGATGCCACCTCCCACACCTCTCACCCTCCCACAGTCCTGCCCACAAGAGATGTCTGCTGGGTAAAACCAGTGCAAGTAGCTCACGACATTCATTTAATCATCCGTGGTATCATCAATCATCCTTTCTGAAAATCACTTCCATCAACAAAAAATGAACAGAATTTTTAAGTGAATTTTTCAAAGCTTGTTTTTAAAACTTAATTCTTAACCCAAAGAATTACTACTTTAGACTTGCCTCATTCATGTTTTACTTACATTTCTTTTTTTTCCTTTGCACTTATTTTTATGCTATGGTATTTTCTCAAAAATAAGAATTGCTCATGATGCATGAAGTGTCCCAACATTCTCCTGGATCCATATTCTCCATTATGTCTATACTTTTCTTATCTTGACTGTCCATTCTGTAATTTTATAATATTGGAACTTCTCTGTTCATAAGGTATGTTTTCTGCCCTTTAAAGGGTTTTTTATGGAGTGTTTTTCGTTAACCAAGCTGAGGAAAGAGGCCGTTGAATGCTGAAGACCCTTGAGATTAAATCACGATTTGTGACATATTAAAAAAAAAACTGACATAACTTTTTAATTCTGGTTTTACCGTCCACCAATAGATCTATCAAAGTCCTCTCAGCTGTATTTCTAATCTCTTCACTTGATGGATGATGACGTGGTGAATGAATGGCTTGATGTGGCGTTGAGGCCTTCACTGGCATTTATAGTAAACAGACATATGCATGGCCGCCCACTGCTCCACCTTATCTAAATTTGATATCTCATAAGGGCCTTTCACACTCGCCGTAAAACATAAACACACCATGAATGGCTGCATGCACATGGAACCTGCACTGTCATTAATTTTAGAGATGGAGGGAGGTCAGTGTACCAGACGGTGTTTGTGTGTCTATGTGCAGGCATGTGTGCATGATCGCATAGTAGTAGATGTGTGCTAACATGTATGTGAGTGTGCATGTCAATGGGGGAGGGAAACATGCATGTGCACACACACACACACACACACACTCACTCATGCACACACGCACACACACTAGTGTTGACAGGTGGCTGTGGTAAAGAGGTGGTCCCTGAGCTGGGGTCTGCCTGTCTCTGGCTGAGAGAGAGAGAGGAATAAAAAGCTCCCAGCAGCTGTCGCCCTAATTCCTCTAACACGGTGCTTGTGCTCTGATTAGAAAACAGATCTGGCCTCTAATTTACTCCTGACACCAACTAATGCACTATATCTCAATCGCTCTGTCCCCGCTCGCCACTGGCCTGCCTGGCTGGACACAAACACCTTGTGACTCAGAAAGCTGAGAGACGTGCAGGTATAAAAGAACACACAGGAGTGAGAAAAAAAAGCCACCGAGCATGACAGAGAGACATGGAGTGTTCATCTGGTGTCACCTCAACATATCACGCTCAGACACACTGATGTGCAGAGGAGGCTGGTTCATTCTTCTGCTCAGTCTGCAAAACAAATACACAGGCCTGCAGAGTCAAGTGCTCTGCCTCAACATAACCTGAGCTTTCAAATTCCTGTTTGTAAAACCATTGTCAAGCAAATGTCAAAGCTGATGTGAATGACCTGTGAAAAATGACTTGAGAAAGAAACCAATGATGTTTCAATAGAGCACAGGTTTCTTTAATGATTGTAATACCTTAAATAACGCTATACCCACTTTTGACCAGCCAGCTGTGGAGGGTAGAAGGTGTTATCTACTTAACTTAAGGTCAGTGGTTTGATCCCCAGCTCCTTCTCCAAATTCTGAAAAGATTCTAACTGTTTTGCTTTCTAGTATTGTCATTAATCTCTGTTTTTGTTTTTTGATATTTTTATTACATTGTGCATATGTGGGATTTGAGATATATGCAGCACCAGAACATGCGTCAAAGACAAAGTAGTTTTAACTATACAAGTCCAGTTAAATACATTGCAAATTTTTTTTGTTGGGAAAAGCATTCGATGGGATGTTGATGTTGCTGAAGGAGACATATTTCCAGCCCTCTTTTTACACTTTATTTTATATCAATGGTTTCAAAAAGGAGGTTAGAAAAAGTAAACAAAATTTGCTGCATAAAAATGGGTATTTTTTGTTTAAAGTTTGATTTTGAAATACTTACAAATGCATATTATGCATTTGGTGTGTGTCCAGGGTGACTTTTCCCCTCATATTGAAATTATACAATGTTAGAAGAGAAACACACTCTTTGGTGTAAATAATAGAAATTTCCTTTAATAATAACGATCAAGACTTTAGTTGGTTTTATGCTGAAGGGTCTAACTGGTCTCTTTTCAAGGGCAGATCATTTCAACATCAGAGTGTGACCTTCTTCCAGAGAAATTCCTGTAGGAGGTTTTTAGATAAAGTATCAAATTAAAAAAGATGAGGAAGGAGGAAAAAAAGTGCAACATAAGTTACATACAGAAAAAGTTGACATGAATGAGTGAGAGTATGAAAAGTGATGTTCACTGCTGCCAGTTTTCATGCCAGCGGAGGAGGAGAAGCTGGCTGGGTGTCTGGGTGCCGTGACAGGGTTGGCCCAGCAGGGGGCAGAGGTGTGATGCAGGGAGTGGGAGGTGACAGCTCAGTGTCACACTGCTCACAGGGTGTCACCTTACCAGGCTGGGAGGGAGAGAAAGAGAGAGACAGAGAGAAGGAGAAAGTGGACAGGGAGTCAGAGAGAAAGGTGAGAGATCCATCTCAAGCTTCGTTTGTGTGTGTGTTTGTGTTTGTGTGTGTCTGTGTGTGTGTGTTTGTGTGTGTGTGTCTGTGTGTGTGCAGTCTTGTTCTTCTATCTTTCTGAGGACTAAAGTTTTAGATCTTACAGTAAAAGACATTTATGGAATGTCGTTATAAGATATTTGAAGGTTAAGACTTGGGTTTAAATCCAAATTTGAGGTAGTTAGGTTTTGTTTAATGAATGCATTATGTTATTGTGATGAAGTTTTACCTTAAAAGACACCAGATGATGCATCTGAGAAGAAAGAGACATCAGACAACATAAAAAAATCGTTCTTAATGTGTGAGTGTGTGTTGTTCTGTGGGGTTTTATAAAAAGCTACTGGCAGGTTAGGTTTCTTTGTGTAAGGGACTGAGTGTGTGTGAGTGTGGGTGTGTGTGTGTGTGTGTGTGTGTGAGAGAGAGAGAGAGAGAGAGGATAGACGGATAGAAATCCTTTTTATTTCCTCTTTCTTCTCTCTCTGTCCTCTGTATCTGTCTCCAGGGACTCACTTGGCATCTCTCCCTACTTTTAATTCTCGCTCTGCAAACTGCTGCTGTCTGAGCACAAGCTGGCAGCATGTACATGCACACACACACACACACACACACACACATATACGCGCACACACACAAACACACACATTCTTGGTTTCACAAATGCAACTGTGAACCCCCTCCCGAACAGGCAATGAAAGACACCCACATAGACGCCCCGTGTCCGGTTTAAATGCAACTTACACATTCCTCTTTCACATCACTGTCATCTGAAATATTAGAGAGGAACACAGAAAACACATACAAGGGACATCAATGACATAGTACAAGATGAATTCAAAGAGATAAATACAAACACACACACACACACAGCGATGAAAGACTGAGATGCTCACAGCCTCCCAGGAAATATGCACTCATTCCCAGACACACACATTTCATCAGTGACAGGAGCTGAGAGACAGAGACACAGCACCTCTGCTACTCAGAATACAAATCCAGTGTGAGAGAAAACACACACACACACATGATGAGCCCTTAAAACATAAACAGAAATCAAGGAAGTAAAAAGACATGATCATTCCACATATATTTGTTTATTTCTGATCCCTACTAGCTGCTCCTTTAGTTTCAAACAGGCATAATAACACAACTGTCAGCAGTGCTCACATAGCCAGCCGCACGCATACAAGTTCTCTCGCAAAAACATACATTCACTGACAGGCAGACGAGCCCAACTTCAAAAGCAAGAAATAAATAAATTAAAGACAAGTCTGATAGGGATGAATAAATAACAAGAGGAGAAAGAGACGAAAACAGGAAGGAGATTCGGAGTGTGCAGCAATGAGAGAGGAAGCAGAGAGGGAGATGCAGTGATTTTTGGAAGGAGGCTGGAGGTGCAGGCAGGGAGAAAGAAGCTGTCACACACACACACACACACATGCACACACACACATTCCTCATCTCATTTAAGTTAAACTGGCATAGCTCAACAGCAGAGATGGAGACACACTCAGGAGATAGATACTTGTGTGCAGATGTGTGTGAGCTGCACATGGAAAGCGCCACCAAAAACACAGCATGCGACCAAGTGACTTGCCTGTCTTTTGAGTTTCCTCTCCGTGTCTCCCTTTTTTTTTAATTATTTGGAGAAGGGTGTGAGTGTGAATGCAAATATGCAAATGAAACGGTTATTATTGCATTGCTCATCAAGCAGCGCGGAGCAGACATTAATAGGCTGATGAATATGCATGTGAATTTGTTAATTAAGTTAATTATTCTGCTGAAAATGCATTCGTCTT
>JAPZDV010000009.1:5249543-5275661 GCA_029814665.1 Acanthurus lineatus
AAAGCGATTGATTATAGAGAGAAAAAACATGTATTAAGTATGAAATTTAGATGCACTCCCTTATTGTGTGCAAAGGACCATTATATTTTCACTAAGCTTACTGTTTGCTGTAAACTACAATGCCAGTCTAACGATGGGGCAGAGAAGAGTGTGAGCCTCCAGCCTCAATTAAGTATGAAAATGTGATAATCTATACTCAAGCTATCAGCTGCTCCTTATTTACTCCCCTTTCAGAGATGGTGACTGTAGTGGTCCACAATTCAGAAGCTGATGTACACCAAGCCCCTTTGGTTTACTTTCAGTCTGACAAATACTGCAAGTGAACCAAAACTTTTAACTTCAATAAGGAACAGTGTATTAAGATGGCAGTGTAATGCTGGGGGGATATAATTGAGTTATATATCAAAACACATCAAGTCAGAACTGTAGTTAGCATCTTGTAGTTGAAGTACAAAGATCAAGAGTTTTTTATGCAATCACAGAGGGATGTTGATTTTCCTGCTTTGATCTTAAAAATGTACGGTTAAATTCTTTGGTAGTATGATGATCATAATAAACATATACAGAAGGCAAAAAAAACCCTTATATTAACGAATCAAAAGTTAACTTTTCTTATGTGATGTCTAGAAACATCTTACTCTTACACATTAGGAATGATGATGAATTGATAAAGAAAAAGTGACTTCAGTGGTGGATTTTGATGTATGTACTACTTGGCGGCAAAGCCAGCTATATTTTAAAAGCATGGATGAAAATTTCATGTGACTTTTACCCCGTATGAGAGATAAGCATGTATTGGGACAAAGGTTCTCACCTGTCCTGAGCGTTTCCCAGCAGCGTAGGTGGTAAAGGCAGGGGAGGCAGAGTCGATGTCTTGTGGAGCTGGGTCTTGCGGACGGGGCTGCGAGTAGAAACTGGAGCTGGCGATTTAGCCTGGGATGTGTTTGAGGGTATAGGAGGCTGAATTGTTTCTGCCTGAGGTGGCGGTGGTGGAGCTTGGGTGACTGGACCAGGTGGCATTGGAGGTGAGGGCTGTGGAGGAGGAGGTGCAGGAGAGGGAGTTGAAGAGGAGGGTGGAGGTGCAGTAGCCTGATCTTCACCAGCAGGAGCATCCTGGGGTAGCGGCGCTGGTGGGGGGAGCAGAGGTTCTGCTCCTGCTGCAGAGTCTCTTTCTGGTTGTGAAGCTTCAGCTTTAGAGGGCCGTAATGAGGAGCCTGATTTTGATGTTGGGGGAAGAGGGGAAGCACCACCACTGGCACGAGCAGCCGCCTCAGCAGCCTGACGTTCCTTCTTCCTTCGGCTCAGCTCTGCTCCGAGGCTGGAGTTTAGCGGCAGGCGGGAGGAGGGAGGAGAGCGGCTAGCTGGCCGGCTGCTGTGGGAACTGCCCCCAGCTACACCAGAAGAAATATGCCTTTTGCTTCGGGAACGGGAGGAGGAGCGATGGGAAGAGGAGTAGTGCAGAGGGGAGCGACTCCTGGAGCGACCTGAGCGTCTGAAGAAAATAAACACATTTTCAAAAATGTTGTAAACAATGTCATAACCATTTAAGATACATGGCCTCTTTCTGCAGCCAGAGGAAAAGACGCAGCTGCATGCTTTGGTAGTAAGAAAAACCACCATCTTCCTTCACATAAGAAAATGGCTACTGATCACATTATTATGAAAACAAAACCATGTGAGTCTTTTGATATGGTATATAACAGCAGCTATTATGGACATAAATATACCAGCAGTGAAATAACTGTTGCTCTCAAATCTAAACAACAGATTGGATCTAAAACTTTAAATGACTGATGGTCATATAACTTGTTCCTCATCCTGTTTGACTTGTTTACATTTCCTCTGACTCCATTTTAGTCACAGATTTATGCCACTGTTTCCTTCTAATAAATTTAAAGAAAAACTCTGAGTACACCACTCGTAAAACTAGTTAAAAAAAATTAAGAAATCTTGGAGACATTTCCAGATTTCTCAACATTCTATAATTTGCTCATCCAAACAATAATCTGTCAACAACAGAATTACAAAAACTTTACCTGACATGGTGAAGCTTTATTCTTTGAACCATAAATCTTGACCAGAAAAGACAACCAGCTTTGTATGACGGGAAAATATGAGAATGGTCTGATACTTCACCATATTTCATGCGACAATATTATTTGTTTCAGAACCAGGTGCAAGTTTTTTGGTTGTCTTTCTTTACATTTTGACAAAAACAGAGGCTTATACTTCCTGCGTTCAAATGTAATCATCTTGAGTGTTTCATGAAAGACACAAACCATGGCTGCTGTTTCCTATCCTCCTTACGATAACCAAAGCTTGCGTTTTCCACTCTCTAATTTAATGGCAGAAGATAAATTGTCTTACTGCCTTGTCTTGTCATTTTTTCCATCCTTTTATTTTCTCAATCAGGTTTGTCTATATTATGTAGCAAAGCATCAAGATGGAAAACATCAAAGCTATTTCTCCTAAAACCAGCCTTCTTTTAACATGAAATACTTTTGCTGGTGAGAGACAGGTTCAGTGAGTTCAACAGGTGGTCCTGACTTTAAGCTTACAATGCACGTAGCTTACTTTTGTTTATTTACCTAATTGTTGGTGACCTGGAGCATAAAACATTAAAATGTCTATAAGGACAAAAAAAACATACTATAAAAGATGGTTTTAAGAATAATTTGGTCTTCTCTTCCATGAAACACTGATCATGGCCTCCTCTTTACACTGTGTCTGTAAGCTATTTAACTTCTCAAAACATGTTACTCAAAAGAGTATAAAATAAAATATAATAAGTATAAAATATACTCACCGAGACATGGGGCTGGTGCTGGAGGACCTGCGGTTCCCATAGGGACTGATGGAGCGTCTCCTGGAGTAAGGGCTGCTGTCCCGCTCATAGCTGGAGGACCTGTGCCTGCTGCCATAGGGGCTGTCTGATCTCTGTCTGCTGCGGCGGGATATATCCCTGTAGGGACTGGGGCTCTGCTGAGCCATCCGCCGACTGGAGTAGCCGTCATCGCCCTGTTGCCCATAGCCACCGCCCTGTGGACTTTCACTTCCAGCCCCTCTTCTAGGACTGGGTGAGAGAGCCGAGCCCTTCCTGCGAGGGCTACCCCTACTTGAAGACTTGCCCTTGGGGCTCGACTTGCGGCTCTTGGAGGACTTGCGGTGGCCCCTGTCTGCTCGGCTCCTCTGGGAGGAGCTGCGGCTGCCCTCCCCTCGGCCTTCTCTCCGCTGTTGCCTCTCTTTGCGAGACTTCCCTGAGCGGCTGCTCTCCTTGCTGCGAGATGAGGATGTGGAGGAAGTAGTGCTACCTACACTGGCTGAAGGCTGCGTCTGGGAGGAGAGCATCAGCTCCCCGCGTTTAGAGTCACCCTCTGCGTGGACCGGGCGTTTGGATGGGAGGTCTGATGAGGCAACCTTCTCCTTGCTCTTACCGGAACTCCCTTTCTCACGATCTTTGCTGCTCTTTTTCTTGTACCCACGTTCCCCATTTCCAGAGTCTCTAACTTTGTTAGGGTCCTTAGACTTTTTCCGGGAGTGCCTGTGCCCCCTGTTATCTCTACCGCCTGCTTCTCTGTCGACTTCGTCCCTATCGTAGTCTGACGAGGGCTCCAGTCGGTCCCCGCCCCCCCTCTCAGAAGGCCTGGAGGACGGTGGGTCCGAGAAAGTGTCCGAGTCGGAGCTGATATCATCGTACTCCACAAGAGGCTTCACCGTGTTGACACCAGGTGGCGCCGTATCACCGAGGGTAAAATATTCGGGGCCCGATGCCGCCGAGGAATCTCGATTATGTTTAGTTGATTTATGCCGTTTGCGTTTTGAAGTGGAAGAGGACATTGACGATTTTAACTGCACCTTGGTGTCTTTGCTCGTCTTCTCTCCCGCAGAGGTATGGCTCGGGGCCTGGGTCTGGTGTGGCACACCGCTGGTGCTAGATTCTGGCTTCCTCTTGGTCCCATGGTGTCGGTCCGACCCAGGCATCCCTCACGCCGGCGTCGGTACCTCTCCTGCGACTGGACCTCGGTGGTCCAAGCAATTCATTCACAGGAAAACAGTAGATACTCCAAATGCCAAAACAAAAGTTTACTAAGCAGAAAAAATGCAAGAAAATACACAAAATAAACACACCAGGCCGCTCACGTCCAGTCCTCCGCAATGCCAATTCATTCCATTGAGATCGCCAACATAGTTCGTCAAGGAAGAAAAATGAAAATGTAATTTTCCAGTGCTGTAAAGTATGTACTTTGAATTAGTCAGTGAATGAAAAAGATCCCAACCAAAGATCGGATCATTGAGATGTCGTCTCCGTCTCAATTTAGCTAGTACTGCTAGCTAATGCTCGGCGGCTAGCAAGCTGACTCGTTAAAAAAGCAAAAAAGTCCCTTTGTGAAAGGTGTCCTTGTCCGGTGCCAAGTTAAGTAAAGGTGTTTTTATTCCACAGAATTACGCTCTTAGCATTCAGAAACAAGCAAATGCCTTCATTAAAAGACGCTCGTTTCTCGAACAAAATGAAAACTTGACCCGGTTGGTACTGTTTACATGTTCCCTTTAATGTAAGTTTTATCCCCTATAAATTCAATATTGATTAGAAATCATAGTATTTTCGTGTGCAGTAGATGTTCCAGTTTATTATTAATGGCTCTGGGAATCAACCAGGCCTATATTTAGGGCGATGCTAGTGGATTTAATATCATCCACAGCCCTATCTGAAGGAGACTACAAACGCCATTGTGGCTCCTGTGACTAGCAACTTCTGCGCACAGCGGAATGAACCGGAAACCGGAAAGCTGTCAATCTCGACGGTATCTAAGCAACGACCTATCACAACAAAAAGCCCGCCTACTGTACTCGTGGTTGCGCGCCAGCGACGCAAACTGTTCAAAAGGTGCTTCTGCATTAGAAAAAAAAAAACATTTTTAACCAATATTATGAAATAACCAATTTCCAATAATCCATTGATCCGTACAGAAAATGTAGGCTAAGGATCAGGATCTATTTTGAGTTTTAATCACACAGAATGCAATCGAAGCAAAGATAGATTACCAATAAGCAAAGTGAGCCACATGTCCCCAAGGTCTTTTAGGTCTCAAGGCATTATTCAAGACTACTTTTATCATATGCTGACTAGATATAATTTACTCATAGTCAATAAATGTGATAATAACATTTATCTACTTAATATTTATTCATTTTTTTATTTTCTTATTTATTTCCATTGTTTTCATTCTAAAAGAAATAATTGGTATGCGTCAACACACGAATGACATTTAAATGAATGCTATAACTTTACACATTAGTTACTGTTACTGGGAAGTTAAGAGAACTTATCTTAATGTTTCAAAAACAAAAAGCAAATAAAACACGATTTATGGGGGAAAAAAAGATCTATCTGTCCATTCGATAACAAGTCACTGTTTTGTAAGCTGACCCGGATGATTACATGACGATGACACGTCGAAGTTTCATCACACATGGGTCAGTGTATGGTGCAACTTTAACCGACGGAGCACGTTGTTATTCTGACTAAATATTTGCTTTCTAATGATGATTTACAGTTTTACTGCCACATCTACTAAATTATATAAAAAAAATATGGTGTTTTCATCAAAAAGCTCTAAAAAGCACACCTCGAGCTTCTTCGTGTTTTTAAAAGTTGGGGAATAAACATGGAAAACATATCAGTTCAGTTACATACTATAATTGCACTCTGTCAAGCGTGTGTCCCCCAGTATGATTACGCATTTTGACGAGAGGCAACCCTGGATGCTGATTGGCTCTGTTGTCTAGCTGGGGCGTGGTTATCGAAAAACAAGGAAGTGGTGTTTTCTACAGTTCTGACAAAGTTACAATGGATGTTTGAGAATAATAACTGCCCTTTATGAGTTAATACGCATGTAAATTGTTAATGTGTCGTGAGAGGGGAAACCCTCCGTGTCTTTTATCATTATATTGGGCCTACAGGAACCTTATTGTGTTAAAATCATGAACCCTCTGGCCTAAATATCAGGTTCTTCAAGTTGAAATAAATCACATAAGACGTACATTTCAATCGGCTATTTGTCATGTAAGGTAGGATAAATGGGGGGAGTCATCGACTTTATCTTAAATTCCTATATAAATAATCCCCTCTTTGTCCCTGGTAGAGTCAAAAACTGTCATTTCATGTGATCGGACTGAACTCTATTAGAAGGAACTCAATTTTGATATCCAGAGCTGAATCTAGCTCCTCCCAGCCAGGTTTTCAGGCTACATGGGCTGTCAAAGCTTAAAATCCAACTTTGATATATATCTCAGCTTGTCAAGGGCCCCGCAATGCGAGCTTTGGTTAAAGGGCCAGCAAGCAAGTAAGCAAGGAAGTGGCTTTTTTGTGTTTGTGCAATATGCCTCAGCGCAATTTTCATTATATTTATTATTTTTAAGTGATGTAGGCGTAGTACTAGCTCCATTTTAGGCTGCCAGATCCTTACTCCCGTCGGGCTATTGTGTGGATGGTCGGAAAATTGTATAGGGGGAGGAGGAGGAGTAGGTGAGGGCGAACCGAGCAGATAAGAGAACTAGCTGGCTGCTGCCTGTAGCCCACATTTTTTATCAGAAACAAGAGGTCTTGCTGTTTGTGTTATAGGGCGAAAATCAACGACATCGCACCCATTGGAGCTACCGAGAGGACGGTAGCATGATAGTCGTGGAGGGGAATCGGCAGGAAGAGGGCCTGTATCTGCATTTTGCTTCGCCTACACCGAATTCATTGAGTCGGTAACCAGCGTCCGACATGGGGAAGGAGGTAAATGGTGTGTCACGGAGCCGGTTTGAGGTGAGTTGACCATCAATATTACCTGACAGTTATCGCCACACATTCATGTGAGCTGTTCAAAACGTACGGATATGGGCCTACGTGATGACTGTCGCTGTATTTATTGTAAAACTGCGCTTATGGTGAGGCTGTTGATGCAGCTTCCGCAGTCAATGTTTGGGATTAGGTCAAACGCTGTTGTTTTGTTCAAACAACATAAAGCCCAGGCCTTTCTTTTTATTGCGTTTAGGAGACAAGTAGGCATTTTTCACCAACTTAAGTCTGACGTGCTGTTCATTAGTAAAATTAGTTTTTTTTAAAAAAATATATCCTTAAATGTTGTCCTCGTTTCCCTTTTACGCCGTCAAAACAAAGACACTGAGGCTACATGGAGCACGCCGAGGACAGCTCCGGCACACATTAACATATTTATCAGGGAAAGGAATTTATTGACTCCCTTTTTACTGAAGAGCCAGGCCTAGCTGTTGTTTGTTGTGATTGTCATCATATCTGTTGGGGTGTGATCCTTTTTTTGCGACTTTGGTTGGGTTGTCTGACGAGCCGGATTGTTCTGCAAACCCATAGCCGCTGCTGTTATGGGGGCCTCGGGTTGTGACTGCTACGTGCACCCCCCCGTATTAGCACAAAAGTATCAACAAATGGGCCCAGGCTGCCATAATGTAATGCAGACTATAACCTATCCTGATAGCTCAAGGGCCACATGTATACCCATAAACAAGCTACTGTGTCGATCTGCAGCATTTGCCTTAAACTTTGTGTCGCAGCTAAACGCGTAGATGAATATTTTCGGTGGAAAGTCGTATCCAAATATGATGTATACGGCCGGTGACATTGGTCTGTGTAGCCTGAGCACTTGGTGTTGTTTAATCCCCAGCTAGCGTGGGATTTGTGTGCGGTTTTATTTATTTTTAACGGTGCAACAGCTGACGACTCAGAAGATTCAGGCCGTTACCTTCTGGCCCGACAGCTGCGGTATCTGTGTTTGTTAAGCTCACCGGATTTTGGACAGGAAAAGCAGGAAGTGGCTCGTCTTTTCAAAATAAAAGTGAATTAGTTTTGAGGCTCACAATGTATGGGTATTAAGGCTATACTGTAGCCATATAGTATAATAACATAGTTTCATATTTCTAAATTTAAGTCTTGAAAATCTCTGTTAGGTCAGAGACTATTAAAAGTCATGTGTGACAGATGCTTATTTGTCTGTGAAATCCATGCAGTTGGTGATATAGCAATGTGATATAGTTTGGTTTACTCTGTGTTCTCATTTTTACATTAGAATAACTGCCTGTCAATGAGAAGCATTTATTTAAAACCAATCTCTTAGATTTTAGGATTTCAGACTAATGTTAATTAATAAGGGTAGTGGGTTTTGTCCTTGTGAAGAATAAGAGACTACATTTCATTAGTATGTTTTTAATATAAAATTTCATTTAGACTTTTTCATCATAGATAATGTGATTATTTATATTGATGAATATAGATATAATCTATCTATGTACCTAAATAGTAATAATATAAAAGAAATAAGATAAAAACGCCATACAGTCTTTTGTCTTACTTTAGTTTATAATACTCTAATGTCCTTAAAAAATTTAACTCAGAGTTAGCCTAGCATGCTAACTGTATGAAGTCTGATACAATAGATAAAATTGTCACTGCAGGTCATCAAAAAATGCAGTGGTCAAATCCAAATGTTACATCATCTGCCAGTGAGAGTTTTACTTTGACAGCCCTTGCCAGGGATGTTCTCTTATCTTTTGTCTGGCTTTACTGCTCTGCAGCAGATACTGATCTGTTGTATACCAACCCCTAACAAAAGACTACACCACTTTGAGGAGTAGACAGGCATTAATGACCCCTAATTTTATCCCTCTGTTAAAAGGAATATGTAAATAGTAACTATAATGAGATTGACATTATCGCTACACCTTGTAATATTGGGCATTTTGATGTAAGAATCGTGTAAACAATCTAAACTGAGGGCAACAAAACAATCAGAAATTTGCAGATATATCTCAGATATTTCTACATTAGATAAAGCTCAATATCTAAAGCTCATTTAGTCACCAATTTAATGTCAACTCATACTTCACAGTTATTATTACTATTCTTATTTTCAGTAAAAGATCTTTTCAGAGAACACAATAAAAAAAAACTTTTTCTATAAATATGATCACTTTTAGAATATCTTTGCTGTAATCTCTGGCTGGAAGTTACAGCTCGCCTAGCTTTTTTGCCTCCTGCCAGGCCCGCTTCACTGACTATGGCTGACCAGTGGAGAAAACATAATGCTCACATTCATGCAGCATCAGGTTCATTTTATGTTAGAGTACAAAAGGGGACAGTGTATGCCCGTTGACCAGGCGCATCTGGTTCTTTGGGAAATGGCCCTGGATTATTTGACCAGAAAGTAACACCATGGAAGGCGAACGGTCAGAGTCAGTTTGCCCCAAATTCAAACACGAAATGTCTGTTCCTTCTTACTCCCTCAAATTTAACACGTCTGCGCTGGCAGGCAGCCCCTCCATAGACAGCTGTGTGTGTGTGTGTGTGTGTGTGTGTGTGTGTGTGGTTTGTATGTTCATCAGAGACACATAGAGAGGCTTTGACCCAGAGCTGACTGGGTTTTTAAACAGGCAGACCTGTCAGTTTGTTTTAGTGAGCTGATGAAGAGGTTTGCTTAAGTCTCTATGTCCCTCAAAATCTACTATTTAACCATTGTGAATCTAATTTTAAGATGAAACCTCATAAACAAATTAATTTTCTCATCTTCCCTCATAGCCTTCCCTCACTGTTTCTTTTGTTTAAAACACATTAAATTAACGTTTCATTTATTTTTGGATTCTGGATGCTTCATATTTGTACCTTGTTGATCTTAACACAGATGTTTGCCTCTTGTAAATAAAATGTGCCTTTCTGCACTTTTTATTTATTCACTAAAGCCCTAACACCGTCCCTGGTTTAGATTTATCTTTCTAAATCTATGGAGGAAAATGGATTGGGCCAGCTGTTGCTTCATTCGCCTTGATGTGGCTGAGCGGATTCTCCCAAATGCCATCATCTCAACATTTTGCATTTTTACAGTCTAGCTAAGTATGATTTCCCACAAATTATGCAAACCCTGGAGTCCTCAGTAAAGGTGTGAGTGTGTCTGAGTACCTGGATCTTAATAAATGCTCATTTATTGTGTCTTTGTGCACTGAGGTGTTTTTTTGTGGATTATAGGCTAACATCAGCAATCAAACAGCCTGCAATTACTGTGTGTAAATCGATTCGAAAACTGTTTGCAGAAGCTCAGGCAATTTGTCACAAAAGATATGTTGTAACTTATTCTAGTCGACATTCTCAGTACATGCCGATGTGAATTAAACAGTGCAAACAAGACAGGAAACAAGGGGAGACTATGCCTGCAGAAAACATAACATGAGAGCACCGCTCTGTAGTCAACTGTACAAAGTCCAATCCTGCCGATTTTGCTGAGAAGACAAAAATCTAGTCTCCTGGGCTGCTTTATCTTCTGTCACCCTTTGTGTTTTTCCAAGACTTGACATTGAATCTATCTCAGATGATGAGATTACCATCATTTATCCTTGCAAGGGCTGTCCTTGAGTGAAGTGAGTGGATGAAGGGAGGCCCGAGCTACGTTAAAACAGGCTGTCAGGACTAATATTATCCTCTGCACCCTTACAGATGTTCACAAACAGTGATGAGGCGGTCATCAATAAGAAGCTGCCCAAGGAGCTGTTGCTACGGTGAGTGACATCTCAAAACACTTCAGTCAGACTGTCTGCAAGGGGCTTTTATGTAAGCAAAAAACGGCATGTTGCATACTACACACTCACATCCCCTGCCTTCGCGCCTGATCAGCACATCCCATCACACACAAAGGCACAATCGGCCTTGCACCACCCTGCTCCCTCTACAGCCGTCTGACACAGACACACATTGTGCTTCTCACGACAATATACTGTACGCTCACTCGCCCTTTAGCAAATCTTTGGACTAAACTAACACTAGGAAGCCCATTTCCCTTTGCCCCCCACCTGCCTCTGCTCCCCCAATGCTAAAACTATAATTAAAAAACAGATGCTTAAGGCTGCAAAGCATTTAAATTGATTTCAGGCAAAAAAAAAATCAACAAAAAAACTCAAGTGCCCCTGAGCAAACAGAGAATGAAGGCCATAACTCAAGCCCCGGCCTTGCCAGTCAAGCTGCCTGTACTGCGGCTGCAAACTCAGTGATACTTGGCCAAGTTCAGCGCCCTGATTTGTGAGGCTGGCAGGCTGTGCTGCATCACCGCTTCAACCCCAGTACAGCTTTTTTTTTTTTTGCTGCATCAAGGAATCTTATAGTTTTAGTTTTCAGCTCTGCTCTGCTCTTTGGAAGCAAATCGCATGTCTTCCTCGCCAGGAACTCACTTTGAGTAAACACATCTATCCTGCAAACAGAGTAAACACATCTATCTCTCTATAAGTCAAAGACAATATTAGCTGATTTACTCACACTCCTGTGCTGGGAGTGGCGGCGGACGCAGGGCCGAGTTGAGGGCAGATTTTAAGTGTAAAGAGGAAGCTTCTGGCAGCGGGGATCAGGGTCTCTAAACCGTCCCTGTCTGTCTTCCAGAATCTTCTCCTTTCTGGATGTGGTGACACTGTGTCGCTGTGCCCAGGTCTCACGGGTGAGTCTGTGTTCACAAGGTGTGTGTGTGTGTGCATGTGTGTGTGTGTGACTGTGCGTGTTTGTCTGTGTGTTTTTTTAGGGTTTGTTTTATATGTGTACGTTGTGTGTCTGAGAAAAATCTTGACCCTAAATGTCTCTTTCTCCCTCCCTGCTCTCAGTCCTGGAATGTCCTCGCCTTGGATGGCAGCAACTGGCAACGAATCGACCTGTTTGACTTTCAGAGGGACATCGAGGTGAGCAAATCTGATCTTGATCTACTTTACTCCTTTCTGCAACTTCAGTTTTCACCGCTTCACTCTTAATCTATCACTACTGTAAATCGAGGTGCAGTACAAACAGCTGGTTGACTGTTTTTGCTTGCAGGGCCGGGTGGTGGAGAACATCTCAAAGCGATGTGGGGGTTTCCTTAGGAAGCTGAGTCTGCGGGGTTGTCTGGGCGTGGGTGACAGCGCTCTGAGGTGAGTTTGGTGGGGACTTGACCTCACAGAAATTTGACCTCTTGTTCAAGCCCTGGAGAGAAATAAACATTCAAGTTCAGTTTAGCTTATCATCCGTCACAGCCACATAAACAAATTTTGTTTCCTGTAGGACTTTCTCACAGAACTGCAGAAACATTGAGTTACTCAGCCTGAACGGCTGCACAAAGATCACTGACAGGTATGTGGACCGTTCTGTGATGCCAGTCTGTCAAAATACCAGTTCAAAAACCTTCAAAACCTTCATTGTCTTTCTCCCCTGCAGCACATGTAATAGCCTCAGTAAGTTCTGTCCAAAGCTGAAGCACCTGGACCTCGCCTCCTGTACCTCAATCACCAACCTGTCACTCAAAGCTCTCAGGTAAGTACAGTCAACAATGTGATGCGTAGTAAAATGTAATTTACAACATAGGATCCTTATTTAACACAAGAATATAACAGCTGTTACCACTCATTTTTTACTGTATTAAATATTGGATAACATGCTGATTGTATTAGATATATTTCACCCAATATCATGTGCTTTTAGTGTATTTTCTCTTGTGTTTTTCCACCTGACACTAATCCTTTTCAAATTTCCTCCTGTCAGTGAGGGTTGTCCCCTGCTGGAGCAGCTCAACATCTCGTGGTGTGATCAGGTCACCAAGGATGGCATCCAGGCCCTGGTGCGCTCCTGCCCCGGACTCAAAGGCCTTTTCCTTAAGGGATGCACACAGGTAGAGTTACAGGCTGAGTCTGAGCTGGAGATAAAGAGCAGGCATGATGGTGTATCTGCTGAGATCGTAATGAGTTTCAGATCATTACATTCTCTGTAAAACTGAAACAGATAAACCTGAAAGCAACTTCACTTGTAGAATTTATTGGTGACTTCTTAGGTGCACAGCTCATGTTGCTCAACTCTGCATCTACTTAGGTGGCAGTGGGGTTTTTTTTGCAAGTTTCCCTCTTTTTTGCCATCAGCTGTTGTGCTAACTACAAAGTTCCTCTTTTTTTCATTCTGAATAGAAGAACATTGCTGCTAGCACAAACATAAGATGCACCACTTCCTTTGCAACAGAGGATGTTTCTGAGGAAAGACATGTCAGACGCTGTTTACAGCAAATGAGAAGCCTTTTGATAACACCATCCTGTTGTGTGAAATGACAGCCAGGTATTTCTGTAAAGATGTCACAGGTTGTGAATCTACAGGAAGAAACATATCACAACATGAACACTCATGTGCCAGAGGTTTCTATTAAACTCTATGACCCTTTTATATGCTTCACTGAGGTGCTGTTAACATGTACAGTGTCATATCAGGAAGTGTCTCTGATTAAATGGACGACTCTTTAAATCAGTGACAGTCGAGGTGTTTAATGGGATAATCACAGGAAGCATTGTCACATGTTTGCTAAGTGTAGTTTGATTTCAGGCAGCTGCTGTCTTTGCTCTGTCCACAGCTCGAGGATGAGGCTCTGAAGCATATCGGGGCTCACTGCCCGGAGCTGGTCACACTCAACCTGCAGACATGCTCAGTAAGTACAGTTAACAAGGCTAGGAGATCAGCCAAATTAGTGTTTTGCAATTTTAATGACACTTTGTGCATCCATTTGATTATGTTTCGAAAGGAATGCCTCTTTGCAACATCGAACCTCTGAATCTGGACTTTTTTTGTTGTTGTTGTTGTTTTAAATAAAGAAAACTACATGAACGCCAACCTGTCTGCCTTTGTAGGATTTTAAAAAACAGATTCAAAAACAGTCAGTGCACTGTGTATAGCCAAAATTAAAACAAAATGTAATCATTTGCAAACAAACTTTATACGTCAAAAGCCATTTTAAGAAGTTTTCCTGAGCCCATGCAGTAACATCCTGCACACATTCATGTGTTTGACAAAGTGTTGAACCTCATCTCTCCCTTATTTGTGAACTGCTGAGCTTTTTTGAGGATGCCACTTTCATTATAATCATAAAACTATCACCTGTTGCTAAAGAACCTATTTACCTTTAGCTTTACACAACTTTCCCAGTCTTTTATCGACCCTGTCCCAACTTGTCTAAAACGTTTCACTCGCATCCAATTCAGACTGAGCACGTAATAAAAAAATCAATGAAGTTGATGAGATAAAACATGAAATATATTGTTTTTGCTCTGTTTTTTTTTTTTTTGAGCACATGTGAAAAAAGATTAGATACCATCCCAACTTTTTAAAATCAGCACTGAAAGCTGATGGGCACCATTGTGCTCTTCAGCTCACTGCAAGTTTTCCATGTCCAGTCCAAACAGCTGATAGTCTGTGAAACCTGATAACACAATACATTATTTTTTCTCATGCTATAATCTGTCTCCCACTTCCTCCTTCTTCTTCACCGCCTGAATGCTCCTCTCCTCCTCTCATCTCACACCTCTGGAATTCTTCATCTTTCCTTGTCCCAGTTGTTGTCCTCTTCCATTACAATGCCCCCCCCCTCGCTCTTCCTCTTGCTTGGCTCTTTCTCACTTCTTCTTTCTCCGTCTGACCTCCACAAAGTTTTCTTGAACAAAACTTAAAACAGAGAAAGCAGGGAAGATAAATTGCTCTCATTAGCTGAGTGCTGAGGTGAAACACGAATATATTTTAAGTCTTAAAGACAAAAGTTTGCATGTTTTCACATCTAACAACAGATGCAAGTGTTCGCATACACACAAACACACACTTCCTCTTCTTTCTGAGCAGCAGATCACAGATGAGGGCCTCATCACAATCTGCCGGGGTTGTCATCGTTTGCAGTCTCTGTGTGTGTCGGGCTGTGCCAATATCACAGACGCCATCCTGCACGCCCTGGGACAGAACTGCCCTCGCCTCAGGTGAGTTTACACACCTACACATGTGCAGCACTTCCTGTTCCCTGTAAAAATCCATTTGGTCTAAATATTAGTCCTACTGTTGCATTGTGAGTCATAAACCTTGGAGTAGATGCACTTGAGAGCGATCTATGTAACATGATTTCAAGGATGATTGACAATCTTGAGCCTGGCAGACAGATGTTGTACCTTGTTTTGAGAGACTTTTCTGAAATGTATGAAACTTAGACCTTTCTGGAAACCATTTCAATTTTCTCACACATTTTTGATTTGCTGCAAAACAAAATGTTAAGACTAATTTTTGCAGGTTGATTGAATAACTTAATTAATCATGCAGTCAACATGGGGGGTAATGAAAGGGGTAGTGGAGAGGAATGAATAAATATTATCTCTAGCTTGCCTTCATAGATCAAGTCCCAATTAGATCAAGATCAAGTAAGTGACACGCATCTTCTCTTATTCTCCTTTCAGAATATTAGAAGTGGCTCGCTGCTATCAGCTTACAGACGTGGGGTTCACTACATTAGCAAGGGTGAGTGTGACATCTGAATCTTCATTAAAATTCTGTTTACAGATTCAGATGATTGAAGCTGAGTTCACATTGGTTTTTGGTCCCACAATTTATATTGAAAAAGACAAAATTTCATGATTTTTGCCCTCAAAAGTCATGAGATCACTCAGTTTCTCTCTGTCTCTGCTGCAGAATTGTCACGAGCTTGAGAAGATGGATTTAGAAGAATGTGTGCAGGTAAATAAACAGTCCAAGCTACACAAATGTTGTCTCCGCTGTGTGAAGACTGCTTTTATGAAATTTGTCTTTTTTATTTTTTGTTTCAGATCACAGATGGAACACTCATCCAGCTGTCTATCCACTGCCCTCGCTTGCAAGTCCTTGTGAGTCTGCCACTTAAACATATTTTGCTCGTGTTGCATTTACAAGCACCAGGCAGCAGCTTGTTCTGGCAGGCCATCGAGTAACGGAGCTACTTCTGTGTCCCCGCAGAGCCTGTCTCATTGTGAGCTGATCACCGACGATGGCATCAGACACCTCGGCAGCGGCCCCTGTGCTCACGACCGTCTGGAGGTGATCGAGCTGGACAACTGTCCTCTGATCACAGACGCCTCGCTGGAGCACCTGAAGAGCTGCCATAGTCTGGATCGCATTGAGCTCTATGACTGCCAGCAGATCACCCGTGCAGGCATCAAGAGATTAAGGGTGAGTTGTGTGGGCTGACGCCAGCTAGTAAGCAATGATTCATGTGTTGAATATGCTGTAAAAACATATTTTGTGAACCTGTCATATGCAATTTTTCTGCAATATTGTAATCTAGATGTCTGTCTGCCAGAGTCACAAAAGTATATATATTAGGAACCTTAATGCTGAATGATATTAAGATTTTGACCCCCTACATGAATATCGTCTTTTTTCAATAAGCATTCATGCCAATGGTTCGCACTTGTTCTCTGATCGATCATCATTAGTGACGTGTCGAGTTAAACAAAAGAAGACTGCAAGCAAGTAAACATGAGTGTAAACGATGGAGTCTTCAAAACTTTTAAAAAGTTGATTTTTGTTAAGTTATGAGGAAGAAAATTCATTTACCATGTTTGTTTGACCCCGAGTACACACGGCGGTGAACAGAAAAATGTAAACAAAGCTTTCATAAGTTTTTAAGAAAAACTCCACAAGGCGACTTTCGTTCCTCAATGACAGTCTGTTAAAAATACAAACTCACCACAGGCAAGGTGATTGTTTAGCGACCCTCAAAGAGAGTATATTTGATGTCCGTTGGGTGCAAAATAACAAACTTTCTGAAGAGGCCAAACAGTTTCAGTTCAACCTTGTGTAAAATTTTAGATGGCACAACTGTTCTGCAGCTGATGGCTAAAACAAAAGTGATGAAGCTTTCTGGCCAGTTGCACAAAACAGTCCAGCTGTTTCAAACTGAGGAAGATTGGGATCTCAATCAGCTGCCTGACAAACATGGATCAGGGCTACACGGTTTCATATGTTTGGGTTGATTAGCTGCAAAACTTAAAGCTAGCTAAACAAAGATGTTTTTAATGAGCATTTCATTGAGAGACAGAAGTGACCACATCAGCATTAGATCTCATGCACGTCTGTAACTGAGTCTGTACGTGAGTCAGTGGTCAGTAACTTGCATTCATCGACATGTGACATTATTTCAGGGTGATGACTGAAAATATTTTTAGTGACTTTCACGTTACGGCAAATTGCTGCCACTGCTGTATTAAGCTTCTTAGTGCAAGTATTGCTTTTCAAGTATTTGTATAATCCATTAACACATTTCCATCTATTTCCCCTTCTTCTTCTCTCTCCGCAGACCCATCTGCCTAACATCAAAGTGCATGCATACTTCGCTCCCGTCACTCCGCCCCCCTCCGTTGGGGGCAGCCGTCAGAGGTTTTGCCGCTGCTGTGTCCTGCTATGATGTAAAGACAACAACCCCCTTTTCCTCCCTGCCCCCCGCGTCCCTCCTACACGCTCCCCGCAGCCTGTCACTTGACCCCCGACCTGCTGTCCCCCCCTACCACAGAGTACATGCTGGTGTGCCCCCCGACCCCCTCACCCCCTTTGGAGCTGCAGAGAGAGGGAGAGAGCCAAAAAACGCTACAGGGTCTCGCAATAACTTTCCCAAAAAAACATTCCCGAATCTCTCCAGCACAGACACACACACACACACACACACACATAGAGTACATGCACTACAGGCTTTTACACAAGCTGATAAGCAGACACACACACACATGTACACGCACAGATTAACTCTTGTCAGAACATTCCTGGTCTGTGTTCAGTAGACAAACCAGTATTAAAAAAGAGGGTTACGTAAAAAACAAACAAAAATCAGATGACTGTTTAGGGATTCAACTCTTTACCAAATGAAATCCAAAAAGAATTGTTTAAAGAATAACACATTCACATAGAAAAACCATCTGTCCGTTTTGGAGGGGGGGGCTATACCCTGCTTATACAGCACTTTGAGACAGATTACAGCTATAGCCTCTGAGCGGAATATTAAAAATGTTGAAAATCCCTGTGAACCTGTCGCAAACACCATATTGAAGGTCACGTAACGGCTACCTCTAGACAGGAAATGCACTCGAGTAAGACCTGTGTTAGCTTCGTAGGCTGTTTACTTCAAGAATAGGGGCAGCCAGTGAACCACAGACACCCTCAACAAACACACACACATACACACACAGAAAGCATTAGAAACTTTTTTTGTGAATTTTTTTTCCTTTTTTTTTTTAAAAGCATACTTGCAGCTATTTGCACTTACAGTAAAGCAATGACGAGACACTTTATGAAGACGGCCATCTAGAAATTTTAAGGCTGGCATTTCACTAACGACTCAAAAAAAACAAAACCCTCACTTCAATGCGTACACTGAGCTTGTTACACCTGTACCTTCACCTCTCTCTGTCTCTCTGTTACAATCAGAAGCTTCAATGTACTAAAGACGGGAAAAAAAAAAAAAGACAAAGTGAAATATTTTTCTAAAAATGGACACCAATTAAGACTCACAAGTGGGGGACTCGAGAAGATGCCAAATGTTGCATGTAACACCTCTAGTTTTTTAAAAGTCTAACTGTAAATATATGAGGACTGTGGAGTGGAAGCCAGCTAAACAACAGAGGATGAGTTGAAATGGGGGCAGCGATGGTTGTCAGCAGGTCTGTCTGAGGGAACCACAGCGAAGCTCTCACATGCTTTTTTTTTTTTTTTAAAAGTACACATGTGTGTCAGAATATGTGCTGGAGCTTCACACAGAGTGAGCCGGCACTTAATCCGGAGTTTGATTGAAGAACTTGCCTGCGAGAGCTCGTGGGGACAGTAGGAAGCTCCTACAAAGACTCATTTGATGGAATTTAAAAAAGAAAAAAAAAAAATATCTGACATCACTACATGAATTCATGCTGTCAGACCAGGACTATGGAAAGAAAAAGCCAACTGAAAACAATCAAAAGTATGTCTATTTTTCAGTTAGTTTGATTTCATTTAGTTGCTCTTCTTTTTTCGGATTGGTGACGGTTCTGATGACAAGGAACTGGTGAACCACGCGCAGCGACGAGAGGACATGTCCGACATCGCGAAACGGCATCGGCGACTCCTCAACTCCCATGAGGCCTTGTAGGTGAGGGGGTGACAGCATGTCGCACCCCGCCTCCTGAGGACTCCCCCCGTCTGTCTGGGACCAGCGACTGTGCTGGATTAAAAAGTCCGGATCAGACCGACGGAGTCACTGCAAGAGGAAGTCAACTGAATCTTGAGTGCACATTTCTGGCCTGCTGACAGATATGATGAACATTTTGGTCACAATGGAGGGCTATTAATGGACTCAGCCCCTCGCCCAATGAAGTATTGAAGCCTTTTTCTTATGGATTATCTTCTCCTGCACTTGCACCTGCTTTATTCTGTGTCTTTTTCTTCCCATTTCATTTTATAAATGTGTCTTTTACTGATTTTTTTCTGTCTGATTTCATCTGGATCTCCACCATTTCTCTTTCTTTTTGGCATTTCTGTTTTTTTGGTGTGGTTTGGATTGCGCCTGCTTTTTGTGTTTTGAAGTCACAAGTTCAGTGTCTCCGAGTTGAGTTTGAGTCCTCATCCAGTCCTCAGTTTTTTTTTTTGATCTGATGGTGTTTGTGTTTTTATTAAGAGTTTATTGTTATTAAATGTCCGGAGTGTAGCCTTTGTCCAGGGGAAGTGTCGGCTCCAGTGCAATTGTAATAAATGTTTAAATTTGAGTTGAGGAGGAGTTCATGATGACATGTATGTATAATGTAGGATCTACTAATTGAATGTTTCCATCAAGGAGAACTCCTCAGGATGGCTGTTCGGGAATTGTGTGCTGCTTTAGCAGAATCAGATTTTTTTTTTTTTTTCCCATGAGCGCGCTTTCCTCTCCTTAATTTTTATGCCTTGCTTTTCCCAGTACCCCCCTCCCATAATGCACCCTGCTCAAGTACATCAAACGAGACAAAAATGGGTAAACCCAGTGTGGAATGTTAATCACTCTCAAAATTTCCCCCGTTCTGGTTTAAGACGTACGCCAACAGGCAAAACGCTCAACGATGTTTCCTTTCTCTTTGTGATTTGACAGCTACGGCAGGCAGGATAATACAATCTGAGATGAGTCCAGTGTAATCCAGTCTGATCTGTTTTGTTTGACTGGAGGTTTACAGGGGATTAGGGAACGACCAAAAGTCAAAATGGCGGAGATATCTAGAGTACCGTGCTCCGGAGGAAAAAGGAGAAAGTCAGATTTAAACTTAAAGTCTGGTTGTAATACCTGCTTTTCTTCTTCATGCACAGTATTTGGAGTCAGCACAGCTAACAACATGTGCTTCCAAAGCAAACACTCTGAATGGATCGCACAGGTAAAACATCTCAACCCACTCCTGATGGTTTCATATGTACAAAAGAAATAACCTGTCATCAGTCTTTTCATGGTACATAAAGGCTCTGCAACGCAAAACACCAGACTTATTGTTCCTCACAGTATCAAAACACCTCTGTGTCCTTCTGTCACACCTTCCACCAGTTTACACAGGACGTTCGCTCTGCTGCAGTTTCATCCAGACACGTTCAGTCCCAAACACTGGAGTGAGGTTAAGGATTAGGACAGAGGGCGAGAGGTGAATCTACAGTGTACATTCATGGTAGATTGACACCTGAGAAATTTCAAACAAAAAACAATTTTGACAATGACTGTAGTTCATATAATTACTGTAAATCTTTTCCTTTTTCTTTTTTTTTTTTTTTTTTTTACAATTAACCGATATAAATGAATATGTATGTATGAATAAATATATACCTATATTATTAAGACTTGTCTGGATTTCTGTCTAATGTTGAATTGTTATGGTCAATGGTTCTATATCATTTTAGAGCAGCAGATGGCAGCAGTGAGCCGGTTTTAATGATTCCTCCATCACACTCCTCCATCAGCTCAGCTCTCAGCTGGTTGCAGAATTTAGGATTTATCAGCTATTTAATGAGTCTAATTGATTTGTTTTCGCCAGGAACAAAATGACCAAACCAGAGTGGACTAAATGTTCTTTTTTTGGAAGAAAATGAAAGTTCACAAGTTTTTACAAACCTCAACATTGAAGCATTATCAAGCACAAACACAGCAACACAGACATGTAATTCTATATCCTAAAGACAAATTAAAATGGTCTTTTATTTAGGAGAAACACAGGTAGTATTAACTTTAATGATTGCTCTATTGTATTCAGGCAAAGCCGTGACAGTGAGATAATTGACACATAAAACCAAGAACCTAAAACTTGAGCCACTAAATTGAATTCAGCCACCTTACTGGCAAAACCTCTGCTCTTCTTTGTAGAATAAAAGGACAAGACTGGATACATATGACCTTAAAACATGTGGACCTCTGTGGCTGCTTGTCTGTAGCAATAAAAGGGGAAATATTTTTACTTTTTTTTTTAAATTGTCATCATAAAGGTAGCTTTTCTTTAAAGACACAGCTTTGCAGTGTTTATAAAAATTGGTGTAAATGTTGAATTAGATGCTACAATTTCCTTCTCTTTTGCTTCATTTAACCAGAATAAAGTCATCAATGTGATCCTTTTTCTTCTCAAGAGAAATCTGGGAGAGAAAGCAGCATTCAGACACAATCTTCCACACTCTTCCACTTTTACCAAAATTCTGGACATAGGTCACTTACAGTCATTTAAATTAGATTAAATGGACTCATTTGTGCACTGCAGGTTCTAGCTCTTGTGATATTAAAACTTCTTTAGGGATGAATTTAAAGGATAAGTTCACATTTTTGAGTCTATGAATACTGAAATACATTGTTTGCTGTTTTTAGTCCATCTGCTCATACTGAAAATTAAAAGAAAAAACCAAAACAAAACTACAGTCCTCTTCCTGTGCAAAATACTTTATAAATGAATCAGAGAATAATTTGAGGCTTCAGCAGTCTGGGTTAACAAATTAAGAGGACAAAGGTTACTGCTATTTTAGTGCAAAATTCCCCCTGATTTTCCCACTAACCTAGTTACTGTGGCCTGCTAAAAAACAAAAAGGCTGTTAAAGTCTTAAATAGAGGAATTAATTAAAATTTAACAGAAATTTACCCTCCTTTTATTATTGACATACTAAGCATGAGCAGCACTTTGCCTGATAAGAACATAACCTTTATCAGATGTGTGTCTGTGGTTGAAAATGTCTCTCTTTTGAGGATTTAGACATGACGAAGCTCATAGATCACCACATTCAGAGAGTAGTCTTAATAAATTTGTGTGCTTGCATACACATATCTGAGGTTAAGGCACAGATGAAAAATCAGCTACAATTTCTTAATGTGGAAAGAGCAGCAGCTGAGGTCCTGTGACTGCACCATGACGACCGCTGTCACGGCAGGGATCTGTCTTCCGCCGCATGGGACTCATTTTGTTCCTCTCATCCTCCTATTGTTGCCTCTGTCTCTAAATCCCTGAGAGATCCATGTGTTTTCATTCCTGTTTTAATGTTCATTTTTAGCGGCTGTGTTCTGGCACCTGGGGTACCACGTGGAGGATGAAAGGTGGGTGGCTCAGAGGGAGAAATTTAAATGTGTGCGTTTCCCTTCTTCCCTCAACAGTGTTTTCCGCGTCGGAAGACAGACGGATCAGATCACAGCTCATGCAGCCTCACCAAGACATTGTGTTTCTGTTTATTTTTGACAGCAAATCCGAAAACCGCAGCCACTCACTAGAAAACTTTTGACTTGTCTTTTGTTCACAGAGTGTTCCTTTCAGCAGTCACTCTGCTATCTGCTGTGCCCTGGCTCTGACTGAAGCAATAATTAATGTGATAACAGAGGCTCCCTCCCTTTGTCTTTTCCTCTTTTTCTCTGCACACACCCACGCCCAAAGACTTTCTGACAGCTTGGAGACAAACTTTGAAGTCAGACTTAGGTGAAATAATGCAGTGCATATAAATTAAAAAAAGCAAACTTACTTTTTCTCCCTGCGTCATGCTGTGAACCGTGCACTATCAGGATAGTGTCCTATTTAATACTTCAACTCCCCCTATGTTTTGTCTTCATTAGGTTAATGTAAAAATCAGTGGCTGTGACTACAACCTCATTCTCTTTCACCTTAAGTGTCGAGCTACATGTTTGTTAAAGGGGGCAGTCGATATAAACCCACTCAGGAGGCTGTGAAAAGATTTGTGAAGCTTTTAATAAACATTTTGTACCTTCTGGCAACCTGCTTGATTAAACTAATGCAGGACCCTGACTGTTCCCTCATTCAAGTAAAGCCGAGGCCTCGTTTTACTCTACAGCTGCTCTCCTCTGGTGATGCGGCCAATGTATTACAAGCTATAGCTTTAAAGAATTCACTTGGTCAGCACACACTTTATACATACGTTGTAAAGCTTATGCCACCAACTGTAGTCTGCTACGTGTCAAATATTTTTACCCTTTCAATTTTAATTGGTTTCGTTCTTAAGGTCTGGAAACTGCTTATCTAACCCCTTTACATAAAGAGGATGAAACTGCCTAAATTAACCCAAAAAATATAATCACATTTTTATCAATTTTTCAATTATCATGCTTAGCAAAAATAACAAAATCTCTGGTAAATAATCAACTTAAATACTCCCCTGAACACATTTGTATTCCATTCATCCACCAGTCAGGGCAGAAATCACTTTTAGACTTTTGGAAAACCTTAATTTGTGCAATTTGAAAAAGGTGTCCCACAAGGCTCAGTCCTGGGGCCTGTTTTGTTCACTTATATACAACATGGCTTCTTCTTTAAAGGGATTTTTTAAAATATATTTACACTGTACTCTTTTATAATGTAATGAGGATAAAAAAACATTCTACCTTTACTTCAACATTCCTTTGCTGATTTGCATGTGCACGCAGTAACAATGAACTAGTTCTTGATCAGACAAAGCTAAAATCTTCAAGTAGTATAAATATTCTTGAATTGGGATTGATGAGAAGGGAATAACATTGTCCTCTGCATTGTGGAAAAGCATTTCCTGAGGCAACTTCCCTGTCAGTCTTGACTTAGGGTGACATTTTACATGTTTGATTCAGCCACAATATTGAGGCTCTGGTTTATCACTCTGCAGTTTTATTAATTACTGGTGATAATCATAGGATTTATCATTGTGAGCCATACTTTGGGTGGTCCTCTCCATATTAGATATGAAAGACACTGAGTTTTCTATATTTATAAAGCCCTTCTTTTACCTCTTCCTTTCTTATAATGCAGAACAACTCAGATGACTTGAGGTGCTTCTCTGAATTTGGCAAATCCAGTTTTTCCTTGTGCAAATGCAGCCTGGAGTAACATGCATAGACATCTAAATCTTACCTCAAGTTTATCAACTTAAATTATCAATCTCTTTTTTCCCAGTTGTTTAGATTTAGCTTAATCTGTTTATTACCAGGGTTTTATTACTTTACTTATTTGGCTTATTATTATTTCAAGAAACAGGACTATAAAATGGTAATTTTACAACACAATATTGTGTAATAAAATAGCATTTCCCAGAACATTAAACGAATGTACAAAGAATTGATGAGTTCACAAGAACTTTTTAAAAACCTCCCTTCTGAGTGATAAAGACAGGTTTAGAGATCTCACAGTTTGAAGATAAAAGCTATCTCTTATAGTCTGAAACGGTGGCTGTATAGGATGGATACTGACTTTTAATAACCTTTCTGTGTTTATTAGTGTCGATCTGGGCTCTTTAGTTCATGACTATATCAACATAAAGTAAATTTAATAATAAAGGTTGAATGAGCAAATCGATAAAAAACGGGTAAGAAATGAGATTATGTCTGAAATCGCAGTTTCTTTGGCCAAATTAAGTTTCCTCTGATATGGCTATAACTTGGCAAATAGAGATTGTACGTCAGTGTTTCGCAGGGCAGTTGGCAAATGACAACGAATGTATAATAACTGAACAAAATGCAGCTAAAACACTCCGAAAATGTCGTAATAAATTCTAACCAAAAATCGGAAATTCAGCTCTCTGTGAATTGTGAGCTCGTTCTTAAAATGAGCCCCCTCCCATGACCGTGTATCTTAAATGAATCCTGGCAGAGTTGTAAAAAATGGGCCAATCATGCGCCTCGGACGCACGGGAAGGCGTGCCTCAGATTGCGCTTAAATTTAAGTCTGTGCGGTGGTGAAAGGCACAGTTCGCATTGGATTTACACCCAGCCAGTGTTTTCACGGGACAAGCTTTGTTTGGATCTAATCATTTTATAGATGAGAGATTTTTTTCTGAGATGAAATTTTGACACCGATGTTTTCCTGACTTGAGCTTTTTCTTCAACTGTTTGACGGAATTATGCCACATTGGAGCTTTCCGATGCGCATCAAGGGGCGATACAGTTACCCAAACGCGAGCTTCTGTTTTTCCTCTGAATGCTTGTCCTTGAATGGCATGAGCGAAATATAACTGTTGTGTAGGTGTGTGTGTGTTGAAAGTGTTTAATCAACCTATAAGCTTTTAATCTGTGTGTGAAGAGCAATAAGGCGTCTGCCTCGTTGCGCGCACAGCAGATCCCTGTGATTTGTTGAGCTTTTGCATGGCTAAAGTCTAAGATTTCTACACACTGGACACCGTTTGAGGGGTCGAAAGTTTATTATTATTATTATTATTATTTTTTGATCGACTCTTTCCATTACCTGATCAATAATGACTGAGAACAATGAGATGGAGAGCGAGTCGCAACTCCAGCGCTCTCCAAGCACCATGTCCATCCATCAACCGATGACATCCAAGGCAAGTACCGACAGTTTTGAGCTCTGTTCCGTTAAGTAGTCACACTCATCTCTAATGACCTTTACTACCGGTCACGCTCGAGGAGAAAAGCGATGAACTTTTTAGAGCAGTTTTCTCTACATAGTGAAAGCAAAGGGATTATTTCAGCCTGAATAAGAAGAAGAATTCCTCTATTTTCCATCCGGTATTTTTTGCGGGTTTGTATTCGTTGTGTTATTCCATCCGTTTATGTAATATTGATGTCAACAATTCAAAATTGCGGTTGTATTCATCGGGACTGCGTCACTAGGTGTAACCTCATACGTAGGGTCTGATGTCACTCTGTCTCCCCCTTTTTTCTGCCTCTCCAAACCTACTTCCTGACACACACACACACACACACACTTAAAGGGATTATGGGTAACTATTCAGAATATTTAAATGCGTAATATTTAAATTAAAGAATGTTTTCAGAAATTTGTTAATTATTGTTTGCTTTCTGTGATAACAGTATGAGAAAGTTATGTATACTCTTTCCCACATTACTGCACTCA
>JAPZDV010000009.1:5276034-5291576 GCA_029814665.1 Acanthurus lineatus
ACACACACACACACACACACTTAAAGGGATTATGGGTAACTATTCAGAATATTTAAATGCGTAATATTTAAATGAAAGAATGTTTTCAGAAATTTGTTAATTATTGTTTGCTTTCTGTGATAACAGTATGAGAAAGTTATGTATACTCCTTCCCACATTACTGCACTCACAAACTATTTCAAACCCACTTTTCTTCTATGCAGAAAGAAAGTTTATATTGCAGTAAGCAGAAATGGCCACATTTATTTATGTGTGCATTTTTTGCCTAATATGCAGAACTAGATCCTTTTACAGTACAGTGTAGGCCTGTCTGCGCCTCAAGTGTCCTTATGATTCACTTTAATTTGTTGACATGAATGTATAAACAGAGATTTCAAGGGCTGGCCTCCAAGTGCAAGAGCTGTTAGAGCTCTTTCAGTGCCTGCGTTTTAATGGAAGCCTTGATTCATTACGCCCAAACACTTGAAAGATACAAGTTTCCCTCAGCTTTGTCTTCGTCTACACCTCATGTCTCCACTCGCCGCCCACGCATAAACACACACACACATGCTGCGGACATGTTAGAAGCAAAGTGTCACTCCTGCACAGCTCAGTCAGATACTTCACCAGCTGATTGCTTCTGTGCCTCAACTAAACATGTGATGTTCTCTGTGAGCGGCGTAGGGTCGGCATCGCTGCGAGCCATTTCATCAGCACTCTCTCTTCAGTGTGGTCCACTCCAGTTCCCCACTCTAGACAGCTGCTACAGAAGATATCAGCCAGCATTCTGCGCCAAGCAGGACTGATTGGTATTCATGGGATTCATTGGCTGCTCCGCCTTCACCACATCACAACCATTTATACCACAAACTAATCAGACTGGCCATTCAATCACCGGCCCGGTTCCTCATCTCCCTCTGCTCTCCCAATCCACCAAGGCTGCACTAGTTGAATTCCAGGGCTTTGTGTGAGGATAGATTTCAGTTTCACCTTCAGCCCTGATGCTCCTGGTCTGGCTGATCGATATTTGGTATTCAGATGAGTTAAAAGCTTTTGAACTTCCTTTAAATTCTAAGGATTTGATAGGTCCCTGCTACCTGAGGATCAATGTAAATCTGGGGCCTCACAGGAGTCCATTAAGGAGTTTGGTTGGAGAATATTGAAGTTAATGTCAGCTTGTCTCTACTGTGCACAGGTGTGGTGATTGCAAATTATATACATTAATATTCAACCAATATCTTTTCCACACACCTTACCAAGATTGTCGCTGAAATAAAAGATGTCTGCCACAGGGTGTAATTTCTGAGGAAATCTAATCAGACGCATAGCCATGAGTTCATGGTGTTTTTAATTAGATAAGGATGACAGGAAGAGAGAGGGAGTGACTCACTCTGATAACAGACGCTCCATGAAATCAACCGGCAGCAAATTTCCTACAAGGATGGATATCAGAAATCAGGAACAAAAGGGAAACAGCGCCAGAGGACCAGGAGGGAAGGAATCGTGGACTTTCTCTCTGACTCCCAACAATGTGATGTGGTCTATTTCCAAGGCTGGAGCAGGCTGAGTGTTGGAGCAGATGAGATGTCTGAGCAGCAATCAGCAGCCAATAGCGTCGCTGTTGGTCGAGAGCCGTTTGATCCCTCAGGTTGGCTGATACTTTGGGAGTCTCTTCTCCAGGATGAGTACAAAAGGTGATCTGACCACAGAGATATAACGGCTTGAAATAATAGCCAACACCATGTTTTTTGGGAGATTGGCCCATCTGTCAGCTTGCCCATAGTGTGATGACAACATCATAATTCATTCCTCTTGTCCCCTTTGGATTCTTCATCCAATCTTTTTCACTCAGTGAGACCACTTCAGCACACATACACACAGCCGGCTGAGTGATAAGAGGTGACTGGCATTGCCCACAGTGAGAAAATGACAAGTAATCATACACCATCAAGTTTGTGGCCAAGTCATTTTGTGAAGGAAATATTTCACTCTGGTGCTTCATCCCTACAATGAACACAGTGCATGATGAATGAGTGACGGAAACTTAATCCAGTGTCAAACAGCTTTAGCAATTTTTATAAAAAGTATTTTTGTTTTCTGCTCTGTCAGATATATTTATTAAATATCTATAAATAGGCCTACACAGCATGCGCAGACTTGGTGATGGAGAGAGGTCCTCATATGGAAATGAACAAGGGAAGTTGCAATTAGTTCAACATCCAATTAGATCCGAGCAGTAATTCAGTTTCATCTTCGATAGTCTTTGATAGGCATGGTGCTGCTTGTAGCAAAATACTAATTTTAGCGTGTTTACATGCTAAAAGTAGCAACGGTAACATGCTGCTGTTTGTCAGAAGGGTACATAAATGTCTGTTCTAAATTTTATGTCAACCCGTCCATTAGATTTGGTGCTAATTAAATTGCTGCAAATGGGGATAACCAAAGTCAGCGAGATTCTTCCTGTATGGATCAAAAATGTCAAAATTCAATGGTGATTAATTTCAATATTTCTTCAGAAAGTGGTGGACTGTTTCTTGGAAATGCAGATATTCTCATCCTTTTAGCCACTAGCTCAGCTGAAAACAGACGTCTTGTGAAAGTCTCTCTGTATCCATTTAAAGATAAAGGCAGGAAGAGTTCGACAGGAGCATCAGATATGATGTCAGGGCCTCCGGCAGCACTTTGTTAAAAAAGAGGTGTGTTTCTTAAACTCATGACTTGATCAGGCAGACTTGTAAATTATATGAAAAGTGGTTTGGTTTTATCTCACACACCTGTTTAAACAGGACTGTGTTAATTATAGTCATCTGCAGTCACTCTGAAAACGCTGAAGTGTTGCTAATGAACTACAGGGTGCATGTATATGATTGCTTGAGTCTAATTGGTCATTTCTTAGCTACAAGGCTTACAGCTGAGATAATCCCACAACATCTCCTTGAAACCACCCACACTTTAAAGTTCACTTCATGTCTCATTAACTGTCACTCCACTTTCTATGACACAGGTTTGAGTGACGTGATCGAGGGACTAAGTGAAAGAGGGAGGCTGAAGTGGGCCAAGGTCTTCATTAATTAATGTAACACCTTCAATGCTGTGATGTTTATTGATGTGACACCACAGGGAAAGGTGTGAGCTGTTGAAATGGTGGTCACTATAAAAGATAACTGTCTGTATCTATTTTGGTATCACTGAGGAGGGGAGGAAAAGTATCTGTTGGGGAGATTTGTTTGTCACCACTGATGCTCATTCAGAAACAGACAGGAGCTTTGTCGGAGTCTGACACTCATTGTGTTGTGCAGGACTGGGTGGGTGAAAATAGGTGGTTGATGAGTTGCCAGGGCAGAGAAGCATGGAGGGGTTAGCCGAAAGCAGGTGCAGAATTGCAGTGCGATGGGGGAAATAGTTGTAATCCATCCTACTATTTTACAGAGTTTCTCCTCCATTAAACAGTCATGGAGAGATAAGGGAAAGAAGTCTGCACGAGCAGGCGCATGAATGACTTTTGTGTGCCGTGTGTGCACATGCATGTAATAAACACCCACAAACAGGGACAGAACAATGGTAGAAGCCTGTGATTATGCATCTCTTATCTTGTATTTAAAGCATGAATCTACCAGGCTGCCCTCCATAATAAATTTTCTGAAAGAGGGGAATTGTTTGTCCAAGGAATTGGTTCAGTATCCTCCCTGCAATGATAACCAAAGCTGTTTGCATGCTTTGCACACAGAATGTGTGATGCGTAATTTGTTTGCTCTCTCTCCCTGTAAATCTTTGCTGTTTGTTGTCTTATAGTTTCCTACTTTATTGCAGTTTTTGCTCAAAGACAGGATCAATGCAGCAAAGGTGTAAATAATTTAATAATCCTTAAGTACAACAAGTACCTGTGGAGGATACTTTCCTTTGTAACCACACATTCTGCTGATGACCTAGAAATGAATTGAGCCAGGAAACTGTGTCCTTTACTACACTATTACCATTCTTAAGTCTGAAATATCCTCACTGAGAACAAGGTCGCACATGCTGACGTTCATGATAGCAAAAAAAAAAAAAAAAATGTGCACACTTTTTTTTACAGAGCCTCTAGCAATATAAACGAGGCACAGAGTGGAGATTACAGGCATGAGAGTAAATTACATTGCATTTTTATAGGTCAAATACATACATCAAGTGGTGATGAAGCTGCGGTGGTTTTTATTTCTCTCTAATTTCTTCTACACTTCTTCTCTTCTGATGCTGACATGAAGGTGATTGTCACAATTCAGGAGAAAACAGATAGCAATAGATTTAGGAATAAAAGGAAACTGGGGAAAAGAATCAGAATAAATCTCTTTCGCTGTAACACCTTTAATTCCCATCTTGCACTCTCCATGAGGTGATGTGACTTTTTTTCAACTTGATGAACCATTTATGGTCAAAACCTCTGGACAGGTTGATCCTTCCCACATACATCTCTGCCTGGCCTCATTAAATTCTCATGAAGGGAGAAAGAGCCACATATTCAGATAAAATAAAAGCTTTATCATTCTGTCTGCTCAGACACTGCTGTCCCTCCGGGGAGCATTGATTTTTGGACTTTTATGTTGGCTACATGTGAGAATTATGGGATTTTATGGGCCCGCTGAGAGAGCTTAATGAAAATCTGCAGCAGTGTGATTGTTGCCTCTTGAAGAATATTGACACTGCAGGTGTGTGTTAATATGAGCAATGTTATGCATTTTGCATGGCTTTGTGAGTCATTTGTGCATTACATGAATAATTTGTGAAACATCAGCAATGTACTCCAAATCCAAATGTTTCTTCTGGGAGAAACCTTTTTTCTGCAGTTTAAAGATTTATCAGTGCTTGTCAGAGTTACAGTCAGTATATAAATTAAAGGATATTGAGGCAGTACTCTGCGCACTTGAGAGGCTATGTCTTGAAATTACATCTAATCAATAATACTTAAACAGCTAGACACACATCATACAACGAGGGTATCATCTCAGACGAAGCTCTGCTCACTCTGACTCATCTTCACTGATATCTGCTTCTCACCTGTCTCAGAAATTCAAGTGAGAAATTCAGGCACATGAATGCCGACCATGTGCCTTGATGACCTGAATTGAATGTGGTATTACGCTGGCTTTCACTCACAAGTGTGACGCTCTCAGCTAATGTTCAAATGAAAGCTAACGGGAATGCTTTTTAGGCTCCCGCACTGACAGATGATTAGATTAGCTGTAATTGAGACATGTGCCCGAGCAGGAGCTGTTATGGCAGCACTCATCTGCTCAGACTGAGTGAGCCCGGCACATGACTGTTGTGCTGCACAGAAAATGTGTCAAAGCTTTGGACCATTAACACACTCGTTTAGGTGCATATCACACTCCAACAAAGCATTCTTTATGAAGAGTTAATAGGTTTAATGTCAAATGGTTTGTGAGGTTACCAAACCTCTGTGCTGGAGGCCAGTGGCTTGATGTTACATTAACTGCTATTAAATCACTCTCGGCCTAAAGTTGCATAGTGGATAATGTAATCACAGGGTTTTTACAAGGAAGAATGCATGGAATAAACAAGAAAACATTACAGATTGTACCATTTCATTTTGTTTTAATCAATGCTATCTGACAAGTTACAGAAATGTTGTGCTAAATCTATGAGGTACTATTGAAGTGAACACCAGAGCAGCTACTAATGGGACTGTGAGACTGATGTTTTATCAGTTGCTCTTTCCAAAGTTAAGAGTGAACTTTTATTATCAAATAGTGATAACAGGAAAATACTTCATTGCCCCTATCTAGAGGCTTATCTTGGGCTTTATTGAGCTGTTCTGCCCTGATTATAAACACAAGAAAAATAGATAAACAGCACAAACAACTTTAGAAACCATGAATATTTGCAAAACATGGTATAATCAATTTTCAAAAACACTTGGAATTTAATTAAAAAACAAAAAAGGTCAGTGAGATAGCATCTACAAACTTTTGGTTGTTTTTTTTACCTTCATAAATCATATTCATTGTAGTTAGTTTCACGCCTCTCAAGCCCCACAGTTTGAGAACCACTCCATTACACAATTTCATCCAGTCCATTTATTGCAATCATTTACAGTACATACACAAGGAGTACTGAAGACGTACTGCACATCCTCTGCAGGCAACAACACCTTTTATGCTAATTGCTATGGGTAAAAATAAATGCAGGTTGTGCTTTAGATAATAAATCTGAATCTTTTTTTTTAGAGTAAAAACTGGAAAACTGAGAAAAACAAATGGCTTGAGCCTGACTGACAATTTTTCTCACCTTGTTTTCATCATTTATGAAATTATAAGGTACAACATGCAAAGATAGAATAGATTCTGTGCACCTACAGCTGTAGTGGCAGTATAATGTTTTGTATAAGTCTTCCCAGGCTTGTCTTCATTAGTGTAATCCTTATGTAGAGAGACTCACAGAAAGCATATGGACTGTGTGAACCTGCAACCAGTTACACACACGCACACACACTTTTATTTCTCTTGCTCTACCTCCATGTGTCCCTCACACAGACACACACATAACCTCAAATAGGCAAAATGTTTTCATATCTTATTCCCAGACACGCGGAGCTGTAAACAGCATGTCCCTGTAAAGTGATTATGTTTGGCGCTCAGCAGAGCGTGCGCAGACGGGCAGACAGACAGTGCGTGTGCACAGAGTGCCTGTGGCCCACTGATTATCTGTCTGCTTGTCTGTCTGTGTGGATCCATTCTTTCCCTGCGACACAACCACGCCTTCGCACAGTTTTCCCGCTGCCACCGCATGTCAGGATAACAAATGGCCGCCTATCCCCCGGGAAACTAGCATCATCATCTGTACACAGAGCCGGAGGGAAATGTCAGTAAACATGCATTTATCTATCCAATCAATGCTACATGCTGCTGCAGAGGGCTGAGCTCACAGGCGCGACGTTATGCTGACGTTACGTTTTGTGGTCTGTTCAGCTTTTGAAATGCAGCAGACATTAATTCTTTACAGCTGTTTGGTCAATATAGTCTCACAAGATGGGAGCACAGCTGGTTATGCCAATACATATGAGAGAGTGTTCATGCAATTCGATAATGTTTCATGTTGTAAGGGCATGAGTTTGGCCCTGTAAGGAGGAATCCATTGACCCAGTATGTTTTAATGCAAACCTGTGGCAGGATCAATCAGTTTAAGGAGCAGACTCAATCAGATTAAGAGCCCTGAAGATAGGCTATTGATAAATGATGAGTCTGTGTAAACTGTCTGGGTTTAGGTCCAAATAGCCCCCCCAAAAAACTACCACCAAGGATATGGTATTACTCATAGCGATCCTCAATGTAATGGCAGTGAGTGCTCTTAAAGGAAAAAGGTTTTTTCTGTTTAAACATGGGCTAAAATGCTTCGCCATGTTAAATGTCACTGCATAAAGGATGCGCTCGGTCTCACTGTAGGGAATGTAAAAATAGTTTTGCTATTAATGTGTCTTTTCCTTATGAGGTTATATTGCATTTCATGAGTCACACTCTTTCCCCCGTGGTGTACAGATCAGAGCAGAGTGTTGTGTTTATGGATGCCAGAATATTGCCTGTGCTGTCCTGAGGGCGTATTGGACATTTGTTATTGCTCCCAAATGTGGTGCAGCATTCTTGCTTATCTTGTGTTTATTCCTAGTGTAACCTCTTTCTCTCTGTCTCTGTCTCTGTCAATGTGTGTGCACAGCTCGAGAGACTAAAACGCTCGCTATCCTTCAAGACCATCATGCGCAGCAAAAGCGTGGAGAACTTCTTCCAAAGGTCCTACAGCGACGCTCGCCTGCCTCCGGATTTCATAACCGACCCGCCACCTCCTTCTCCTCCGCTGCTGCCTGGCTCTCCTCACGTTGACGACCGCTCGCCGTCCATTTCACCGTCTGTCAGCCCCAACCCCTCCATTTCCTCCCACTCCCCCTCTCTCAGCCTTTCCCCATCACTGCCCGCCAAGCCGGCCCGGCCACAGATTACCCACTGTTTCCAGGACCATGTCTTTCGCAAGCCCACCAACTGCCAGCACTGCAAGCACATGATAGTGGGTAAGGTGCTCAGTCTACTCCATGGATTCTCTTTCCTTTTTTAGCTGTAATTTTCAAAGGATTTCTGGAGGGGATTTCTGGAATCCCTGTCTCTGCTGCTCATGTGGCATTGCACCTGGAGCAAACTGGAGAACATTTTCAGGCCAGAACATCACCCACTGTGATGAATACACTGAAAACTGTTACTTAGGGAGACTATTTTATCACCACATATATGCAGTTTCTCCCATTTGAAGTCTTTTTGCTAAGCTGAGCTAACCTTCAGCTGGCTTTGGACATGGAAACTGTTCAGTAGTATCAAGTGAATTGTTTCAATCATAACATTTATCGCTGCCAGAAAGCTAATAAAGGAATATTTATGAATAAAATCATTGAAACAAATAAACCTTGTACATATTCTCTGCTCTCTAATTTTTATCTTTTTTATTACTATAATTAAGAAAAAATAGATTACAGACTGTCTTAAGTGCAGCGTTTGTAGTGTTTATAACTATGAAGAAACCATTAGATTGTTCACAGAGATTGCTGCGAGTGCTTTTATCCCTAATTTGTCACTTGCATAAACTACTGGCCGCAGCTAGTATTTCTGCTAAATGTACTTCCTGTCACAATGATTGATTACAGACTCCAACCTGCTCCTCTGTTCCTCTGCTTTTGCATCTGTGCTCTTTCCTTTTTTCTTTGTTTTTCTGCATGCATCGTAGGTTTATTTATGCATCACCTTGTTCTGGCTGCATTTCTATGCAGTCCCCAAACACTGTCCAGCCACTTGTTAAGCTGATGAAGTAGGTTTTTTTTTCCTTCAAAGTAAAAGTGCTTTCATCAAGTCACCAAATTTGTTTGAATGTTGTTCCGCTTCATAAAAGACCCGTCGATGTGATCCCCATCTACAACAAATCCTGAAATATATTTATCTTTTGTTTTCTAGATAAAGGGACTCAACCTCTAAGCCTTAAAAAACCTTCCACAATCAACAGAGGATTTTTTTTTACCTTATAAACAAGGTGAAAACAATACACTGGGTTTTTTTTTTATTATTATTTATTACTGAAGCGTTGAAAACAAAGATGAAAAAGCGAGATGACTCAATGCCAAATCGATTATGATTAAAATATCTCCAGCTGGTTTTCAGTCTCTGCAGGTTGCTTTGGAAGAGAAGCTGTTGATTATGAAGCTGTTATTGGCAGCCCTGCAAGCACCACCAGCTTAATAAACCTGGGATGGCTCTTGATTACACTGTCTACCTGAGCAGAGAGAAACTCGCACACGTGATCTGAAGGCCACTTTGATGTGTTAGCTTTCTCTGCCTCTTGTGATCCCGCAACCTGCTGTGAATTTCTTCCTCTTCATCATCTCTTTCTTTTTTTCTTTTGTGACTGCCTCCATGTCTGCATCCACCGCTCTCATTCTCGCCTCTCTGTCCTTCCTCTCTCTCTGCAGGAAACTCCAAACAGGCTCTACGGTGTAAAACGTGCAAGATGGCTGCTCACCTGTGGTGCACCTCGGAGCTCTCGCAGCAGCTGTGTCACGGGAAGGTGCGAATACACTCGCAGAATCAATGTCGCCCTTCTTTTCATAGCCACTGTCTGACTTTGCTCAGCTTTTTATCTTTGGGGTTTTTTTCTTTATTTTTGTTATTTGGAAACATTTTCAATGCTATTACTCTTTGCTGCAATTTCCTGTTTGTAGAGTTTGAAGGATCCTGTTTTTGACCTTTCAGCTTTCTTCCTTTGTAAATTGGAAATACAAAAAAAACATCACTTCCAGTTTCGGTTTCCTCCTCTTTGAAGTCCATGAAAAAAGCTAAGCTAACCGGCTGCTGGCTATAGCTTCATATTTAATGAGCAGATTTGTGGTTTTGATCTTAAGCATATTTTGAGGGTATAAAGGAAGCCAAATTGTTCTTACCTTGATGGTGAGAATGAAAATATGCCATGATGAGTGCATTTTTTTTTCTCAACCCAGTCTGGTCTCTTATCTCTCAGCTTTCACCCAGACATTTTAACAGCCATATTATAAAAACACAAGAAACAACAATAGTATTGATTTCAATAACCTGAACAGAAATACTGTTACCATTGTAATTAAACCATAAATTGAGACTGTTGAACAGCTGGATCACTAAGAATTTTAGCTGCAATTTTAAATTAATTTGACACAAACTGGATATTTCATGCATTTAGGTAAAATACAAGAAAATGTGCAATTATTTTCAAATTGGTCACTGACAACAGAATGTCATGGAGTTGTAAGAACACAGTGTATCATATTTTGTGACACTAAATCACTGCACAGAAGCCTTCATCCAACATGACACACACACACACACACATACACACACTGCAACACTCCTGACTCGAGGGCAGACTCAGTCTTAATATTCCAGCCATCCTGTACGTGCAGTTTAAGTCAAAACGCTCATAACAGGACACAGATGCCTGAGTTAACAAGCAGGATACTGTTTCCAACCTTGTTTACTGGATGAGATGTGAAGTGCTGATGTGAATGAAAGAAATCTATTGATCACATTACCTTCCCTTTAGAATGATTAAGTTTATAAAATGCACGTTTTTAGCTTGAAATCATGTCTGGCCTGATTTAAAATCCTTTAATAGTTATTTACCAACCCAGAATGAGTAACACTCACATACTAAATAGCTGGTAAATAATTAATTTAGGCGTTTTGGCTACAGCGGCTAATATTTAGCATTTTGGATATTTAATTCAACTTCAATATAAATGCTACGGTCGCAGCATTTTCCATTGTGGGAGTTTGTGTATTTTGAATTTCAGACACTGGGTGAAGGACAATGATGGAAGGTGGGTATTGTACACCTGGCAGTAAATTGGGAGTTATTTTTTTTTAGGCAGAGATTTTTGTGTTTATCCTCTAGCGTAGGGCAGAGGACATTAGCATGCAGCAAGAGGCGAGACCTTCGGAGAGCCACTTGGAAAATTTTAAGAGCACTGTGTTCAAGACAGCTCAGTGCAATTTGAAAGAGGAGGATAGAGACAGAGAGAGGGAGAGTTAGTGGAGTGATGGGGGCAGCAAAAGGTAAAATATCATCTTCAAAGAAACAAACATGTTACTCACTACCTCTGATTAACAGTGGCTCTCTCTTCACTGTAGTATTAAACCATGATGGTCTTATTTGCAAGTCAAGGCAAAGATAAACCAATATCTCATCTGTAACACTCACTATGCTTAATTCAGTGTGAAATTGCAGTCGTGGAGACAAAAACACGCGCTGACTCACATGTCCACGCCTGTGCGCACAAGTAAGTGACTGAGTGAAATCCATTGTTCATAATTAGCAGCAAAAGGAGCTGAGACTCTGCTTCAGTTTGTGACATGATGGCAGAAACGAGCTCCTTCACTGCAGCAGGTGCACCGCTCGGTGTGTCACATGTCTGTCAGTCTGTCCTGATGTGTTGTTTTTCAAATGACTCCATTAATATTCTAAAATAACCACATGGAGCAAAATTTCACCCATCAGCTCAGCCTTTAAACATGAAGGAGTAAAAAACTGAGAAATTTCTGCTTTCTGCTCTCCTCCATTAGTCTGGAGCGTTCAAGCGAAACTTCAGCTCGCCGATGCTCGTCAATGACCAATTGTCTGTCGTCAAGGAAGTTCAACCAAGCCAAGGTATGCATGCCTGCGTCTGTGTGTGTGTGCATGTGTGTGTGTGTGTGTTTAAGAGTGAGTGCATGTGTGCATTTGCGTCCCATGCGCTTTTGTGTTGTGACGTTGCTCTTGTCTAGCCGTTTGGTTTATTTTTAGATTTTGTGAGTGCTTGTGCGTGCACTGTAATAAAACCAGAACTGTCTCCATCTCACCTGACAACCAAGGAGCGTGAAGTGGAAAAATTTAAAGAGGAACAGCAAATTCAGCTTCTTTTGGAGGCTGATGGACATTCTGCACCCTGAAAGTATGTGAATAAATATAAGTTATAACGTTTTTGTCTTCATTTCTCTGTTTATGGTTTGTATTCTGCATCTTTTGACTGATGCAGGCTTTGATTTTTTTGTCTGGCACCACAGCTTGCATGTTGAAAGCCTGATAAACACTCGAATGTTGCCTATTATCTGATCAGTCAAGCTCTAACTGTTTTCTCGTATCATAAAATCCTCCCATATTTTAAATAATACAAATCACATTTCTACTTTTTGTTCTACGACTGTAACAGCAGACAAATCTGACATCTCCTTGACACTTTTTTCTCTTTTGTCAAGTAAACCGTCTGAAGGCCAGGACACAGTCGTACGAGCACAGACTGTTTAACACTCACAGTCCAGAAGGACCTGAATTCGTTCTTCCTTTCACCATCCTTTAATTTTTTTCCTTTCTTGACATCACATTTGGACAGGGCTGGGGAATAGCTACATGTATTAAAATTACATATATGAATTGCATTTTAAATTATTACATTATTTAATTTTAAAAGGTTGCAGATATTGAGAAAAAATATGTAATTAAAATTAAATTTACTAAACAAATTGTTGGTTATAACAAAGATTTCACATCCATATGTATATGTTTGGTGTAAAAAGCTAGTACATTACAATCTTTATTCTGTTGGTTTGCATCTTATTGCTGTGCAGAAATGCCTTTCTGTGGCATATACTTAGACATGTCAGCACGCATGTCAGCAGAGCCATTTGGGACAAATATGAATCCAACATCAAGTATAAGATGGCTTACAAAGAGTTGTTTTTACGTCTAGACAGGCTCCATTCAGTGAATGTATGCAGTCTACGTTTGAGAGTTGATTTTGAGCAGTTCTTCAGTTTGAATTTGCACTTTCCTGTCAATCAAACCAATTCAGACACCAACACGCCTCTGACAAGTTGAACCCATCAAGGCGAGTGGTCTTGTCGTTGGACACGATAACCCTCCAAAAGAAACAATGTTTTCCTTGTGAAATCAGAAAAAGACTCCAAGTTTGTTTACCAGCATTGAAAACTCTGCAAACGTTGAAATGTTCAATGTTACACCTGAAGAAACAACTACAGTCAGATAAAATAACTACAAACAGTCACATACAGTAAAGGTTTAAAACCCAATTTAAAACATCTGACTGACAAGTAATCAAAATCCATAATTCTGATTAACTTGTTAAAATAATTAAAATAGTTACTTTACTTATAGAATTTTTATGTGGGGTAATTGGATAACTGTAATCATTTTAAAAGTTACCCTCTTAACACTAACATCTGTGAGGGTGATACAACCCTTCATCTCACATACTGTGTGCCTCGCTGAATCAGTGTTAACACCTCATGCTGTGTCCTCCTTGTACTATTCATGAATCAGGGTACAATTAACCTACAGCTCCATCATCATCACCCCGCTCAGCACCGCCATGCCTGGGAATCTGCCAGGGCCAGCTGAGACTGCAACCTGCCAAACTCACAATCACACTTTGGGTTCCTCAGTGTCTTCATAATTATTGCTAACAAAAGGCACTGAGACCATGTTTACGCATATTAATATTAGATGGCAATTTTTATGATGGATTCATTTACAGAGCCTGTAATTTCCTGTCGGCTGCCTGTTGGCAAATGAGTTTATTGCCTCATATTAAACCTCGTTTATGAGGCCGAGAGTCTTAATAGCTGCTGGAATGAAGTACATAACTGCTAACATCCTAAGTTTCTATGATGCAATGGATATTAAAATATAATTTTCTGTGTAACAATTGATTAGAATGATGCATAAGAAGGTTTGTTTTTCTATTTAGACTTGAACAACAGCTGTTGGTTAGGTTGAAGTAAGAAGGATTTCAAGCTGATTTCGGCGACTTTAGGAAAGAAGACCCCTTGTGAATAGTTTTATAATGGCTTAAATGCTAGTCACTCCTCAAACTGTGTTATGTTCAGTTTAATTGAGCTTATAGTTTATTCAAATAAGCCTAAATCAAAAGAGTCTGCAGTTGATAGAGGTATATTAGGACAGATATAAAAGCCACAACACATATAGAATTCTCATCTCTGCACTGAAAGGAAAGCTGAAGGTCAGAGACGTTGTCAAAGTAATTATTTGTATAGAGGGGATGATAAAGTCTTTGAACACAATGCTCCACTGTTTACTCTCTTCCACTGCAATTACTTTCTCTTTCCAGAAATACCTCAGTCATTTAAACTGCTAAAATTACAGTAGACGAACTTTATCACCTCTAAATAAAACCGGTCACACTCACTCACACTTGCTGCAGAATTTTAAGCATTTCTCTTTAATTTTTCATCCGTCTGACAAAAAACGTGGACACACTTCAGTATGAAACATTACCACTTTATCCTGCACACACACACACACACACAAACAGCACATGCAGCTCTGCAGACAACCACTCCGCCCTCCATCTGACTCATGTGGAGCCAGACGGAGAAAGGGGTAGAAAATTTAATTCCTAACTGCAGAAATGCTATGATGTCACAAAGCACTGTCGTATATGTGACGTGTAGCAGTGGAGGCTTTCTGCTCAGGATTTCCATATTTTAAACTTCATCTCTTATTCTCTTTCCGTGTCGCTGCAGCTCCAGATTTTCTGCAACTTTTAAATCTAAGACACATCTCCTGCCAATGAGTAAATGTATAAATAAATCTAAATGTGTAGATTTACTGGAATGTCTTGATGTCTCCTTAACTTTTGGCGGCCGTCCTCTCTCAGATCTAAAGTGGGTCACTTTGGGCCGGGACTGAATGTGTTACTGAGGTTATATTTAGACCCTCTGCTTCCAGACTGGCACAGGCAGGACAATAAGATGATTTACAGTGTAAACTCAGCGTGTCGTCCAAGTTATAGTGTGTATGTGTGTGTATGTTGAGCTATGTGTATCTGTGAATAATTTGTATGTGTGTTTGTTAAAAAACAAAGTGAACAGAATTCCACACGTGCATTAGTATTATGAATGTGTGTGTGTGTGTGTGTGTGTGTGGTTTCAGAGGCTGTGCGGATACGTGTAGACCCCGTGTACGCCGCCTTGCGCTACGGGACGTCCTTGGCACAGATGAGCCGCTCCAGTTTTGGCAGTTTGTCAGAGTCACCAACACGCAGCCTGGTATGACATCATTACCCAGCGGTTGTGGGTAGAGGACAGTTTATTCCTGTTTGATAAAGACATCCACAAAGTTTTTTTACTGCAGCTTGTTGGTTCGTTGGCCAAATCACTCGAGAAGATTTGAAATCAGAGATACAGCAAGGTCTTCTAGCTTATAGCTCTGCTATATTCTGCAAACATTTTAAAAAATCTTTAAAACTATTTCAGAGCTGATTGGATGACATGAAATATTACAAAGGACTGGGCTTGAAAGGAATAGTCTAACATTTTGAGAAATGTGTGTATTGACTTTCTGGCAGATTCTTAGATGAGAAGATTGATATCATTATGTCTGTGCAGTAAAAATGAAGTTACAGAGATGGTTAGCTTAGCTTAGCTTAGCGTGATGTCTTTAAAAACAGCTGGTGTGCTCTGTTTAAAGATGACAAAATCCAACTACCAGCT
>JAPZDV010000009.1:5291676-5323480 GCA_029814665.1 Acanthurus lineatus
CGCTACGGGACGTCCTTGGCACAGATGAGCCGCTCCAGTTTTGGCAGTTTGTAAGAGTCACCAACACGCAGCCTGGTATGACATCATCACCCAGCGGTTGTGGGTAGAGGACAGTTTATTCCTGTTTGATAAAGACATCCACAAAGGTTTTTTACTGCAGCTTGTTAGTTCGTTGGCCAAATCACTCAAGAAGATTTGAAACCACAGATACAGAAAGGTCTTCTAGCTTATAGTTCTGCCATATTCTGCAAACATTTTAAAAATTCTTTATAACTATTTTAGAGCTGACTGGATGACATGAAATATTACAAAGGATTGAGCTTGAAAGGAATAGTCTAACATTTTGGGAAATGTGTGTATTGACTTTCTGGCAGATTCTTGGATGAGAAGATTGATATCATTATGTCTGTGCAGTGAAAATGAAGTCACAGAGATGCTTAGCTTAGCTTAGCTTAGCTTAGCTTAGTGTGACGTCTTTAAAAACAGCTGGTGTGCTTTGTTTAAAGATGACAAAATCCAACTACCAGCTGTTTAAGACTTACAGATTAAATATATTTTCAACGTTTAATCAGTACAAAATGCAAAATGTATAGAAGATGTGAGGATATAATTGTCATTACATGGGAAGATTGTGTGCCTGCCTGTTTTCTATTTTTAGAGCCTGTACTAAACTAAGCTAACAAGCTTCTACTTTACTTTTGAAATGCATTCATTTCATCCCCTATCTCTACCCCAGACAGTGAATTAGAATGTTTTCCAAAATGTCAGCGTTATACATGAAAATCCACTTGAGGCTTTTTAAAAGTTTCATCTTCTTTTGAAAGTTTGCTACTTCAATACAACTTGTCACCAGGAGCACCAGGGTTCAATATATGATGAGCACAATAATGATACTGGTCTCTGTGTCCTTTTTTTAAACAGGTAGTTGACCCACAAACAGTGTGCAAGTCTCCCCATTACATTACCTAACAATATATATATAGGTTATTTATGCAGGTCCTGCCTCAACTGTGCAAATTACTAATCTTTGTGCTGTGCAGTCTGAATAATTTAGAGCAAAAATAGTCTTATCCAATTAAAAAAATTAATCCTTATTGACATCCTGGTGCTAACGTGTTTTTTTTCTTCTTCTCTTTTTCCTTCCCTGAAAAGGGGGAGGGAGGTGAGGAGAGTCAGCAGAGACAGAACAGCATGGAGGAGGAGATAACACAGGAGATGGGGGGTAAACACTGCTGTGTGTCTCTGTCTATGTACATATGCATAAGTGCTAGTATGTCCACGCCTGTGTGTGTCTGTGCATAACATGTTCACCAGTGCATGTCTGTCTGTGTGTGAGAGAGACTTACTGTGTCTGCTGGTGAAAAATTACAAGCCTGATTGCATATGTGCTTGTGCATGCTTCCCTGGTCCCATCTGAAAAAAAATTTCATACCACTTCCAGAAACTCAAGAAACTGTCCCCGATGCCGAAACCGAGAAGGAGGAAGACGAGAGCAGCTGCCAGGCTCCAACTCCTGCAGAGGATAACAATGTGAAGGTACCACCTTTTTTTAATCTCTGAGTGCAGACTGTCACCCCTTGTTGTTTTCCTCCCCGGGCTTGTATTTCTGACTCACTGCCTCCCCTGTATGTACCCCCCACCGCCCCCCCGACTGTGTCCAGGTGCCCAAGCGCATTGAAGTTCACTCCATCCACACCTATGTTGCGCTCTACAAGTTCCTGCCTCAGGAACACAACGACCTGGAACTACAGTGAGTAAAAAAACCAAACACACTGGCTACATGCAAGCGTGTGTGTGCACATGTGCAGGAGTGCCTTTGTGGTAGTGTGTTTGACCTGTCATGTGTGTGTGTGTGTGTGTGTGAGTGCATTTGCTTTGTCTAGCCGTTGTTCCTGTAGGATGAAACCGTCCCCACCATCTGCAGAGGACAGTGCCAGGGCGCCCTTAAGGACGACTAATTATAAACTCTGAGCCCATCACTGTCCCCTTGTAGTGCCTGCGATGGAGCTGTGCTCCCAGCAGGGGAAGAGGATAAAGACACTGAGCAACTGAGAGATGAAAGTGCATGAGGAGAGATAGCATAGAGCTGAAAACGATCATACGGAGAGTGAGGGGATGGGAGAGACAGACAGAGAAAGAACAATGCAAATATAGATATAAAAGCCCTGTGATATAAAGGAGGAGGAGTTGAGAGAAGAAAGGAAGGACAAAGAAGGGAAACTAGGGCAGAGTGTGTATGTGTACATGTGTGTGTTTGTATGTGTGTGTGTGTATTGATGGTTATTGGACAGTTTTCACAAAGGTAGAAGATCCATGGGACTGTAGGCAGCCATCTGTGCTGTGGCTCTCTGCATGTGACTGCACAATGTATTTGAACCGATAAAAGCATGTACCTCTGCTTTGACTAAAACTGACTGCAGGAGACAAAAACCTGTGATGGCTGATTTTTTATTTAAAAAAATAATAATAATTCGACCAATTACAGGTTTTCAACAGCACAGAAAAATGAACATCAATTCCACACAGGAAGAATTAACAGATTTACAGAACATATGAGCTCATTAAGTTGCCTGAATTTAAAAGCCCTGCACACCCACACAGGTGTTCTCAGTTATCCCTGCCGTTCCTGGCTATGCTGGGAATTAGGTCACCAATTCTTCATGCATTCTGAAATCACTTATTTTGCAGTACTGTGCATTACATTCATCCTCTGCCAGTTTATCTGAGTTTCAGGATACTGAAACTACTGTCAAATTTATGGATTATATACAGCAACAAAAAAATTCCAACAATAAAACAAAAATGTTTTATGCTAAGAATCCCACAATGCAATGAAAACATTTTTACAGTCCTTTAACAGCACGTGTCAGTGATAATGCAAAATAATAATTTATAAGTGTCTAAAATCTCAGTTATTTGTCCACTTTAGACTAAAGCAGGAGGTTGGGACCCATTAAAGCGACCCAAAATGGATTATTTTTAATGGGTCTTGAATTGGAGTGTGTAACAGTGTAACTGTGATGATTTGTGAATTCATTTTTCTAGTTTAAATTTATGAGATATTAAAAAAAAACATAATTATCATCCTAAATTTAATTATTGCTTTGATGTACTTTATAGACTTGACAGCTTTCCCCAATCTGGGTGACAAAAGGGAAGGTATTGCCTTAATAACTCCATCCTCATTTGTCACTGCTTTTTGAATACAAAGGCAATAGTTTTATCTTATTATGAGTGCTATAAACTTTACATTGCACTTAATAATTTTGCTTATTGCTGTTTTTTTCTGTTATTTTAATAATAAAATAAGTACAGTACAAATGTTTTTGACTAGTTGTTTTTGATGTTTTTTTCAGTAGTTTATGAATTTAAATCTTTTGGCAGTTCATGATTTATTTAAATAAAGTTTGCATTATGAATAAAAACAAAATTTCTCTTTAAGTCTCGAGCTAAAAGTTTGGAAAAAGCAGGACTAAACCTAAGTGTGACTATTGTATATGGAATAATGAAGTAGTGAAAACATCTGCTGTGAAAAGAGCCTCACACACCCTGTAGGTGTTTGAATTCATTTTCAATTGAAGACAAACCTTGCTTGTGTTTAAACCCACAGTCTGAAGGTAGCTTCATTCATAGATTTTGATTGTAACAAGTTACAGCAAATGTTGGCGGGCTGGAGGTTGAATACTTTGTACTCTTTTAACTATTTCACCGTTTTTATTTTCAGTCAAAAGAAATCCATAAATCCAAACTCCCACACCTGCACAAAAACATGAAATACTGCTGCAACATTTGATGTATGTTAAAATGTGAAGATAGACACATTAAAAATATGTAAATCAGTAACATGCTGTTAAGTTAAACCTACAAACCTTTACTGGAGGTGTTTAAAAGCTGCAGACATCAGTTAAACTAGGCTAATCTCACCGTTCAACATAAATGCCGACCTTCAAACTGCATGCAGAGACCTAAATAAAAAAGTTGAGGTGTAAGTGACTCACCCTAGTTGGTAACTTTATGTAAGTGTGGGCAAACTTACTGTGTGTGTGTGTGTTTTTAAGCGATGATCATATAGGGCAGTAGCGAGAGCAGACACCCATGAGACGCAACATACAGAAGTGCAATTGGGACAGTAGTTTCTCCCTATCTGGGACAAAGAGTACACTGTGTATGTGCATGTGTGTTTGTGCATGGGTGTATATATGTGTGTGTGTGTGTGAGATAGAAAAGTCTCATTAAAAACTGGTAGTAGCATCATTAGCATGCAGGCCGGGTTGGCTGAGGATCAGACCCAGCCTTCACCACTGCAGCAGGAGCCACAGACTCGTTTTTCATGTCGAGTCGACCTCATGAGTTTGATGTCAAAAGCTCCGTCACCTCAGCAGAGGGACACAAAGACTCGCTCACATTTTAACCTCCACAGCTTTTGTAACTGAGGATGCAACAGTTTTCTTTGGCAGTTTGATTATGTTATCTTTTGTGCTTGTACTCAACTCTTTTTTTTTTTTTGGTCTTGTCTCGCTCCTCGCTCTCACTCTCTCACTCCCTTCATGTCTCCATTCAAATCTCGTCCCCCTTTTTCCTCTCAACCTCAATCACCTTCCTTTTCATGCCTCCTATTTTTCATCTTCTTTCTTGTCTTATCTCCTCTAGTCCCGGCGATCGGGTGCAGGTCACTGACGACTCTAATGAAGAGTGGTGGAAGGTGGGTAATAAATCATTTGCAAACATTTTGGTTCTGTGTGCAAGTGTGTACTCCTTGATGCCTATCTTTGTTCTTGTGTGCATAATGTGTACTTGAGTATGCAAAAATATGTGTGCATGTATTTTTTGTGTGCGTATGTTAATTCTGGTCTTTAAATCAAGCCTTTAATGCATCACACCTGCTCCAGTTTTGCCTGTCGTAAACATTCAGGTTGCTCCGGGCAAAAATAGAACATCATTTTCTCTGAAAATTACCGGGAGTTTAACATAATGAACTTGGCTAGTGATGAAACCTTAAAGAGGTCTTTATTGAATCTGAAATGAGCTTCACTTACTCCCAATGGAAATGAATGTGCATCTGTGTGTTTTGTGTGTTTCTGTCTCAGAAAAAGGGAAGATGCACCTAAGCTCAACTGAAGTGCAGAGTCTGTTTATCTTCTATATAGTAGCACCTAATCTATATAGCTCGAAGAAAAGCAGCAGTCATTTATTAAGTCAAAACTGCTCCAAAGAATCTTTCATTTATGGAAAATCTGTGAATCATCTGTGCAGGACTAATGTATAGCTTGTGAATCACTGCAATAAACACACCGGCACCTGAGGTAGAAGGTGATACACAGTAAAATTTAATACAAAGGAAGGTTAAATATTTTCTACTTTTCTCAGAAAACCGGCAGTGATTATCAGCTGTTTTGGTTAAACAAGTCTGACATTAAGGTGAAGCAATGTCTTGTTTCCTCTTATAAACAACTATTACCTTAATTAGTTCAATTTGAGTGTCCTGTCTTCTTCGGTTGTTTCGTCTCAGCAGCTACAGTGATGCGTCACTGCACGGACAAAAATGTTAATAAGTGTGTCGCTGTCTGTCTCACTTTGTTTGTAATTTCCCATCACCAGTGAGTATGGAGAACCTGTGGGCAACAATAATGCCTTTTAGTTCCCACTGACTTAAACGAGGATGAAAACAATGATGCATATAATTAAGATCTGAATGGTTCAGCTACTCCGTACAACAAATCTTGCAGACGGGCTCATCAGCAGCCCTGTACAGCACATTTCTGGCCATGAAACAACAATTAAAACTAATATGGCCGGACTAAATGAATCAACGGCCATATAATTAAACCAGCTATAACATTAATTTAGTACTTTTTAAACACTGAATATGAGACTAATGACTTGAAATCAATCACACCCACATACAATTTTTTTAAATCTTTGTTTCTAATGTTTCTTCAGGGTAAGAGTGGCGACAGAGTCGGCTTTTTCCCCGCTAACTTTGTTCAGAGGGTCCGGCCAGGAGAGCGAGTGTGGCGAGTCATCCAGGGTCTTCCTGGCAACCGAGAGAGAGGACACATGGCCGTGAAGGAATCACAGGTGCATCCATGTTATTATATGTTTGATGCATTAGTCTTCTCTTTCTCTTTAATTTTTTTCTTTATATCCTATATGTTTTTTTTTTTGGAAACTACACCCACATTTTGGGAATTTGATTCATTAGACACCTTGTTTAGTTTGTGATGATGAGCACTCTATGCTGTGCAGAGCTGCAGGGGGCTGGAGTCTTTCCCAGCACACCCTTGGTAGGAGAAAAGGTACATCCTGGTCAGGAAATGATCAAAGCATTGGCACTAAAACTATCTCTGTGTCTGTGTGCCGACACTGTGCGGGTCTTAAAGTCCAGTTTTACTGACTTAAGCAAGAAAATGCAGTAATATGGAGACCATATCAAGTTAAATAAACTCATGATTTATGTCACGAGTTGCACTCCATGAATTTGACTTTAATACTGCAAGAAGATGCTGTGCATTGATACCTTAATTTAATCAATTAAAGATTAATGTTGACGTCAGAAAATCTTATAATGAAAAGAAAAATGTTTGAAAATTTCAACTTTGTACTCAAATATTTATCGTTTTTCTGAGTAATCTTCACCAATTTTAAAAATCTAAAATATATGAGGCATAAATTATATTGAATAACTGCAGACAACTTACATTACCTGGCAGACTGTTTATTTATTTATTTAGTCTGAAATATTCTTTCACATACATGTATTAAGAGAAGGATTATAACACTTTTCTGCCAAAATACACCTGTTAGCAATTAACCCAAAACACATCCATGTTCTCTAAGATAATGTGTCAGATTCCTGGAATGTAGAAAGCCTTTTTATCAGGTAAACTTGGTCCAATATTCCAGTATCTGTTATTTTACAGCAAATACAGCAACTGGGTTTCCCTTTCCTCTTTTTAGATCTGTGTCGGGAAGCTAGAAGACGGCGAGATGTTTCTGAAGCTGAGCAGTGGGAAGAAGAGAGGGCTGGTCCCTGCTGACTCCATAGAGGAGATCTGAGCCTCTGTGCACACACCAAACGTCCTTCCACTTCTGCCTCCCTCTGGGATACACCTGTCTTCAAAATATCACAATCACACCTTCCTCATCTTTCCCCTCGGTACAAAGACGGCTGCAGCCCCTCCGAGCAGTCCTGACTGACGATACCAAAACACATACAAACTGGAGGAAAAAAACACACACTTTTTCAAAGAGCTGGAGCCAGCTGGAGCCTCAGATGACCACATGGTTCCCGGTTAAATTGATTTACTGTCTTAAACAGAGTCTTTAATACGTTGTACAGTAATGCAATAATGCTGCTCTTAGAGGGAAAACTGACTCTGAGCAGTCTGGTGTTGCTTTGAGTTTATCTTTCCAATACAAAAATGTATGATTAGTTGGACAAAAAAATACTTTAAATATGCTCGCTGGATGCCAGTTCACATTTAGTTTTTCTCATCAAAAACACGTCTGTCGACGTGGGAGGAGGCTGAGTCCTGTAATGGGAACATGATGCTTCTGTCAGTGTCCTTTTCTTGTTTCTACCCACTCTGCATTTCTCATCCCTATCTGCTCATGTCAGGGTCTCTGGCCTGGGGACTGATATCGGCTTCGTGTAGACCGGTACACGACATGAGACACTTGCCAAGGACAACCACTGCCAACAAGTGAAAGCTACTGCCACTCAGGCAGACCATAAAAATCACATGAAAGGAGCACACACGATCCAAAAATCCTCAGCAGTGTTAAGCTGAGTTATAACTACACTGAGAGTGCACAAATATGGAAATCTGGGGGCTCAGAAGATATTTTCACAGGAACCATAAAACCTTTTTCTGACCTTTTCAGTATGAAATAACAATAAAATATTTTTTGAAAAAACTTTAAATTTTTGGTAAGAGAGCATAAATCAATCATGATCTAAATAAAGATCAGCTCACAAGTTTTTCAAAAACAAACGTTCTCTTTTCGACTGTCTACAAGACAGGATTTAAAACTTCCAAGAATAAATGTTGGTGTGATGCATCTTGTTGACTGTCTTGGGTTTACATCTTGTCATTATGCAGGTGGAATAAAAAGGGAGGGAAGATGAAAACTTGTGAGCATCTCTGGGTAAAAAAAACCCTGGAGGGATTTCCTGAACAAGAAAAAGAGTTTAAATCTCAAGTGCAATAGTTGCAAGTGGCAGGAGTCGATTCCCTGTTTTCACATAAAGGAGTTTGCAGGCATAAAAGGGTTGTTTCTCTCTTTAGACCCGCTGAAGAGCCGCAGTGGGTGTTGCAAGTGTTGCATAGCATTTTAACATGACTTCACTGGAACTGGAACACTGGGATATAAACTACAGCCTGAAAAAAACAAAACAAAACAAAAAAAAACAACAGCACAATGGGGATCTTTCTGACCGTGACAAGGAGCCAGAGTTTCACTGACAGCTCGGAGGAGGACACAGAAAAATGGAGGGAGGAGGAGGTGAAGCGAGAGGACTGACATCAGTGCTAAAACATTATGAGTCAGAGTTTGCATGCAGGTAGCGTTGCACTCATGGGTGCTCGAGTCATCATTGATCAAATGTCAGCCTGTCATCTCCATCATCCGCTCCCTGTTTGGCCTCTCTCGTCCTCTCTTTGCTGATGTGACTGTTCAGTTATGACATTAAGTGAAGGCAGTTTTTTTCTTGTATGTATGTGCACATCCGTCCGTTCAATCATCCATCAGTTATTTACAAAAAAAATTGATGCATTTGTTTAAAAGGACACCTTGTTCTGAGGGGAGGATGTGCACACATGAACATGGAGGATTTTAGGACCGACAGGATGCAGCAGTAGGTTGATGACGCTGCAAACTATGAAATTATTTAATTCAAGTCTTCTTTCAGAGCATAGAGATCTAGCTATTATGATCATTGTTAAGTCTACATTTTAATATATGTGAAAGCCTTTAAAGAGACAGCGAGAAAGAAGCTTCTTTTCTTGTGTAAAGAGAATAGCACTTTATTTTGTGTCACTGTAACAATCATTTTTGTTGAGGTATCTCCTTCATATTGATAGCTGTTGTGCTTTTACCTGCAGTTTCACATCACCACACAGCTCTTCAGACTGGTGGCGTGTCTTTGTGCATCAGATGTTTCTAAATACAAGAAAAACAAAGTATCAGGGATGGAGAGGACTGAGAATTAAATAGCAGCAGCCATCCTGGGCAAAAATGTGTCAGAGCAGAACTGGATTTATGGTTTTACCCATGTAAAACACATATGTTGTCTTGCCTAGTTTTATGTAGCATCACATGTTTGAACCTTTGAGATATCAGAAATGTAAAGTCTGTGTGATGTGTGTGGATTGTATTTGAAGTCCAGAGTCATTGATTGGTCGCATACCTCAATAAAAGATCTTACAAAAAGTCTCTGCTGTTTTCACGTGTGCAGTCTGTCACATGACGTGCACACAGGTACATTAAAGACACACCTGCATGTGTGAATACAGTTAATCACATTGGTTTGTATGATAAATGGCATTTATTTTTGATGCTTTTTTATTTCTGTATTCTATATCTACGACCTTTGTAGCGCAAAGATTGTAAGGAGCATCTAAATAAGGCCACTTAAATGGCATTTGCAGTGGCGTCGATGCATAATGCATCCTCATCTATCCACAAACACACGCTGCTGTGCACAGAGGAGTGACAAAATGATGCTCAAAATGGCACTGCTGGAGGGAGAGTAATTTAGACCTTTTAATTTAATCACACATGGCTACACAAACCAGAGAGAAAGCGATGGCATTTTTAGCAAACAGTCAAAAAGAGGAAACAAACACTGATTGCTTTTATTTGAACCAAAAGCAAAAATCTAGTGCTCCATTGTTAGCAAAACAAACTACACCAAGCTTAACACTTGCACAGTTCACAGTTGTCCAGGGTGTTTGTTGTATGTTATGTAGCATAAGCCAAGCGTGCTGAAGCAAAACAGCTGCTTTTCAGTTTAAAAGCATTAATATTCACACCAGAACTCACAATAATCTGTTTTTGAAGGCACACATGCACATGTTGATTCTCTAGAAGATGTGAAAAGAGGTCTTGTCTTATTTTCATGTCAAACTTATATGCCCATCTGTGACATACCCATCACACACACTAAAGACTAATATCAACATGATGCAAATCAAAAGCGGTTTCGATATATTTCCTGGGCAGGTTGTGCTCTTACTGGAAGAAATAAGAGACATCAACTTGCTATGTTGTATTTGTGTTGAATGGTCTCCACTTTAAAGCTTTTAAAAGTGTGCTCATACAAAAAAACAAATCAAGTTTTCCACTTTACATGTGTTTAAAGCTGGACGGTCTGTGAAGTTTGTCTTTATTTGCATCTACAGCCAACATTGCAAATACACTGACAGTGTAGTTTGTCAGACGCAGCCACTCGCCTTCATGTCATCCTTTTCCTCCAAATCTCCAAACTCACAACTGCAAAGATTTCTCCTCTGTTTAGTGAGTTTTAAACGGCAGTGTAAGTGTTGTTCACTGTAATCACAGCTGTAGCGGCGCTGTCGCTGTTTTGCATCATGTAAACTTCTGCTTCAGAATGTAAACACATGGTGAATTGTTACTCACCCTTGAGATGTGATCATAATTCTTCCAAAAACACTGCTCATAGACTCTGAACACTCGTTTGTAGCTTTGGATCGCTCACTTGGATCGAGGTGCTTACGGATGTTGAAATCAGTTATTGTTTTGAGGGGTTTTTTTTTTTTTTTTTTTTGGAGTAAGTCCACGTGCAGACTTGGAACAGTTGCTAACTCGCTAATGTTTTGACATTACGGTAGATGAACAGTGGCAACCTCTTTCATTTTTGGACGAACTTTTTACTTTTAAGGCCAACTCTTCTGGTGTTTGATTATAAATTCAGCTTTGTTTGACACCAGAAATAAATAATAGTCGTGACAGAGGCGATCTTCGGCTGGTTGATGAAGAGGCAGAGTTTTTGTCACCAACAGTGGCTGCTAAACCTCTATTAACACTTGACAGTGCTGCCCATCTGCTGCTGCTCAGAGCACTGCGAGTCCTCTCAAGCCGATGAAACTTTGCCAGTGTGGGAGAGCGCTGTTCAACACTCTCCTCGTCTTATTTCATTATTTTTTTCTGGCTTTATCTACCACTTTCAATCATCCCCTGCCTCATTTCCTACCCTCGCTTCACAGATGTTGGCACAAACCCTCACACTCTCCCTTGTCTCTCAATGTCTCACTTAATCCTCTGGCTCTGTCTCTTTCTTTCTGCCATTTTTCTGTCACTATCTTCATGCCCGACTCTTTCTTGTCTCCTCTGTGGCTCTGAGTTACACTTTAGAGGAGCGAACTTAAAAAAAAAAAAGCTGTGTATTTTATCTCCTTTATCTAGCTCCTGTTTTTACATTATTCATGATTAAAGTTAAGGAGGCTCTATCTCTGCGCTCGCCTCTCATGATTTTATTATGGAGTCATATCTGAGGAATATGGGGAAGCTTCTGAGAGCAAAATTGCCTTTTAATAATGCCTCATTTCAGCTGGATGATCCCGCACAGCTTGGCCATAACGTCAACTTTCTATGGTAGTAAAGCGACAGGAGGGAGACCATTAGGGCCCGGTGTAAATGCGGTTATTTCTGAAATCTGCTCTTGTGTCATTTCTGGCTGACCCTGCACAGACCCTGCAGGGCTTTGCTTGTGCTCCTGTATAATAAATGTCCACTATCATTATTCAGACTGTCCCCTGCTGTTATTATTACATCTCATGACCTTTTCGAGGTGCCTCCAAGCAAAGTGTCACGACTAACAGCCTCTGCGCCTTCTGTCCTGGTCCAGGTGAACAAAGAAAGAGCGAGAGAGAGGGAGAGGGAGAGGAGGGAAGAGACAGTTCAGCTGCTGTTCTGAACATTGTGTTCCTCCTCTTTCATCTCTCATACGTGTGGTTCTTTTAAGTTAACATCAAACTGTGCTGTTTTCTGATGCAGGTTCCAGTGTTGGTGGGGACTAGAATTATAATATTAGGAACAAGAACAAACTAAACCTGGTTTGGTTTGAGCTGGTAGCTTATTACAACTGAACATCTTCGACAGGGGTGCGCTAATCGATTTTATGTGAATATCTTATCGTATCTACAGTGTGACAGTCAGGTTTTCTACTTAAACATCACTGTAAGAATAATGTTATGTCATATGCAAGAAAGAGTCATGTAGCATTTTTAAAAATAAACAGAAATGAAACCTCAGTAAACTTCCTCAAGGCAACTTAGCCACTGGTTTAACATCCACCAGTTGAGTTTTTATGACTGTGTGATTTTCTCCATTGAGAATAAATGGATTTGTGATTGATCGTTGCAAGCAGCCAGGTAGCTAACAGAGACCAGACAAATGGCTGTCTGTCAGAACTACAGGATTTTCATATTAATAGTTTGACATTTTGCAGATATTCTGATTTATGTTCTTGTGGGGGAACGGCTAACCTGCTTTTGCACAAAGGTAACAAAATCTGCCTAGCAACACCTCTAACTTAATAACAAAAGTTGTATAACTTTTAGAGTGTACAGAGTGTGAAAACATGTCTTGGCCAGGAGAAAGAACCAGTCAGTCTTGTTCTGAAAGGAAGTGAACAAGTATTTCCCTCAAAATGTCAACCTTTCCTTTTAAGTGTGCAGATGCAAAGTGTTCCTTTTTGCAAAGCTCAAAAGTGGAGCAATTTAATAGCTTTCTTACCACTCATGCATCATTCAAAACATGTATATACATCACATTACTTAAGTGTGTGTAGCCAAGTCACAAATACTGCTTCATGTAAGAAGTTGTTATTTTTGAACACTATGTTCCAGTATCTTTTTTGTAACTTGGCCATACACACTAGAGTACTGAGAAGAACATAAATCCAGGACTGATGCCCCAGAATCAGCTTATTTTAAAATTACATTTTTTTTTTTAAAGAAAAAGCACCAAATATACCTTTTAATCTACTAAAAATCAGTTTTTTGTTTTGTTTTATTTGGCTTGTCTTACTTGAATAAATTGATAGAAACCAGAATAAGGATTTGATGAGGAAAATAAAGATAATCAGTATCAGATACAGAACTAACTGGACCCAAACTAAATCCTCAATGACACAAATGGCAGCAATGAGAACTTCCATTAGATAAATTACAGTTACAATAAGTGGTTTCTTATGGAAAGCTTCACATATGTTTACCATGATTATTCAAATCCTAAGCTAAACACATTTCAATCCACCTCTCAGCCAACACCCCCCCCAACCAACTGATACACACACACACACACACTCACACATTCATGCACACATGCACTCACATGTACACACAGGCACTCCCCCTCCTGTGTGTTTTTGTTTAGAAGCATGCAATTTTCACACTTTCTGTTTATAAAGGGAGGAAGCGATAGAACATTGAAGCAAAGCAAATAATGGGAAGCTGTCAAGGGAATCCGACTGCAAAAATAGAGCTGATTAAATGAATAGTCATTCTAAGAATAGCAGGTAATCACAGGTTGCTAAAACACACACAGACACACACACACACACAAACCTGCCACTGATACTGGCTGACAGAAGCATAAAGGATTGTTTCTTCAGCTGTGAGTGCAACATACCATTACCGTTTCTACTTCACCCACACAGGAAAAAAATGCAGTGCAATAATCTGTTTCTGACATGAAGATACCACACACACATACACACACAAAAATAAATACACAGTACATGCAGAAATAGAAACAGAAAGCAAGTTCATCATCTCATCCTTTTTTCTTTTTTTTTACATCCTTGCTAATACACTCCTGTTTCCTCTCACTGTGTTGCACATAATAGAGGAGAGGATAAAAATGTCAGAAAGGGTTGACAAATAAAAAACACTAGACAGTTTTGTTTGAAAAAAAAACGGACACACACACAATGACAAGCTAGAGGCTGAGCTGCTTTGATTGTGTTCAGTCCATAAAGAACAAATTTGGAGAGGCAACAAAATCCAGGCCATCTGAACTGAGACCACTGCCATCTTTTTTTCTCTCACTCGCCCCTTCAGGAAACGGTTTGTAGACGACATGATACCTCTGCCTTTTCCAGCAGCTCAGGTGTGTAAATCAGGGATTAAGGAGTGCTGTGACAAAGCAGCAGAGAGATTAATAAAGTTTTTGGGAGAGATTAGACCACTATTCAACTTGGCTTTTAGGAGAGAAGAAGCATATAAACATCATCTATTCATGTGTCTCATGGACTGTTTGCTCTGGTGCTCTTCAGCATACATCATAATGAGCGACTGCTGGTAACTGTCTCGAAAAAGGGGGAATTAGATTTTAAATTTAGTAGCTCCAAAGATACAGAAGGACACTAAATTTCAGACCTGTTATTTAATGTTTCAAAATCATCTGACAAGATAATTTCACTTGGATTTGCAGCGCAGTGTTTGACATTTTGTTATTTTTTTCCTGACTTTGCTAACATATACCTCCAGTAAAATCTATGACTGACATCAACACTATTCTGTGTTTTAGAGCCCTGAAATTTAAGACTTTGGGAAACACTTTTGACACAATTTAAATTTAAAAACTTCAACTGTGTTGGTATTAAGACAAGCAGAAATGGACTGTTTAAAAATGACAAGACAATAATGCTTCCTGATTGGGTCTTATCAGTCATGACATCCCCTCGTGTATATGTGTGTATATCTATACAGATATACCTATACATCAGCTGCTGATGTGACATGAATTATGAATTTTAGGTCTTGCTGACATTGTTGTCTCTGCTAGTAGCTCCCTGCATTTTAAAATGCTTGCCTGAATGGGAAATTTCTTTGTTTAAAAAAACCTGTTTTATAAGTAAAAAGTGATCCAGTTCAAGTGGATGCAGCCTGAAAACACTTTGATGTCTGATAAAAACAAAATTCATCAAAATGAGTGACACAGAGAAAAACTTTCACCTTTTGCCTTTGACCTTTTGACGCCTTTCAACCTTTTCACCACTTTGTTCTGTAAAAGTGTTTCCTAAAAAAATCATCTTTTTAACCCTGGTATATTCTGCATGTATTCTGCTAAAGTCAAAGCACTATTGCAGCACTAATTGACATGAATCTAAGCACAAGAAAAGCATGATTTTGATTGCTTTATTAAATAACAGGCAGGTATCGTATAGAACAGATGGACCATCTTAATGTTTATTATTTTAATAAGACTCCTGATGTTTACTGTCGTCTCTGAGGAGACGGGCTGTGAACATTTTTAGCAGCAGAGTGCAGGCTGCAGTTGTCAATAGTAAATCCTGAAAGTAGAGACTATAGATGAGCAGGCAGACAGACAGGTGGCCAGAGAGGTCAGTGACTCCACGACCACAGAGCAGTCAGAGGTTATTACAGATATGATTATTAGAAGTGACTGACAGGCGAGGACGGCGATGAGAGGGGCAGCTGATAGCTTCAATGTCCCTCGGTGGAGAATAACAACAGGAGACGCTGGTCTGACTGTGATTCAGCGTTCAGTAATGACGACTGATGCTTCAAACAGGCTATTGACTCATCAGTCTTCTTTAGTGTCTCATGCCATTAGCGGGGCTCTGCTCACCCAGTGTGCTCTGCCCCTGATCAGCTCTGATTAGAGGTAGACTAACATGGACGCCACGCTCCTGTGCATCTGTGATTGCCCTACATTTGTTTAAAACCCACTTCCCTCTAATTAAAGTTAACTGTGACCCTGCTTCCCCTCATGCACTAAAACACACACAGCCACTGTGCTACATGATATGCTTTATTAATGAAACATGAGCTTAACCAGCCCCACCGAGCCCTCTCCTCCCTCTCTTTATTGTAGCTCCGCTCTCTCTCTCTCTCTCTCTCCTCAAGAGTTTCTGTTGTAAAGTGCTGGTCTAAGAGCTGAAGCTGCTGCAGCACACACACCCATACGAACACACACTCACACACACAGAAGAGCCTTTCTAGTGAAGAGCTCACGTCATTCTTCTCTCAACACAGCTGACCTTTAGTCAGCAGATAGATATAATAAAAATGTGAGCACCTGATGATGGAGAAGAACAAGAAGCACTTGTCTGTTTCTACGAATGATAGTTGGTCCCTCCATCTTCATACTTTTCACTTTCACAACTATTCAGTAAAGTTCTGAATGCATTATGTGCATCCTTTTTGCATTAAAATAGCTTTAAAATGGCTAAATCTATGGTTTATATGTTCTTGAGTTGTGTGCTTCAATTATCCTGATGTTCAAATGTTCAAATGTTCAAACTCAGGAAAACATAGCTTTGATTCAAGACAATGGTGCGTTTCATTTGGCAACACGGGAAGTGTCAGATGATGCATCAGATATGCAGGGCACATACACAAAAACTGACCAGTCTTTTAAAAATAGAGATGAGCAGCAGGCGTGCACGGCTACCACAGTCCATGAAGTGGCTTTGGTTGATTAATGGACATGTGCTGCTGCAGCATGCTGAGGAGTCACGCCATGTCCATGCTTCATATATTTCAGCCGTGAGATGGGAAGTCGGGGTACGTGACTGAATGTAGAATTAATAAAAGTTCAATATATTACTTCATCCATGAAAGTCTCTGTCTGAGTCAGGTGGATTTTCATCAGAAATGGTGGCTGTTAAACAATAAAATCAAGAAATCCTATAATTACATACTGTTTTACTATGTCATCAAACTACAGGGACCTCTAGCTGCAGAAATTAAACTCTGTGCATGTGACTTTGGGTCAAGATGATATGCCAGAAATACGTCAATATTAGATATATAGTTTGACTTTTTGTGAAATACTTATTTGCTGCCTTGATGAGAACTGAACGACAAGTTTGATACGACTCTAATGTCTCGAGGTTAAATGTGTTGAAGCTGTGAATCTACGTTAAGTAGCAGCTTAACTTAGTTTTAAGACCTGAAACAGACCTTGTGAAAGCACATAATGACTGTCTCTTGACTTTATATTTAGCATATAGGTGTGAGAGTGGTATTGATCTTATCATCAAACTCTGGGCAAGAAAGAAAATCAATAGATTTCACAAAAAGTCAAACCATTTATTTAAATTGTAAGCTTAACAGTTTTTTCCTGACCCCGCTGTTGGTTTGTCAGATATTTATTTGGTTGGAAAAATGCCACCATTTCTGCACAATATTCCCATTTTAGCTCCCATATTTCAGAAAAGCAGAAACTTAACAACGCCGTTTTCATTATCACATGACAATGTAGAAATTTGAATTATTGTATAAAAACGTTTGAAACAAAAGACAGATTTATCAGATTGAAAAGATCAAAAGATGAGTCTTCTGTGTTTTTCTTTCTAATAGCTGCTTTCTTTTATTTCACCTTCATGTCTGGCGATTAACTTTATTTTCATAATTGCTGAATTACTTTTGCTACAGTGATGACTAAATTTCCCCAAAGGGAGTAATAAAATAGCTTTAATGCAGAATAGCACATAAATCAGGCTGCTGGTTCATGTCTTTGTAACCTTCTCCTCCTCTCGCGCTGTTGAGCTCATGTAAACTAAAACTAAGAATTATGGGCTGTTCCCGCTGCTCCATTATTTGCCTGTAGATTAATATCAATCAGTGACCTGTTGCACATTTTTAACACAGCTGCAAAACATGCAAACACATTAATACACCAACTTCAGCTAATGAACAGTAAGTTAAATACTCAAGCAGGGACAGAGGTGTGGTATACATCATAAGCTATTAAATCAGGTCCCTCATAGTTGGCAGGTTTGATGGATGATTATAATGACCAGAAATTTTGGCAGGTCATTTTTAAAACAACGTTGTAAAACAAGGTAGTTGTCACATTCCCTGATTGCTCGCTTGCAGCAGTTTTAATTACTGGTGGAGTCTGACAGGAGCACAAGGCACTTATGGGAAGCCAGGGTTTGATTGATGAGGCAGCCAACACGATGAATATTTAGGGAATAAGGACAACATTGGATTTTGAGATGTCAACAAAAGGAAGTGCAATCAACTCTAATTGACATCTTTGGTTATCAAGTCTCATCTCAGGCAACCCAGATCAGCTGCTAAAAAAAACCCTCCTCATCTAATCTGATCAAATTGACTGATAGTCTGCCAAGATAAATCATGTCAGTGTCTCATTTTGACAGACTCCTTTTGGTGTTCATAACTCCATTATGCAAATCCTTGTCACAGTGAAGGAACAATGTGGGTTTTCTTAACCTGCACCATCAATTCACTCTCTGCCTTTGGAGGAATGACTCACTGCAATTCAGAGTCACTTTAATCCGGTGCTGCAGAGGTACGGCACGCCATATAGGAGTAATCTGCAACATATGAAGACACAACACGATTTGTTATGCAAAAATAGATGCACAACAATTGCCTCTAAAATTGCCTCTGTCTGAGAATGAGGAATGTATGTAGTATGTTTACCTTATTATGCCCTCCTCATGAATATATTCTTTATGAGGACAAGGGAGGAAACTGTAGGGATTACAGATTACAGATGCAGACAAAGGAGGCACTCAAAAATTTGCAAGTGTATATTTTGCCCATGAAAATTACCCCAACAAAGAAGACAAAGAGAGACCGTGAAGAGGAACAGCAGAGAAGCAAAGGAGAGCTTTGATGTATTATGCGACGTGATTTAATGATCGAGCAAAGATGACAAACAACATACGGCTGATGGCGGGTCACAGAGGGACGTTCACAATGAGGGGATGAGCTGCAAAAACAAGATCTCGTCTGTCATGCCGATAGACCAAATGTCCCCGACAAAATAGTCAATTTAGCAGGGGTCCAGCTGAGGGAATCGCTTGTCCTCTGAATTAACAGCGCCCGACACCACGTCAAGGGAGTCCTAAAACAAACGCTATCAATCTAAGCCTTTTTGGATGACTTTCAGTGTCCTGTGTGCTGCTGCACCTGCTCTGCCTTCCTATGAACCGGGACCTCCTGCTTGGATGGCAGATTTTAAGGACCAAAATGAATCTGTGTGGGCCAATTTCATCACCCTGAGTAAAGATAAACCGTACCACTATTTATGTTTGTCTGAAGTCTATTGGTTGCTTTTTGTTAAGCAGCTCATTTATATGTGTATCATGGATTAACAGCATCATTAACTTTGACTGAGACAGACAAGCATTAAGGGAGGGAGGGGGGCAAAGCTGTCCTTTACAGACTATTCAAACATTCATGACAGAATAGAAAATGATCTAGTACAAGGCAATTACATGATTGCTTGAGCACAGTCATATGCATTAAGTTTCCCCAAAGGTTCATACTGGAACTGTGGAAGGTCAAGGGTTAATTTGTTGTGTTGGGTTTTTTGTAGGTTGGATCGAATGTCCACATGGAATAATGCAACAGGTTGTGTGTATTCAGTGTTGACATTCAACGGATTCATTTCCCTGTTCATATAAAACTGGACCTCAGGTTTCCCATCCGTGTGTCAATAAATCCTCAGAGGTTAAAAGCTGAAATGTCATCCTTTAAAATCCCAAAATATTTTTTGCTGTGCAAGGAGCATGGCTTTAGGGATGCAATGTTCATCTGTCTGTTGCTCCATTCATCAAAATCTTACAGCTAGAGGATCAATTGCCATTTGATGTTGCCGAAACATTCATGTTCACCTTGAGGATGATTGGCATTAGACTGGATTAGCATTAGATAATTAGCTGTAGACTGTTAGTCTTGCTCATTTTTCCTCAAAGCAATGGCCTCAAAAGCACTATAAATAATAATTTAAAAAGTTTCCCAGTTTTTCTATCTTAAAAGTTATTTTAATTCCATTATATCCCATTAGTTCTGCCCTTCCTGACCTCCTGACTCTATTCACACCTTAAAACATCAATGCATTTATTAAAATTTATAGTTATTTTCATTATTCATTTAACAATGCACTTACAAAGTAGCCTTAACTCTTAGGTCAGATCTTACCTAAGACAGTTTTTCTTTAGCCAGTGGTTACGTAGCTTATTTTTGGCTCAAGAGTTGTTTAAGCACCCTTAAATTTTGTCATTTGTGAAAGAGATGCAGTGTCACACACTCTAATGTCAGTGAAGGAGATGAACATGTTTACACCTGTGCAAAAAGCCTCTCATCTGATGCTTATTTTGCTAATCCTGTCACTTTAACAGGCATGTTTTTTTGTTACAGCTATGAAAGACTCTCTCCAAAAAGGGCCATGGGAAAATGGAGAAAAGGGAGTAGAGAAGAGGTTTTGGGTCATCTATTCTGGGGGAAGCAGGCTAAATCAGGGCATGACGGCTGTATGGTTAACCTACTTCGATTTATCTCTTTGTTTTGGGATTTTCTGAAGCAGAATTTTTCTGTGACTGCCTGTTTTCTTCCCCAGTAGGCCTCTGTCCCGTGAATGAGACTGGAAAAGAGAAATGTGGGTTACTACTCTAATAAGAAAATTGTCTCCTGTGTGCAATAGTTATTATGAGAAGGGTGTAAAAACAGAAACACCACAAACTACCTGAGAAATGATCCCAGAAATAACCAGAGCTGCACAATAAAGCCTCTGAGGTGTAGAATTTATTGTAGCATCACATTAATAAATCATGTTATTGTATCTGCTTTCCTGTGATTGTAGTAATCAAATATGTCCTCTTAGTCATTTGTTTTGATTCGAATGGACGATTCCTGATGACATCAAGCAGGTTGATAAGCTATTTTAAACTTGATTGTACAAAAGCATCCGCTAATGAATGTAATGCTGAATGTAATGCAATGTTTTTTATGGTCTGACAACTAAAAAGCCATTAACCATCTTCGTTGTCTCCTAGCAGAGCACTGCAGAGACAGAGCCCCTGTTTTTTTATTAATGTGTGTGAGTGGAAAAAAAGAAAAAGTGCTATTATTTACAATAGTCGAGACATTAGTTGAGTCATTTCGTCGCTGAGTCGAGTCATTCTGTGCAGTTCTTGTTCCTGGAGGTAACGGCAGTTTTATCAAGAAGCTGTAATCATTTGTTTGAAAATGATTCACAACAGGATCACAGTGATTCAAATGTTTTGTTGGGGCATTTTTGCCCTTGTGTGGGCAAAAAAAAACCCTCAACAGCAACAAAAAACAAACAGGGAAATGAATTCCATCCGTAACTAAAGCTGCAAAGTAAGATTTATGTAAATAGTCTCGAATTTATTCTGCCTGAGTCACAAAAGGGTGGACAAAACAGTTTATTTTAGAAACGAATAATCCATTCCTTTTGGGCAAACTATCAGCAGCAGCCAAAGCTCATTGCATTTTTGGCATCACAGCTGTTTACTTTCAATTTGCAAAGACGAGGAGTCGAGTGAAGTTTGGATCGATGACGTGGCCCTGTCAAAGTTTAGTAACAGTCACTGAGAGCAGAAGTCAACTAAACATCTCACATTTGATTAGAAATGTGAGATCAGTTCATTTTTTTCCCAAAAATGAGACTGTTATAAGTTAGAGTTCAGGTAAAGTGCTGTATGATAAAAACAAAAACACTAAAGTGATTACAAACACATATGAAATAAATTGAGTTGAATGCAAATAAATAAAATGTTTTCTTTTTATATCTCAAAGACATAAAATTTTAATTTTTCTCTACAAAATAATAGAAGGTCTTTAATGTAGAGGTTTTGTCTTGATAGAACTACTAAACGTCCACCTTCTACCTATTAGTTGTGTCCTTGGAGCTAATGAGGAGAATATAAATGCAGAGATATTGTCCCAGCTTTGCTGCTGTGACGATATTGTTGTGAGTTTTCCTTTGTTCTGCCACATGATGCATATGTTGCAAAAATCAGGCTCGGTCCGTTACACCAAAAAGGTCATGCTCAGTATGTGTATAATTGGCATGCCCTTTTCAGAGAGCCAGAGGGTGGCGATGAGGTTATGGATAATCATATGTGATTCAGTTTGATAGTGTTGCTGCTGCTGCTGCTGCTGCTGGTATGTGTCCAGCACTCGGCTCCTGTGACATCAGACAGCGTCAGCTCTCTTGTGGGACTTTGTGGCGCCAGCGGAAAACAATTAGTGACTCTGCAGTCAACAGGAACATCTAATCACTCGACCCTTTTCCACACCTGCTGAACACCTGCAAACAGTCTCATTTGCTCCAAAAACCCCACTGACAGAACATGAAACACAACAAAGACTTAAGAAAGCCTTGTTTACTTTGATGCGTCACCATAAAAAAAATACCATCTTTTCAAAGTCGTGCTCAGTGGAGATGTGCTGAATGCTCTGCGTCACATCCAAAGCAATATAATAATCTTAGGAGCCACTCAGTGTCTGATTGATGCTTTTACTGCACTTACAAAGGAATGAGATTTAACCGCAGGCAATATGTTACAGACAATGTCAGAGGCTGATGCATGTGTTTCTGTTGTGCACAGATGTGCTGGGTACCTCCAGTTTAACAGAGCCTGCAGGTCAGCTGCTGTATGTTAGGTTAACGTATGGGACCCAAACAGGCAGAGCAGCAGCCAGTGAAGGAAGGAAGAAAGCCTGAGGCTGCAAAGACGAGAGAATGACCTTCGGCTGAGCAAAGAAAAACACAGCAGGGAAGATACTGTCCAAACTCAAACTGACAAGCTGTACAGAGCTTAAGCCAATATTTAAAATGGACACTGTCTTGCTCCACTGGACCGAGGACAAAAAAAATTTACACAAAAGGAAAACAAAACTGAATCTTTTACATTTCAAAACCCCTAAATTTGTGAAAATGTATTCAAATTTTCTACAAGGTTATTCCTGACATGTAAACACCAAGAAAAGTAATAAAAAAATAGCTAGTGATTATACAAAGGCTTCAAATTATACATTTTTCATCCCAAATCTAAATGGCAGCAAATACACACAATACATTTTACCCATGGTATCTTAGTTGTGCAAGATTACTTAATGTTTGGTCCTGGCTGCAAAGGTCCTGGTCAATTATTCAATAAGTCAAAAGACAGGTAATGAATTGGAAACCACTTGGATAACTGAATCATTCAAATCATTTTGAATAAACAAAAAATACACTATGTATTCCCACACTTTTCAGAGGAATAATTTACTACTTAATCTTCTCTTTATTAAAGAGAACAAATGATTTGCATAGTTAGACAAGAGTAGCAAAGGTCACCTTGAACAACACAATCAGTCTTAAACAAAATATGTCAAAATATAGGTAAAAGGTTATCTGTCTCGCAGAGCCTCCAAGCTTATTTTATACCGTCAGTGGTCCGTTCATGTCTTCTTCTTCTACGCCCTTTATTAATTCCGTTTGACCTCCTTCACCTCTGGGTCGTTGTCTGATAAAAGAAGAAGAAGAAGAAGAAGAAGAAGAAGAAGAAGAAGAAGAAGAAGAAGAAGAAGAAGAGAGACAAGTGTTGTTTTTAAACTGATAATGTTTCTATTTATATTATTCTGTTATTTATTATAATTAAATTTTAGCCTATATTTTAATCCCACTTTTTATCCAGTCCTTTTTTACCTGTCGATTATTTTGACATCAACTCAATGTTATTAACGCTTGTTTTAAAAGCTTAAAGCTGCTAGCTTAAAAATCGTGTTACTCAAGCTAACATTAGCTCTTGTTTTGCCTCTTTTTCGGTTTTTTAGAAGCTGCAACGGGTTTAATTTTACGGAAATTGTGCTTCATTATCTTTCCTTTCAAATATGTTTTATTGTTACCTTTACAAATTAGGTTATAGTTGATGTCCATTCTTTCATTTTAAGTATTAACTGAGTTTAACGCGAGAAATCTGACAGCTTCAATAACTATTTAAACGCAGTAAACCTCCAATACTCCCTAAATTATTTGTGAAAATAATAAAACGCTCCTGTTTTACTTAGTGTTCAAGTTTCTAACATGAAACATCAGCATCATTATTCCCTTTAGTGTTAATGTCCATGAAACAGTGAAACTCAATCGGCTCAAACTCATTTGCACAGATTTGATAACTGATGCTCATCTTTGTGTTCAAAGTGTCATCCACCCCCAAAGTGCCATGCTTTTTTGTGACTCAGCTCTTACTCATGTGCAGTGCTTTGTTCATATTTAATGAGCTCCAACATGTTCTGCAAATGTCAACCAATACATGAAACCTAAGCAAGCACGAAACATAGATGCTGGAGACCAGCTGTTTTAAATGTGCCAGCAATGAGATGCAAAGTAATTGAGACTAAACAAACACATCTTGGCTCTGGTGACGATCCTCCTGCAGCAGCTGCTTCTGACAGACAGACAGACCTCAAGTAGTGTATATCAAAACATTCAAAATGTAAAGGTGAACTGTCAATAAAATACACCACTCTGCTCAAAATCTAACTTATTTTATTGGGTCAAAGGGTGTCAATTTTACAAAATAAACACTTGGATCAAGACATGTTGTCTTCAAGGACTGGTATTCAGTTTTCAAAAGCTTGACATTTTACTCAGTTTGTCAAGTGGCATTCAAATAATTACCTTGAAATTCAAATATTTTAATGTATTTCAGCTACATTACAAAAACCTTCAACCAAAAAGACCCATTTTTTTAATTTCTCAAAATTTAAGAAAAACAAAGCAACTTAAAAAGCCTGCAAAGACTTCAGCGAGATCAAACTTGAGAGCTATTCTGGATGAAGTATAATTTAAGCTTTTAATGTTGTAACCTCAGGCTTCTTCTCTGTAGGACGAGGTATTTTGAACAGACTGCGAAGGTTGACCTCTGGGTCAACATAGTGAGGGATTTTGCGTTCATTAAAGAGGCCGGCGAGGTTTGTCTCCACTTTGGCTCGCCTGGAGACTCGCATACGAAGGGCAAAGAGGCGATTCAAGTTTTCTTCCACAAGGGGGAGGTTTTGTCTGTCCAAACGCTTCTGCCAGGACTTCTTAGGCCGGTGACGTCTCTGTTGGCACAAAGAAAGCTATTCAGAGAATTTTTTCTTTTAACTAACTGTATCAACCTGTTTGAAAGCACATACAAAGAAATTTTTTGTGCTTGGACATGATGTGACCCCACAAACTCAAGCTGAGCTGTTTCCTTTGGTTGGCCAGAGGCACAAAGGAGTCAGGCTCTTGACAAGTTTAAAGAGAAATCCAAAATCAATAGTCCCCCTGCACAGAGAGCTGTAGCTCACTGCTGTGTGGTGGCATTAGTCCACATCTGAAATGTGGGAAATGGACGTCAGGCTTACCTTCAGATTGGTGCTGCTTGTGTCATGACGTAGCAGGTGTCTGGTCATACTTTCCTGTGGAAGAGAACAAAGCCAAAGGTTCAAACAATTTAAAAACAGGAAAAATGTTGAACAATTGCTAAATTTACTCTTTATTTAGGATTGAAAATGGCAGTTATCTGAAATCATATACATTTGTGCTTGGTTTAAACAGTCCCAGTAAGAATATTCTTTTAAAATTCAAGATAGCATTTTCATCATGAGGCAAATAACACATGGGAATAACTTAAGTCTTTCAATGCAGGGAAAGATGATGTAATTTATCTTACCTCACAAGGACCAGTAATGGACTTGTTACTTACCCGCATTGCAAACATGCGTGGGCAGTCGGGGAAGGAGCATTTGTATTTGAGAAGCTCAAGGTGCACCTTGCGGATGTGGTGCTGCAGGTTAAAGGTTGTGGAGAAGTAAGCCTGGCAGTCATCCCTGGGACAAATCAGCACAGGCTTATGGGAAGCGTGGATCCGTTTGTGTTTCCGCAGAGCATCCAGCTTCTTGAACACCTTCTTACAGGTTTGGCATGTGAATGCAACTACAACACATTTTTAAAAAAGTGAATAGATGCAAACCAATGAAAGATAAATGAGATTAGTGATTTTTTTTAAAAACTTATTACAACCACAACATTTACCTGGATGCTTGGCCATGTGTTTCTGAAGTTTCCCCCAGGTGTGTTCAAGCACCTGGCAGTTAGCATGAGGGCAGCGATATCCTGCAGAAATCAAACAAGGCCAATAAGTGCTTTGTCGTCCGTTTGCTCCCTTCAGGGAACCTTTAAGGAACCACATAGGGTCTACCATGCACGTCATTTGTCCTGAAAGACTTTGTTCTTGGATGCCGTAAAAGGTTACATGCAAATTTATCCACAACTCAATTTTTAATGAACAATTTTACAAGGGAGGAAGATGAAAGGACCCCTTCTAAGATTGAATTAGACTAACCTGCATGCTTCTTCTCATGGGCTTTGCGGGCGATATGTGAGTTGAATGTGGAAGCACATCCGTCCTTCGAACACCTAAATACACCCACCGAGGACAAGCAAAGGTAAAAAATAAACACACTGTCACTGGAAACACCCTATGAGCCTGTAACCACTTGTTAGAGTCTGTACTCCAGCCAAAGACCATAATCCTTAACACTTACAGCCATTTGGATCGGATCTCAGGAAATTCAGTAACTCACAGGACAAAGTCAAGAAGTCTTGTTTCACACCAAAACATTTCACACATACTCACTTGAACTTGGCAGGCTCTCCATGCTCCTTTAAGTGCAGTTTCAGCATCCTGCGTTTTTTGAAGGTCAAGGAGCATTTTGGCTGACTACACTGAGGGGAAACATTCAAGTGATTAAAATGACACAACAGAAAAAGTGTGAATTCATCAAGAGCAGTGACTCTGAGGGGGATGCTGTTTTTTAAAATGGCATTTTAGCGCCATCTCGTGGACACAGCTGTGTACCAACACAAACCTTAAAGTACTTGTTCTTGTCTCCGTGGCCGTACTTCACGTGTCTCTTCAGGTGGTCTGCGCTGAGGAAACTCTGCGCGCAGCTCGTGAACTTACACCTGCAGAGAGCAAAGTTAAAATAAATTGAGTTCGTAGCTACGAGGAGCAAAAGTCGGCCTACAGGTGTCAGGTGTGACTCATTACGTACTTGAATTGCTTCACCCCTTTGTGCTGAAGCATGTGGCGGCTCAGGTGGGATTTTCTTGAGAAACGACGACCGCAGCCAGCAACTGCGCACTGACACGGGCGCTGTGGACACCCCAGTTTTATTTAAAGCATGGTTAAAATAGTTAATATAATGTATTGAGGAGATTTCAACATCTGTGCAGTGGTTTTGTCTTTGCAGGCCTCAGTCTTACCGCTCCTGTGTGCACCGTCTCATGGTCGTTCAGTCTCCTCTGTCTGGTGAAAGTCGCTCCACAGTTTCCGTGGGTGCAGACGAACAGCTGCAGCGGCGGACCGCCGACCGTTTTCCCACTGCGGATACCGTTCATCTTCCTCGATAATGTGAACTCCTCTCTGATGAAAATATGTAATAAGAGGCCGCCGCTTTTGTCAGCCTTTCTTATAGCCTCTTGATGGATCTTAATTGGTTAATTGGGAGCGTCTGGTCACAGGGCTGTGAGTCAGCATGCGCCCACAGGTCGCACCCATTCAACACTTTGCAATCATCAAGAAGTAAAGCTGAAAGTGATTTACCCTAATGGCCTTGGTTAGCTCAGCTGTGCAAAGAAACATGGGCAAGTCTACACATGCACCAACCACTCTGGCAAGTTGTTTGGTTTTAGTGTTAAGCAATGAAACTGTTAAGTAGGGTAATTCAGTTAAAACAGTGTGAAAGGAAAGAAAAAAGGCTTCAAAAAGCAATGAAATTGTAATGAAAATAAGGCAACACAACAGAAGACAACAAATTGGAAAGGCATAGCCCAGGGATTCCCAAACTCTTCCATCCCAAGGCCCCTGATTAAATTTGCAAGATGTCTTTAAAAACTCATTAACGGTATTAAACCAAATCCATTCTCAGGTATGCTGCCTCGTGCTTTTGTGAGGATGGCTGTTGGTGTACTTGTCAGATTTTTCCTTTTATTTTGAGTTAGCACCATTTAGCTAGATTCTTGTGAACAAACCAACCAGCCAAACTTCAGGAGCAGAGCAGCTTGTGGCTTTTCCAAACTGTAGCAGGACAACACTGACAAAATATGACACGGTGAATGACTTTATGGCTTTTAGGAAGATGGAAATGGTAAGTGAGATTTTAAGATGCTGCTTTTGTTATTGCAATATATAAAGCTACACATGATAACAATAATCCATCTTTCTTTTTATTTATTTTGAGTTTGCATTATCCCTCATCTTCACTCTGGTTTGCTGAGGCCTCTTTGGCGCCCCTAGTGGCCCGCATTTTATAAAAGCATGGCCATATCCTGTATTGTCCAATCTTAATAAAAGAAACATTATACTTGAAGACTCTAAATTGGAAGAATGTATTTCCAAAAGTGATCAGTTCACTTGTACAGGAATTCAGACTTGCCTTTGTTCTGTCAGTCTGCAGTTTCACACAACACAGTTTCTTTGGAGCTGCGAGTGTGATGCAGCTGTTTGATCAGTAGATGTCTCTGTGTCACAAGCTGTTGCATTTTACTTGATTAAATACTGTTCACATTTGTTTTATAATAGATATTTGAAGTGATGAAGTCCCCTGTTACATGTAATCTCTGTTTTATTTTACATATGAAAATTAGCAGGCAAACAGAAGCATTCACATTCACAGATAGTAGACATCAAACCTGGTTAAGAGTTTTGTCTCAGGAACAAACCTCTAAAAAGTCGCTGATGTAAACAGAGAAAGAGAAAAGCAAAATGCAGTAGTTTTTGTATGTGCTTCATATGTATCTGTCTTCATTCTCCTGGGATTCCTTAGACCCCGACAGGAATCCTTGATCATAATGACATTTATGTCCAGGTGAAGCTTAGCCAGCGTGCCGTCTGCAGCTCTGACTCCTCACAGCTCCCTTTGCAGTTTTTGTTACTCAGCTGTGTCACTGCTGAATGCTTAATTAACTGCATCATCATCACTGTGTGATCAGCAGCATTTAAATGAAAACCACCAAAATGGACTTCAGAGTTGTCAGTTGTGATGTTTCTTGAATTCAGATGAACAGAAGAAAAAAAGGTCCACACTGAACTGATGTCTTTCTCATGTCGGTCTTCCTATGAGACTCTTGCTGCTGCACTCTTCCTCCCACTGCTCCCCATGCCATCTCTCCCCCACTATCTCTTGCTCCCTGTTAGTCTCAAAGGGGGGGGATGAAATATTTAGAGGGGTCTGTCAGTGCACAATGTGCCTCCATTAGCAGGATGTGTTGCAGGGTGGATGCAGAAAGGCTTGAATGTATCAAGGAAGCGAACCTTGCTTGTCACAGAGCTGAGAGAGCAACACATAGAGCACTGAACGTCTCTGGTTTCAGTGTTCGATTGATTTGAATTAATGGTTCCTGTTAAGAGGCTGAATCTATTTGTGCAGGTACACTATCTTTTAGAATTAAATTCAGACATTTACCTTTCTCGTTTTGCCAAAACACTACAATTTTACTAAAAGTGCTGTCAGTGCAGTCAAAAGTTTGGACACATTTTCTCATTGTGGATATTTAGAAAGTGTGTCAAAACTTTTAATTGCAACTGCAATGTGATTATATTGCATGTATATGTTTATGAAATGAAGCCACATGTCTGTTTTTCAGTGTTGGAATTTATTAAAAGGCTGTAACTGTTTGCTGCTGCATGTTTTTTTTTAAGAGAAGGCACCTGAAAAACTGCTTAATATGTCCTGAAATTGTCCTGCTTTCTTACTAAACAATAAACTGTCTCTATTTTTTATTACAGGAGGCGTCAAACATTCATGTTGCATCTGTTACCTACATTTTTTACAGCAGCAGATCCTTAAAAACTTCCATGTGGGAATATCAATTGTCACGCTGTTGTCTGGAAAATGTTTTGTACATAACAGTTTTCAGAGTCAGAGTAATTTAAATATTCTTTACTTTTCAAATGTAGCTATGGAATTAAAGTTCTTATTTTAAGTTCTCACAGCAGAGAATAAATGTCAAAGGAAAAATTACAGTTTTATTATAAAAATATGAATGACAGGAATATCCTAAACTGAGCTGGTTACCACAGAAACAGTAGGAACATTAATGTTGAAAAGGCCTGTGATGTAGCCTGTTTAACATTCAGCTTTGATGTGTCCTCTTAGCCGGGCGCACCTTCATCCTCTGCACACCTGTCAGCTTCGTGTTACGGCGTCCCCAAATATTTCATTCATGCATCAAGAAAATTGACAAACAAAAAACAAATTAAAGCTGCAAGCAGCATTGGTAGGGCCCTCGCACTCTGGTCCGTCAGGGTAAAGTGTAGACACCGCCATCTTTCGCCACTGTAACTTGTGACGTCACCGGGTTGCTTGGTAGTGCAGGAGTTCCAGTTAGCAGTGACCATACAGTCAATGGTCTCTATCTAATCATCCTTGAGAAGGCTTTGTTTGGCCTCCAGCTGTGTGTCCAATTGGCAGTTCTTCAGCTAGAACACTCCAATCAGTTCTTCCTCTCCTTTATTCTTTCTCTTCTTCCTGTTTTCTCATTTTTTCAATTATTTCCTCTTTTCTTCCCTGATTTACTCCTTTTTCTCACCTTTACCCTTCCATTTTCTGTTTCTCAATCTCTCCCTATCTTTCCACCCCTTTTGCCTTTATTCACTTATAAGTAAAATGAGATTCAGCATCACTAAGCCATCATTTCACAAAGAAATAAAAGCATTGGTTAGGATGTTTTCAAACCTTTACATGGGGGGCTATGAAGCGAGGCAAAGGGTCATGGTAAAGGGCAATGCTGCCATGACTTAGCAGCAGGCCCAGCCACCTCAGCAGGAAGTAGCTTATCTGCCTTTCAAAGCCCTCCACAATGGTGGTTGGGGCTTGTATTGGGGTGCAGATCAGTGGTGGCTGGAGTCATGGCAGAGTGCCATGTTGATATATCGAGGCCTTGAATTTTCCTGGAAACGCTGACCTATCCACAGTGTCAAGCCACTTTGGTGAAGAGGGACACACACATATAAAAATAGATTCCTATGTTCATCGAAATTGCAGTTATGTGTGGTTCATATCATCCAAAAATGTTAGCCATTATCTATAATCTTCAGTCTCTTTCTGACACTCTTTGCATCACTGCTGCCAAACTACTTTCACTGTTTCATTATAGCTTAGAGTCAAGTGTTATAGCCTAACCAGTTTTGTCAGGACTGCCATAACCATATGTCCAGTTTCACAATTTCTTTATCACTGCATGCTCACTTGTGGCGTATAATACGAACCTTTGTCAAAATTCTTCTCGCAAAGAAGTTTTGCAATCAATGTGTTTCTGAATGGCAGATTTCTTTTAATTCATAAAGTATCCTGATAAAGTGTCAGCAGCCACAAAAACTAAATATTTAATATATGGAAAAGCTGAAATCTGGAAAACAATAGATGGACATCAGTACCATTTATGATTTCAAATACTTTACAGATACACAAGGTGTCCTAACTTTGTTTGCTGTTCTGTTTTTCCACTTTACATTTAAAACAAGTGCACCAATTTTACATTACAAAGTCTGTTAACAGGTACTGGAGAATACATTGTGCATTTTTTTTTAAAAGTAAAGTTGCACTAGACTTTAATGGTGCAAATTGTGAATCATTGCTCAATGTCAATGCAGCAATGTCACTTGAGTCAGCTTTGGGCTGAGTTGTGAACTTACAAGACCTCTTATGTGCTTGAATAAAGCACTGTAAATGTTTTTGTTTCTATATAGGTCTGTTTATAAAAGGTCTGTGGAGCCCTAAGCACACTACTGTAATAGTGTTGTATTCACTTTTTAAAACCTCTCTACACATTTCTCTATGCCAATATGTAGCTCTGCACAACAGTTAATTGCAGTATCCATGTAAGAGCAATACAGTAATAAACACAGCAACAAAAGGACAGCAGAATCACAATACATATGTAGAATTCACCGTGTGGTTTGTCTGTTTTTGTTACCATGACATTTGCAATTTTTAATGTT